>AP028448.1:11704103-12304103 GCA_036509395.1 Antheraea yamamai | reverse complement strand
TACATTTTTAGCTAATCAGTCTGCTATATATAGCACAAAAAAATTTACTAAGATCCGTGAAGAATTTCATTAAGTACAATTTTTGACTTTCGTCCGTTATCCGGAGAAACCCCTTGCCTTTTATGGGACAAAAATTATCCAAGTTTCGTCAAAATTCGTTCAGTACTTTCAGAGTGATACGTGATCACACGAACAGACAGACAAACAAAAATTGTAAACGGATTATTTTTGGCTTCTATATCAATAACGAAGTCTAACCCAACTATAATTTTTAAAAATTATTTAATGTACAGATTTGGTCTAGTCATAGTAATAAAATATAGAATATATATTACGTTAAATATATCATATATAGTATCAAAAAAGGAAATTACATTATGTAGTTGTATTTTCAACTATATTTTCACCTACATTTTTTACAATATCATTGAATCATATGGTATAGACACAATATAACTATACATAATTTAACATTTACTTGTATTACACGAATTTTTTTTTTAAATTAAAAAACTACATATAAATTCTAATAATAGGTCTTTACCTATGAAATTGCCGTTCTTCAGTACTGGCCATTTCAAATCAAAATAATTTTTGTTTGGCTAAGAATTCTAATTTCAAATTAATTTTATTTTCAAAACATGGAATTCTTTTTCCAAAAGTAGTCATTTGTTTATTGATTAGTGTTACATTTTCATCGCACTTCAATCTTTTTTGTCATCATGAATACGTTAAAAATTCGAGTAATTTTTTTTTTTTTTTTTTATTGTAGCTCGGCAAAGTGACTGTACTGTGCCTGATGGTAAGCACAGTACAATCCAAAAACAATGGCAACCACCGAAAGACTTACTATCTATCGCCGGTCGCCGCTGTCATGCCGACCTGAAAGCGACCCAGTCGCTGCTCGTTGGTTTGCTCGCTTCCGTTCTGGGAATTTCGACCTGAAAAATGAACCTCGCGGTCGTCCGAAGACTTTGGTCGACAATGACGAAATAAAGGCGATTGTGGAAGCTGATACATAATCATAATCTACGGCTGAATTAACAGCAGCATTCGACGTTAGCGTCAAAACAATATTGGTCCATTTGCGTCAAATTGGCAAGGTAAAAAAGCTTGACAAATGGGTGCCCCACGAACTCAATGATCGCTAGCGCGAAGTACGCGTCGAGACGTGCCTTGCACTGCTCAACAGACACACAAATGAAGGAATTTTGAACCGCACTGTTACCTGCGATGAAAAATGAATTCTGTTTGAAAACTGCAAGCGCTCAGCAAGTTGGTTGGATCCTGGTTCAGCACCTAAACAATGCCCTAAACGAAAACTTACCCCTAGAAAAGTGATGGTCACTGTTTGGTGGTCTAGCGCCGGTGTGATTCATCACAGCTTCTTACCAAACGGGGTGAGCATTACTGCAGATGTGTACTGTGAAGAACTGAACACAATGATGGAGAAGCTGGCACATCTCCAACCAGCATTGGTCAATTGCTCGTCTCTGCTGCTCCTGCACGACAACGCGCGACCTCATATTGCACAGCAGACGGTCTCCAAGTTGCAAGAACTGGGGTTGGAAGTTCTCCGTCATCCACCCTACTCACCAGACCTTGTGCCTACAGACCACTACTTTTTCCAGAATTTGGACAACTCCTTGGCGGGAAAAAAATTCAATACCCGAGAGGCAGTACAAAATGCCTTTGAAGAATTTGTTGCCTCCCGTCCAGCTGATTTCTTTAAGAAGGGCATCAATAAACTGCCACTGCGTTGGCAAAGATGCATTGATTGCATGGGTGATTACTTCGATTAATACAAATAAAAAATACATTAAAAAATATCGTTTAAATTTTATCATACAAAACGGCAATTTCATAGGTAAAGACCTAATATATGCTACAAGTATTGTGTTGCCACTCATAAGGTAGTTATATTTATTTCGTTTGTTACCTAAAGGTCTTGCATTATCCGCCATTGCATATTCATTGCATTAAGCAATTTATTTCTTTACATACAATAATAGAAATTACACATAGCATTATTATGTTCAATAAATGCCAAAATAATTAATTGTCAAAGTATACACTTACCTCAACATGTAAATTTGGACCAAACAGGTGCTCAATAATATTGTTGTAAGTAAGCCAAGCTGCTAATTGCTGGCCGGCTATCTCTGCATCTGTAGCAGGTTCCCCAGCACAAAGCTCATTGTGAGCAGCTATATGTGCATTGATTTGAGCAACTCCAGCCAATCTCATTGTTAATGTACTGCTATTGAAATATTTAAATGCCAATGATAAGCCATCACTGTCAAATGACAAAGGTGAGTCTAAAGGCTCTTTTGCTGCACCCCACATGAAATCTATTGAAGAAAAATAATCTTTAGTATAGTATATTTACTTTAATATAGTAGTAGCAAATAATTTATAAAACAATTCTAGTTTCATTTATATTTGAAAAAAATTATCTCACCTGCCATAGATTTGACTGCTGGCACCCTTAAATCTTTATCCTCCAAGCTGCACATATATTTCAAAATTTGACTCCTTAAAGGCATAAATAGTTGTGTCACCGCTCTGAAGTTCAACCATAACTTGAGATTTCCAACAGCTGCCACAATTGCATGTGCCACAGACAGTGGAAGAGTGCTTGGTGTTGCTGACTCAAAGACTGAAGTCATTGCACAAACACCTCCCAATTTACAAAATAAACTAACATTACGGAGTAAATATGCAGGTATTTCTGTGTCGTGTAAGTCACAGTAAGAGCTTAAATTTGATATTTCCTGTGCTGAAAGATCATCTAAACGACTAAGAGCAGAATGTTTACATGCTGAATAAAGTGGAAAATTAAGAAGAAATATTTTTGATACAATATGCATAAGTTTTTCTTTCTGTTGCAAAGGCCAGGCTTCTGGATCATCAGAAGTTACTTTCTCAGAGCTTTGAGGCTTTTCACTTTCTTCTAGTGTTGATGCTGTTTCCTTATCAGGTTCTGAAGGATTTTTTTTCAAGTCATTCCCTTCTTCCGTAGTATCTGATGCTGTATTATCAGGTTTCTCTTTTTCTTCTCCCTTATCAGTAGTAGCAGGAGCATTAGCTGCTTGGATGAGTTCATCTTTAAGTGTTTTAAGTTGACAAACAGATAAACACAGGACACTCTGCACAACTAAGTAAAATCTTTCAAAATTCTTGACATCTCTATAGCAGCACATACATTGCCTAAAACAGATTTAAATTAAGTTAATATTAGATTTTCTTTAGCATTATTTTGCAAATTACGTGTTTGCTGCAACATGACGATCATGTTACAGACAAACACATATAAGGTATGAAGGGAAATATGTGAAAATTTACTTTTAAAATTGTTGGCTTAATCAAGACATGATATAATAATTACTAATTAATTATAACAGCATTTACAAATTATTTATATAGACAAGTAAACCACTTTGGGTTTTTGTTTATTAGCAGACTAACATTTTATCTACATTTTTAATTTATAACATTAAATTCAAAATTCATTCTAACATAACATACATTTACATTCTACATAATTTGTTACATTCTAATATAATATTCTAAAAAAAATCAGATACTATAATCCCATATTCAAATTATTATACATCCCATTTAATAAACATAACCATTTAAAAACACTTTTTGTATTTTTTTAAGTCCCTCACTATGTAAAATAAGTATAGAATTCAAACAATAAATTGCAACTTGAATATTACATCATATAAATAGAGATGCATTTAATTTTATACTTTAAAAAATCACTATATTAACTAAAGATACACATTTTCAATATAAATTTAAGAAACTTTAAATATATTATATTCTACTTATAAAATTACAATTTCTTATTAGCTAAAGTTGGTTATTATGCCTGAGTGTTTTCATTTTATGTTTAACTATATGAAGTAATAAAACATAATAATTATATATAATAAGAATAAACATACGTGATTTTGAAAAGTATTAAAAGCAACATTAGAAATGAACAACATATAATGATTTTTGTTATTGTTCTACACCAGCTAAGTTATTAGTATCTGCTTTTAGATTAAAATGTAGGAAATTACATACATCATTTCATTTAACCGACACGAAATTAAACAAAATAATTATTATACAATAATACTACGTACTTGTAAACAAATACTGTTGTGAAAATATATTAGAAAGGGCATATTGTCATCTCTGTTGAGAACCTAATAACATAAGGTACATTCTGACAAAAAAAATTGACAAATCAATATTCCAGTAATATTAAGTAACTTGCCTTTGGGGCCATGTGAGGATGTAGTTCAAAACAGTTTCCAGCTCCGCTTGGCTTATTGATGGATACTGCGATACATCGTCAGTAAGTCTGGCTTCACCTAAAAATAACAATCACAGAATATTTTTGATTATACACGATCGACTTAACTCTATACAGCATCATTACACAGCGTATTTATTATATTTCACACATAAAGTACGGTTCTAAGTAAATGGGACGTAGAATTTCGAAACAATGTAACTTACAATTCACCAAAAGTTGCGAAAACTCCGAACAAACATCACACATTATTGATAATTTACGTCAAATGTATTCGAAGTATTACTGGTATAACATCGTAGGTGTTATTGCAAATAAGATATTGATCATTATTGAAAATATTCGTATCAGAAGACGAATACTGTCGGAAAATGTCACAGAAACCATTCCACCATTGTTGACGATTGTTGTCAAAATTGCGTTTTGTTGAACCATTCTCTTGGAAAGGTTATATGAAACCAATGGTCTATTTTGAGATTATGGATAATAATATGTAATAATGCAATATCTAATAAATAAATCTAATTGAAAATGTATAAACAAAATCAATGTAAGTTTGTATCTATATATTAATATTTAAAAAATATTATTAGGATTAAATTACAAAAAATATTGATAAGCGATTTGATATTCAAAACTTGTCCAAAACTATTTACAAAACGTTACTATTTGATGAAAAGTCTGTTGCTTATAAGAGATATTTTGTTTGCATACTATCTTTAATTTTAGTCTGTGGTTATAAAGACAACCAATAGGTATTTAAAGAATCAGTCTATAAATCTACATACATATAATAATTAGATTTTTTAATCATCATTACTATAAGAAATGAGGTATTCTAAATATACCTATATCTTGTAATCAAGGAACAAACAAATAATTATAATTAACAATGACATAAAAACTTATTAGTCTCAAGCACATACTATATTAGTTATGTAGCAAAATCCTCAAGGTGATATCTTTAGTTAATACCTCTTTGGCTAATACTGATACTTGTACAAAAACCCCACTTAAATTTTAATAATTCCTATACTTTGTATAATAAATATAGGTATACTCTGGTAATACATAACTGAAAATGTAACATTATTCTGTGACATATATAAAGTTTCCTGGCAACACTTGTTTTTGTAGTTATGGGTTGATTGTTTCGTTTGTATAATAGAAATGGTTCAGTTATTGTATATTGTCGCTAGTTTGCATGTACTATTATGTCCATTCACGAAAGTAGAAGAAAGTTTCAATGTACAGGCCTTTCACGATATTTTGTATCATCGACATAACCTAACACAGGTGCCGACAAAATCTAATTTTGGATTCATAAGTTGTTTATTATAGCACAATTTGATGAACGGTTTCATATTCCAGTACGATCATAATGAGTTCCCTGGTGTCGTGCCACGTACTTTCATTGGCTCACTTATTATTTCGATACTATCTTCTCCAATAGTTGGTTTGCTACATATAACTGGATTTAATAAATTTTGGATGCAGTATGTAGGTTAGTAGTGCATATATATTTATTTTTATCTCGAATAAATCTGCAAAGTATTGATATTTAAGTTTATAGCTAGAAAAAAATCTTCATTTTAATCACAATTTGAATTATTGTTACTAGTAAGTTATAGCTGTACATTATTTTACTTGCATTTCATTTTTGTGTAATAATATATCTCCTACAAGACATAGATGATAGATTTGCTGCAGGAGCATAATGTAAGACATAAAATTAGTTTTTACTATTGTTAATTGTACAAGCACTGAGAAGATGTTATAAAAATAAAGCAGGCGAAATGTTGCAAGTACTGTTATAGAAAGAACTGCTGCAATTAGTATTCCTGTGAAGCTGTTATGACCTTGCTAGGTCAATAGCGTAATCAGTTTGAGAAAAAAAAGGCTGCAATTACATACTTACATCTGTAGAAAGAATTAAAATGAAAATAAAGTTTTGTATAAGAAGTTTATTGATAAAAGTTTCTACATACTATATGAATGATATAGATGCAAAAGCAGTAGATAGATCTACTTGCATTGAAAATACTGTATGTATTATTTTAACATGCAATCTATATAAATAAAATAAAAGTAATCTGTTGTTGAGCATGCAACGCTCAAAAACTACGGGATGTATTTTGATTATTTTTTTACTAACACAAGTGATCCTTATCTAAGAATATATCACAATAGTGTCATTTAATATAAAGTTTTAAAATACTACAATTGTTATAAGTACTGTGAATTTGGGATGTGTATGTTTTTGCTGTAAAGAAGTGAGGCAAGAGCTCTGTTGCTTATTTTTTTTTTCTTCTGTTAAAATAACGAATGACACAGGCAAAGTCCCAGGTATCAGGTGGTATATATGTAAAAAAATAATAAAATATTCTTAACATTTTTACCACTTTTATCTTTATTGAAGTATGTATCTCAATTAATAGTGAAAAATATAATATTATCTTATTTTCAGTTCGTCTAACTTTGGCACTATCAGTAATACTATCGTGGAGTCGACTCAAAGATGCTTTACAAAAGCTATATGGAAATACTTACGCTTGGTGGTATACATTACTTACTGTCACTCAATACCATTTTATGTTCTATATGAGCCGTCTATTACCTAATATAATGGCATTACCTCTTGGTGAGTTCAAGTTTTTTATTATGACATCTCATAAATATGAATTCTACCAGTGTGAAGTCAGTCACTCTTCATCAGTTATTCAAAAACCACTTGTATTGTTTTATTTCGAAGCCATATACATAAGAAAATATAAAAATTGATGTGTTGATGATTCAGTATTTATTAAATATTTGTAAGTATAGTAACAAAGTAAGGAGAAAAATCTGTGGTGAAAGTTTGACGAAATGGTATGACCATATCATACTTGTTCATTCTGTAGCTACAATGCCAAGGTTAAAATTTGTTAATAAGCCTATCTGTATGTGTCAGCTGTTACATACAAGTGCTTATTGTTATCAAAATTTGTTTCTACACAGTACATATGTATTCAGTTGTTACTTTATGTGTAACATAATTAAAATGAAATAACTATTTTTTTAAGACCATCTTAATTTCATATTATCTTGGTAATCTTCCAACATTACCCTAATAATTAAGTGGTTCTATTGTTAATACCTGCCCCGGCATTTTTTATGATAAGTGGAATTATGATAATCGAAAATGCATATTTCCAATTATTACACTTCACATGTGCACTGTAACATTTGAAACATAAGAAATATTGTACATACTATGGCATCAAATTTTGCAACTCTATGAATTTCAGTTTATGAATCAAAACTATCACATAAAAGACACATAAAGACTTCTAATATAAATAGTTTTTAATAGTGTTTTAATATATTGCCCACCCACTATTGGTGTTATTAAATCAACTTGTGGCCTAATTCCAGAGGTATGAAATTTATGCTAGTCTACCACTTAAAAAGTATCTAAAGACCAGTGGTTATTTATCTAAACATATACCGTGTTATTACAAAAAAGTTAAATACATATTGAATACTTGCTTTAAAAAAGTATCGAATTAAATGCTCACCTGAGGCAAGTTCGCGTTATCCTTTTTCGCAAGTCTAACCTAACGTAGCCAAAGCGAGACAAAAGAGCAAGATGGCGAACATTCAGCGACCGCGGTGCATTTAATTGGAAACCTTTTTAAAGCAAGTATTCAATACATATGTAACTTTTTTGTAATAACACCAATAGTATTGTCTGTTACTTGTCCAAGTTAAAGTCTGACTAACAGAGAAATCAATTTTAATGAAGATTGAGGACATTATGATGTATTATCCATTCATAGAAGCTAAGTTGTAATGGTAAAATTTAACAGAAGTAACTTGAGTAAAAATTTTGTAGGCTGAAGTAGCAATAACGAAATCACAATTAAACAATTAAAGACATTCTTTAATAATCCAAATAAACACATAATTCACATACATTAAAACCATTTTCATGGAAACAAGTTGGATGTCACCTTAGAAAAAGTAACATTTAACTGCATAATAAATTTATTTAAGTTACATATTAACATGATTATTTATTTTTTCAGTGCTGATAGCTTTTGAGGGATGGCTCTTAGGTAAACATAAACAGTTCTTAATTTCCTCAGGAGCCGCTATTATTATATTTAGGTCTGAGTTGGCAATGCTTTTTGGATTGTTTCTCATCATAGATTTATATTTGAAAAAAGTTGATTTACAGACGTAAGTTTTTTCTGCACTGTGTTTAATCTTGTACTAAAAAATATTTTTTATAATAAATTCAAAGTGATGTGAGTAGGTAACTTATTTTTATATATTACTCAGTTTTAAATCTTACTTTCTTTATAGTTTCTAATTAATAATCACTCACACAAGAACAAATAGAATGAATGTTATGAATGATTTTCATTTTACAGATTATTCAAAATAATTATACCAGCCGGTACAGCTTTAGTAGCATTGACGGTATCTGTTGATTCTCTATTTTGGGGAAGAATTTTATGGCCTGAAGCTGTAGTGTTTTGGTACAACACAATTCTAAACAAAAGCTCTGATTGGGGTGTATCCTTTTTTTTGTCAATAATATATTTTTTATTATGTAATTTATATTTTGTAGTCAGTTTGTTACAGTTCGTTTTCAAAAATATTCAGAAATTGATTTTGTATAACTTTTCCTGTATGTATATATTATTTTATGTAAGAGAAATATTTATATCAAAGTACAAGTGAGCAAGCCCATGGCCTGTAATACTTTCTCATATGATCTGTCAAATATTTCTCCATAAACATTAATTGATCAATTTTTTTCATTAATTCATGTTCATACTTTACACATTTAGCTATTTAGTTAGGAATTTCATTTAAAGAAGCAAATACTAATACCAATAATATTCTACTTACAAAAATGATTGGTTTTAATTTACATAGAAATAGATTTTCTTAATTGAAATCACACAGACATCACCATTTTTGTGGTATTTTTACTCAGCATTGCCACGGGGGTTGGGTCCAAGTCTGGTCCTAATACCCGTAGGTTTGTATCTAGATAGACGAATGATACAGGTCTCTGCTCCAGCCTTGGTTTACATAATATTATACTCATTCTTACCACACAAGGAACTTCGATTTATTATTTATGTGTTCCCGTTACTCAATATGGCGTCGGCAGCGGCTTGCTCATACGTGTAAGTATTCGTTTTCAATAACAACAATATTCAGCATTTTGCTTAAGACTGAAATAGAAATTCCCGGGAACATTGAAAAGTGCTTAGACACATATACAGATATACTTTATGGACATAGTCATATCTACCATAGACCTTGCCTACTTTTAAATCTCAATTGTTTAGAACTCCTATTTTTCTGCATTATATGAGATGCTTACAGTTCAAAATTATTTAATACTTTACTGATTGATAGCCTATTTATTAATAGGACTTTATCAGGGTTATTTAAAAATAGCCTATTAATCAGTTGCTATGTTATTATAATATTATCCTATAATATATCTTATAATAACATAAAGCACACAGTTCTATCTGAGCATACGAAATGCACAGATGGTTTAGACCAGAGGTTCCCAAAGTTTTTTTCTCATAGACCACTTTCATTTAGCTGGGTTTGTTGGACCCGCTACAGCTGCAATCGCAAAACTCGACAAAATGTGAAGATTAGATCTAACTATGAAACTTTGCAAGTCTCGACTTGTACCGAATATGGAATATGCAAGTTTTTACAATTAATAGTCGCTGAGCTTCTTAAAATAATATCTACCTATATTGATAGGTGAAGACAGCCCAATATTTTAGTTCTTCAACATCGAAAGCACATGAATTTTCGTGGAGCCCCGCTTACGAATTGTGAACCCCATTTTTTTTATTTGAAACCGAAAAACAACCGACGCCAGGGACAATCTTTGGCATAGCGGCCAGTCGGACGTGCGTCTTCTGTTTAACCGCTGTCAGTTGGTAAACTCTTACAAAAGTTAGGGAAGATTTCGCCAAACTTCATAGCTGTTGTAATCACAGTCTCAAATGGAACATAAAAAATGGGAGAGAAGTTCCTCCATCTGTGTATCATATAGCGGCGTCGTTCCTCATTTCTACGTCAGAAATAATTCGAAGTCCTCCTTGTAATTTAGCCAATGAATGCCTTATACATCACAATATATGTTCACAGGAAATTCAAATTAGTGGAACACTAAAAAACTACAATTTTATTGTTATTTCTTTTTTTCTCAGATATATAAGACGAACGAAAGCACCGATATATGAACTATTGTTTTGGGGAATAATTGTTATTATTATTGGTAATATTGTTATGTCACTCGCTTTTGTATTAGTGGCTATGACAAATTATCCGGGCGGAGTTGCCATGTCGAGGTAACTAATCAATATAACTAAAACGTAATAAATATATTACACAGTTATACTTATTATCTTAATATATAGTTGCGTAAAAATACAATGATTTCATGTTAATTAAAGTTTTATTTTCAGGTTTCACAAGCTATTGAAAAATGAGCCATATGTACATGTACATATTTGTAACTTAGCGGCTCAGACTGGTGTTACACGTTTTACACAAATAAATGATAATTGGAAATACAGTAAGAATGAATCTTTACAATTAGAGCAGTTACAAGAATATACACATCTCTTTATTGAAGCCAAGAGTAAATACTCACCCAACCTCAAATACTTTATGCAAAGTCACGTTATTTTAGACAGCATTGAGTCATTTTCACAGATAGCTGTCAATTATAAATTATTACCTCCCATAAGAATTAAAACAAAACCAGCTATTTTTATTTTAGAAAGAAAAGATTTCCGTGATTATCCCTATGGTCATAAAACAATAGATAGTGATGGTATACAATTTGAGAAAAGTGATTCTGATTTTATGTCTAAAGATGAAAATGCAAATGAAGCCCCTGAGAATGATGTGTCTAATGAAATTGTTGAAAAGGAAACTGATAACGCCGTTATTCTTGAAATGGAATCAACTGATAATTTGAGAGAAAATGTAATTCTTGAAACGGAGAGTACCATCGTACCACAAGAAGATCCGCCTGTAATGATATCGCTTAGTCAAGAAACAGAAGATGATGCAACAGAAGTTAAGGCAAAGAAAGCTTTTGAAGATCTTAAAACTTTGAGACAAGAAAGAAAGAAAAAAGCAATTGAGAAAATTAAATCAGAAACGAGAAAAGAAGTTGTTGCCTCTGCCAAAGAAAAATTAAAAGAAATAATGAAACGGCACAAACATATCGCTGATGAATTTTCAGAGAATTTAATATCTGATGTTATGGAAACTCCGGAACTTGACGGAAGAGGAGATATACCTGAGATGGAACTTGTATCAGAAAGAGAAATAGAAGAACAAGACCTAGAAACGGAACCAAACCTTGACACAGGAAATAATACGACTGAAGTAGAAGAGGTAAATCGTATTGACGAAAATGTAAACTCAATAGTGGAGGAAGTTATTGTAAGACTTATAGATAGAAAAATTTACGACGATAAAACTAAACCAGAAGATATTAAAGCTGAAGACAGATTAATAATACAAAAGATTGTTGAGGAAGTACTTTCAGAAAGAATGAATTACTCTAAGAGTGAGAACATATGAGCTCATATGTACTAAATATCTGAGGATTTCGATGCATTGATCTCACTCTTGGTCCTAAGTTAACATAAATGTGAGCCAAAGCCAAATATTTTAATTAAAATTAGTACAAATACTTTTATATTTCTATGCTATTTCAAGTTTTTTATATACAGACATATGTATGTACATTTAATATTTTTAGTGGAATTAACAGTTTCTAGTCATTGACTATCACTTGAAATAAGTGTTGGATTAAATCCTATTTCTAAATTACACAGGAGCATCAATCCCGTTACGTCATCACAAATAATGGTCCTTCGAAGTTTCTCGAGCTATTCTAGTAACATCTAATTTATAGGTCGGGAATGTGGTATTATTACTGCTGTATTATGCTCACCATTACCATTAGGCGCTGTACAGTCATATCACCATTGTATGAGCAACAATAGGTTAATGGAAATAAACTTTATTTTTAATTTTCATTTCATGTCAGATGCTTTTATGTAATTTTTGTAAGAATGTAAATATGTATAGTTGTAAATAAAAAACCAGAATTATTGAAATATTCAGTTTTATTTGTTTTTTTCGATAGTAATAATCCGATAATATATTTCAACAACAAAACATATTGATTTTTTTTAAACAATTTTTCTATTGACACTGCTCCATATGATACTTAATATTATATGGATTGAATTAACGGTATACGTATACATAAGTAAAGAGAACAGAGTATTCACAACTTATTTGTTTTACTGTACCATTAATACATTTTTCTTTAATATAGTCTACCTATAAATGCATATCTATGGCTAATGAATACAATAAACGGGTCTTTACACTTACTCAATCAAAGCCAGGTTTGTTTGAGGCACGTTATACATTGTTCCTAAAATATCTAGCTATAATTTTACATACTGATCGGCAAAAACAATACTGTTGAGTCGATAAACAGTTTTACTATAATTTTACATCAAAAAATTAACAAATGATTAAATAGACACTAAAATTGTGATGAAAAATTAAGACATAGGAATGTATCTATAAGCCGAAAGCTATAAGTTACATTCACATACCGTCGTATTACATATTTATATGAATATTTATGTAGATAACTGTAACGATGAAATCAGCATTGAAAATCATAGTGTCAAGTCAATCATGTCAAGTGAAATATTGTTTCTAATATTAAAAAGTTTCTCAGCAAAAGTCTAAAGCCATTTAAATACGCAGCGATGTCTATATATAAGCAACAAACATTCGTATTTTTTTTATATATTATTTATTACATTTCTAAGATATATTCAACGCGTATCCTACGATAATACGATAACTTCTCACTTAGTATTCAACAGTATTCTGACTATTCAGGGAAATATTAAATAAAAATCCTAAAGAGTTACCTAAGGACTAGTTTAAGAATTGTGTTTAACTGGATTACATTTATCATACTAATACAAAGCCAACGCTATATTAAACATCAATGAATTCTTCATTACACTAGAAATTAAAGAAATATTTAATCTTAACAATATAGGTACAATTTCGTCGTATGAATATATACTATTTATAATTGGCATCAATTTTAAGCACTAAATTTACTGTAGTCGAGGAGAAGAGTAGTGCTTTACGATTTTCACATCCTTTGTCGATAACTATTCTATGAATGTCGATAATAACCAAATATTAGGTGATTAACGGTCACTAAGTTTTTTTTAATTTAAACTGAATCCAAATTATTGGTATGATTTTTTTCTAAAAGTGAAGCTGCTTTTCTAATGAAAAATCCATTCAGCAACCAACAAACGACAAGTAAAATTCGTTACAAAATACTTGAACTCATTAGGTTATTAGAATATTCATAAAAGCAATACTACTTAAAAAATCATACACATCCACATAGAATGAGCTTAAAAAAAATTAACCGACAAAAATATATATGCATGTAATTACTATCTTATTGCCTAAATGTTTTGTACGTACAACAAAACTTAAGTACAATTTTTATGATAGAATATAATAAGGATAGCATTTGACTGGCCTCGTGATAAATCATTACATAGTATAAAACAAAGCCCCCTACCGCGTCTGTCTGTTCGCGATAAACTCAAAAACTACTGAACGGATCTTTATGCGGTTTCCACCAGTAGATAAAGTGATTCACGAGGAACGTTTTGGTAAATAATTTGTCCAGGATTTTTTTTATAATAAGGGCGGGACAACGTCTGCCGGGCCCGCTAGTTAATAAAGCCACGTTTGTGTCATGAACATAATTGTCAGTTTTGTGTCTGGATTTTAAATATCTAATACATCTTGAACTATTGATGACAGATATATGAAGTTATTTACGCTTAGTTTAGAACTATATGGGCATACGTGAAGTCATATTTTTATATTCATCATTAATCTTCTTACAAATTTTATATATCAATAAAAAAAATTAACATGGATGCTGAACTTATTCAATACTTCAACATTGCTCTTTCATAAACACTAAAAAAAATCATTTAAGTATTTTATACTGTAACCCATGCTGCAAATCGCGATATCTTCGATGAGGAGAGATAGCATTTATTATTATACGTCACAAAAAAAAAAAACGAGGAAATATTATATCTTCTAATCCTGTGGAATTATTTTCTTCTAAATATGGCGATAAATCAAGATGTGGATTTCGAGTAATTCTTTTTGTTAAATCTTTCTCGACTATGTTCTCCAAGAGAAGAGGCAAATTAGAAAACTAAACTAACCTTTAACTTATAAATCTAAAAGTAGTTTCCAATCGAACCTTCCAGAGCTCGAGTTGATTGACGGTGGGCATGGAGGAGCGACTATTTCCCAGGGTTTGTCTTTCATAGCTCCCAGTGCGCAATAGGGAACTCTGAGCAGATTCTTACTTATCTGATATGGTTTCTGATCAGTATTATCTTCTCTAAGCCTTTGTAATGCCACTGCCATCAGGTCAAGTGTGGCGGCGTGACCAACGAATATAATATTACCTCCTGAAATTTATTACAAAAAATAATTATTGCAGTCAAACTTCTTTTAGGAACGGTGTGAATTGGTTTATGAAACGAAATTGAGATAGTTATAAATGTATATATCGATTATAGGCTGTGACAGAATGAGATAGTTTATTCTTAATGTACTCGAAATATATAAAAAGAGAGACAAATGTTGAAATCTATGACACATTATTTTCTGTTGGATCATAGTGACTATCGCGCACTGTTACTATTATTCTGTGTTGTGTATTATTAGCATTGTTATTATATGTATTAAATAATACACAATAATGCCGAAAACTAATGTTTACCGCCTCCATACTGTATTTCATCTCATTCTCTTAAAATTCATCAGAATACTAGGTTGCACTTTTACCACTTTTGAACTACACACAACTTTTTTTATGGTAAGTAAGTGGCTTTTTATCAAAAGTTCAATGTCAGGTCGGTAGGACGTAGTACTCATTCAGCGATATCTATTTGAGATTATGCAAACACGCTATGTACGAATGATTTTTTTCCTTATGTATAGGATTAGCGTTTTTTTTTATGCTAAAGGGCAGCAAATAGGTAGACGGCTCATATGATGGATAATGGTTACCGTCGCCTATGGTAACTGCAATACCAGGCTGTTGCGTTGCTGGCCTTGAAGGATGTGTTTTAATCCGTTTTTGAAGAGACCACTATCATAACTCTGGGGGAATACTGTACCGGGTAACCCATTGCACAACGTCAGCGTACGCATAATGAAGGTTCTGGAGAACCTTACAGTTGTTGCTGTTTTATTAGGTTTTAGAGTGTGTGGATGAGCTACCAGCCTGCGTCGGTTGGTACGAATTTGGAACGTCGATCAGGACACCATGTCAAAAAGTTCTTTAGAACATTCTCCATTGTATATGCGGTAAAGTACACAAAGAGATCCGTTGTCTCTGAACTGTTGTAATGGATCTAGTCCACATGTTAATTTCGGATCCTCAACAATGCGGATCGCTCGCCTTTTTACGGAAACAAAAAGGAAAGCTGATAGGCAGGAGTACCAGCCCAAACGGGTGAACAGTACTCCATGTGAGGACGTACTTGTGCTTTATAGAGCACAAGTCGTTGCTTTGGTGTGAAGTACTGCTTTAACCGATTGAGGATACCTAACTTTTTGGCTGCCAATTTAGCTTTGCTTTATAAATGAGGCCGGAATTACACATCGCTGGTTATGTTGATACCAAGTGTTCGCGCATTTTCATATTCTTTATATGTGGGTGGATCGCGATTCCGAGCTCGCGCGATCGCGACGCCTACAACGGACAGTTGGGCTCCTTAACCTGTAATGTGAACTTTGCGCTGCCGGATTTTATTGGTTTGTGTTATTTTTTGGCCTTTAATTGCAATTATAAACATTTTATAAACGTTGTGTGTGCGTGTATGTGACCGTGCATATAAGAACAACAGCGAGAACGATCTACAACAGCCAGGTTAGTGGTCTACCTTGTATGGGGGGTATGGAAATGCCGAACTGAGGGACAAATCAGGCCATCCCGGGTCCTTTAGCCTTTTGCACAAACACCAAGAATCCCAATATTGCTGGAAATTTTTAAAGAAATACCCTGGAACTCAGGTACTATAACACATGGAGTTCTTGACAACAATATCACCAAATGTTATGTGGCCTAAGATACACACACGCTAAATCTAGATGGACTGGTTGTTGAATACAGCTGCCAGAACAACTAAAAAGCGCTCAGCGATAGATTTTAATTTTGAAAATGGTAACTAGTCAAAGACAATGTCATTGTATGAGTATAATGTAACTTGTGATAATAATGTCACCATTTAAGAGTCCTACTGTGGATTCTAGGCCTCTTCTCGAGGAAATGTATGGACTTATTTAACTTCTACATTAGCACATGACTTACTGGCGATTTCAAATACCGAGAAATGCAGTTTATATTTTTCTTAAATTCGGTAGCACAGGAAAACGATTTTTCAAATTCGGATGGATACATTCAAAATTTTTTTTAGGATAACTTATTTAAATTAGTAAATGTACGCAAATTCATTAATACATATTTGAACCAAAACAACAATATAATTCCACTCACCTTCAGGTTCTGTGTCTGCCACAGCTGCATCCATCGTTTTCTCATTTCTTTTATAGAAGTCTTCTAAACTTTCCGGCGACACTGTGTCTATTTCTACATATGGTTTATAACTACAAAATGAAATAAAAATTTAATAGTATGTGCTAATTACTATTACCGGCAATTAATTGCATTCTAAGTTACTATGCTAAGTTAAAACAATTTTTAATCATAAAAAAAATGGAACTTTGACTTAGAGATATTTTTGAAGGCTATTAGCACTCTATTTGATGTATTGTCCATGACCAAAACACACAAATATATGGTCAAGCCATTAGTACGTACCTGAGATCAACGTTATAACCGGCCTTGTGTAACTCAAGTGGAGTCATAAAAGGCGCCATGCCTTTAATTAAATGCCACATTTTGTACTCGAAGAGTCCCGGATCGACCTTGACCTTCACTGTATTGTCTGCTTGTAATCCTGTAAGATTATTAACAGTAATAAATCACTATCTATGTGATAGACAGCAACAGAGATTATTGATAAAATACAATGAATATAACGATAGCAATACATAGACAACTACTATCGCGATCTGATTGTGAAATATTGGCACTTCGGTAGAATAAACAAATCTTTTCATCTTTTAAACGTCTTTGAAGCATTGTTTTACTTATATTCTATATATAAATACGCAGTGGGGAAACGGTTAAAAACGTTTCCCGTCGCTGTTTCTCGGGAAAGAAAGGGAGAAGAGTGTATAACTCGCTGTTCTTCAATACCCGAAGGCGAGCGAGACGCTGCTCCCACTCTACCGTGACACAGTGTTTAGCCCCACCGAATTTTGTCATACAAAAGTTTTGCGGATCAGAATTTCAAAGCCCTCGCATACGATGTTTCACTTCAAAAATATGAATTATAGTCGAATTTCGAGCAACTAGTAAATAAAATGAACCTTCGAGGAAGTAATGCGCGGTCTCGACGCACCGGAGCGCGCACGACGCGTACACGTGTTTGATGGGGATACCCGCTAACCGCAACCCCTCGCCGACTAGTCGCGCCTGCAGTTGCCCGACACGCGTCAGCGGCGTATCTTTTGCATACGAATCTTTACCACCGATTCTGTTGAATTTTTTCCAACCTTTATATCACAGTCTCATGTGACGTATGCTAACGATGTGATAATGAAATATAAAAGTGACGTCCATAGCAAATTAAAAACTAGTACCTTTTGTTTGAGGTTTACCTTGCGTTAATATAGATTTTGAAAATAAATTACAGCCCATGGTACTCACTTATAATATAGTTTTGTATAAGTAACAAAAAAATAAAATCGGTTAAGTAGTTTTTGAGTTCATGCATTACAAAAAAAAATTCAAATCGTTTCTCTTTATAACAATAGTTTCGATTAGTAAAGACGAATAATTGTAACGAAGAAGAAGACTTGTTATCTTATAACGTTGTAACGAAAAAAGGCTAGTCGTCTTTATAACGTTATGAAAAGGTTATAATTCTTACCGCTCGCCCAATTTCAATGGTAAATTAAGATCTTTTCGAGTATAGATGCTATTCTCGTCGAAACAGTGAGGCACCCAATGACCATAAGTGAGATCAACTCTTTCGCCGTGCCTCATGGCGAATACCCAACGGCGATCTTTATCCGAATCGGCTGATTTATTCTGAAATATTTTACTTCACATATTAATATCATTGTACCAGCTTCGATGATGACATTAATGATGAAGAAACATAAGTTTGTATCCTTGCACATGAAGCGCAGCTTTCGAAGAAGGAAAACATCGTGACGAAATATGGTGGTAGGATTTTTTAGGGCTTCTTTTTTTTTAAATGTCAAATGGAGGCAAACGAATAGGCGCGGGTCACCTGATCTTAAGTGATCACCACCGTCCATAGATACTAGCAACACCAGGTGACTCGCAAGTGTATTGCCAACCTGTCTTGGGGGAGAAGGAGAGTAAGAAGGAGGTGGGCCTCCGGCACTCTCACTGACCGAACGAAACGCAACAATGCAAGCACTGTTATTTCACGTCGGTTTTGCCTGTTAGAGGGTGGTACTACCCCGGACGAGCCGACCTATTCATGCTGAAACTAGTAATAGCTACAGCGTGGCTCTACCACTTAGCTTGTCTGGCTAACTTCCACCCTTTGAATACTTGTCGCCAAGCACTCGTTGGTGTGTTCCGGCAGCTGCACTTGAGAGCCAGTCCCCCTCTAGGTTTAGCATGTCTACGATCTTAATACACGTCGACATTTCAGATCAAATGAGATTGTGTTTAATTATGAAGTGTAAATATTACTGTCTACTAACATGGACATCTCCGGTTCCTCGAGCTGTACCAGCTTCCCAATCTATAGGAGTTCCTGCGAATGAAAACAAGTTCTATCAAGTAAACCTAATACAATCTGAAACTAATTTTGTCGTTAATAATAAAAAAAAACTCCACGTTATAATGATTGTAGAATTAACAGACATCGTCTGATTGAATGAATGGTTTTTTGAAGGTTTGTATTTAACATCATTTTCTTAGAAACAGCTTTATATATATATAATTCCTCTGTCCGTGTGTATGTGACTGAGATCTTTCTAAACCGCTGGATAGATTTTGAAGAAATGTTTTGTGTGTTCAGGTGGATTCAAGAATGGATTAGATTCACAATTGGACCCGGTAGGTGGCGCTGCGATTGACTTTTACGATTTTTTTAAATTATCAAGGCAGGATAACATCCACCGGGCCACTCTATAACTACTAAACAGATTATCATGAAATTTTGCAATCATGTTGTCAGGGGTACAGAAGTGGGGTTGTCAGAAAAGGACATAGAATATACCTTGGATACTACTTGGGTACTCAAACGGTTGATAGTGAGTGCTTTTTGAATCGATCACGAAAAAAAATTGCCGATATAAAACTATTCAAAGATTTTGTTTTAATAGGTGGGTAACTAAAACAAACTGTAATGAATAAACAAGTAAAATTTATTTGATCCACAATTAGGCCAGAATAACCTCCTCATCACACATACTTGCAGCCTTTCAGAGTCGATTGATCGTAGTCTAACGATATTGAGGTGGATAGCTGGAGCACTCCTGCCTTAGATATAGTATAGTATATGTCAAATCTATAGGATAGGTCAAATCTATGGGATAGGTCAAATCTATAGGATAGGATAGGTCAAATCTACATTAACGCGAGAGAAGCTGCGAACAAAATCCACCTAGAAATGAGTTTATTCCTGTCTTTTATCCAGCTTAATATCTTAATTATACGTTTGAAAATTGCAGTTATACAGTTCGCGTGAATCATATGTATTATCTAAAGTGACAACTCTTTTCTATCGTGTTCTATATGAGTCATAATGTTTACGTGATTTTCACGGCTTTATTGTACGTTGAACTCATACAATTCACAAACTACTAGCTCGGGAACAGTAATCTTTATTTAGGTTATATCCTTCCCTGTACCGCTGGCAATATGTATGGAAAATTTCATGAATATCAGTTGACTAGTTGAAGCGTGAAAGCGCAAGAAACCAATATACAAGCTCACATTCGAATTCACAATATTAGTATATACACATATAACTTCTTCTATACGTATAATAAGAATGTAAATCTAACGTGTGTACTTTTTGGATTTTCGTGAAAAAAATTGTTGCATGTGTTTAAGCTAATATTGCATGTCTGTTTATATGGATACACATCACACTGAAGTACTGAGCTCACAATAAAACCTCACCAAGAAAATCATAAAGGTTATCCTCGAGAATAACTTAATCTTTGTATCATTTAAATCGGTCCACCCTATCGAAGATTATTGTAATTTGAATGACGACTCGAGTTAATTACGAGAGAAAAGTAATAATCTGTACTAATATTATAAACCTTTGATTGTTTGGTGGAACGCGCTAATCTCAGGAACTACTGGTCTGATTTGAAAAATTCTTTCAGTGTTAGATAGCTCCTTTATCGAGGAATGCTAAAGGCTACATATCATCGCTAAGACTTATATAATTTTTACCCTTAGTCCAAAGTAACTACTCCACGCGGACGAAGTCGCGGGCAGAAGCTAGTATATAAATAAAAAACAGTTCTTTTGAGTCTCGATCACGTCAAAACTATTGAACGTATCAGCATAGAACTATGCCATAGTCCCATTCGATTCGGAATATTTCGTAGATCTAGGCTATTTATTTTTTGGATTAATTAACCATTTGCCATTTTGTTTTAATATGCACAATGGATGTTGTCAGATACTATCATGCCCTCTTTATATCGTTTTATTGTCAAAATACGTAGCGAACATTTTCCGATCGATCGTCGAATATGTTATCTACACTTAGCACTATTATCTATTCCGTGCTAACATTATATCAAATATGTTTGTATGAAATAATCTATGGAACCATTGTACCGGTTATGAAAATTCTTTCACTTATATATGAATACATTATCACTGAGCGTTATACGGTAAATTTTATTGTAATTAAGGCGGACAAATCAGATGGCGGTTGCTAGTGTTAATACACTATCAACTTGAGTTTTCTATACAGTATGCAGTCTTTGAAACTAGCTATTGACCAAACTCATTAACTATTCATGTTTCAACGCTAAAAAAAACGAAGTTTTTCCTATTATTTTATTGAAAAATAGCTACTAAACATAAAGGACATAGGGTTGAGAAACAGAGGCGAGAGATATTTTTAACTGTTTTGTCTCAGACTATTTATATATAGTAAACATATTAATTAGTAAGTATTTCATCATAGAAATTAGTAAACTCACCCTGCGTTACACTAATTATACTCTCAGTTTTATCCAATTGGACTGCTTTCCAATATTTATCCCACTCCTTGTATGTCTCCTCGGATTTCTCATAGGCCAGTTTGTCTGCGTCCTCGTGTGGATAGTTGCTAGCCATCTCGCCGTCAGTGTTAGAATCAGATTCCGACTTGCAATCCGAACCTACAATCGCCACAAGGGAATAATAAAATATAATCTACTTTTTTTCCCAACTGTATATAATAATATTTTATAAAATTTCATCTTTGTACAGTAGAAGGCTAACGCAAGTGAATTAATTTACCTATATAAAATACTTAATCATATTATAGTCTGTTAGCGATTACTATACATGCTTAACTATAACACCTTAAGTATAAAAATAATAATAGTTAAGTGAAATAATAGTTATGTATATTAATAATAATAAATCTTGCTCAATGTATAAGCCGCACTACACTTAAAAAAAATTTCAGTAATAAAACAAACGAAAAACGGTGCGGAACATAAGTCTGCAGAAAAATAACATTAAAAAGAAATTTTAACACCAATATTCTTGGTCGTTGCAAACCCCAGTTTTATATTCCTTTTTATAATTTTTTTTTATCCTATTGCGTGTATATATGTGTCGTTTATATAATAATATCACAAATTGTAACACCAGCGCAAAGTGTATAAGAGCCAAGTTGGCGACACGTATGGTTTATGTATCTAATTGATGGGTGTAGTTATTACAAAGACTTGACGAAAATACCGACGATCTAATTTTGTTTAGTTTTCGAGATATTAAGAAAATCGAGAAAAGTCCATACATAGAAACCAAAAAAATATTTATCTCCTTTCCTTCTATTTTTTTTACTATTAAATGTTACATGGTCTTATAGATTATTGCCAAAACAACCAATAAATACCTAAATAATTGACTAATAAAGCAAGGAGCAAAACATTATTTTCTATGATTTCGTTTTTTTTCTGGCGAATTATTACATAATCGCATTTTCTTTTACTGCATTTATGTTTATTACACTAATATACATATTCATACAAAAAATCAGACGTTACAGAAGTTGGGTTCCAGAGTTATTATTTGTTTTTAATCCAACTAAGGGTTGTCAACAAAGAAGTTATTGTTACATACAATAACTCGACGCAAAGATTGTCATCGTGACATCACCGGCGTTTAATATTGATATGAAATTTGAATTATAGCATTATCTAAATAAAAACACATTCCAAAAAGATAGTTTCGTACTAGGAAAAGATCTGTGTCGCTGTAGGTCATAACACAGTCTACATAGCTTTTAACCGAATACTAACCGACTAAAACTCAGAAATTCAACTGAAGCCGGCATTGTAAAATGCAGAAAATAAATTCAAACCGAAGTCGTGCAAATAAAATTCGGGAACAACAATTAAAGTTTTAATTTATAATTTTCCAGTATGACAAGTTGACAGCCCTATCTCCATAGAAATATTTAAAATACTTAGAAACGTTTTATCTCCTTTGCCGAACGATTGTCGTTTGTGATATTTTAAATTATAATTAACAATATTATTGCGCATACTTCTAACAAAAAATTAAATGCTACAACTCTAACGTATAATAAAAAAAAGTAATAATATATGTAAATCAGAAAAATTATTATATCTCTCAAACTATTGAACCTATAATCTTCTACTATCGAATATAAATATATGATGTGTGGTTATATTATTTGAAATGCTAACAAACCCACAAGTTTCCTTTTTTTTTGGAATAATAACTAAATTCAAATATTTTTACCTTTCACAAAAAAAAAATTATATCTCGAAAACTAAACAAAATTATATCGTCGGTATTTATGTCAAATCTTTATCATACTAGACCTATCAATATAAACCATACGTGTCGCCAACTCGGCTCTTATAACACACTGTGCAGCGGTGCCGACGTATTGACATATACATCTTTCACCTTAGTCTGGGTCAATTTAGACACGTCGTCTGTAAATATAGGTTATCATTATAATATTGTTTATTTGAAGTTAGTATATTATGTAGGATTGTAATTTATTATGCATAGATGGTCAATGTATATAAATTTGCATATGTAGCAGACAAAATCTAATATTAATAATATATTGTAAAACATGAAACTTATGATCTATAATGTGTGATTCGTAAATAAATAAATAAAATGCATTGAGCACGAATGTGGTGTTCATTTTTTTCTTGTATATCTATTTAACTCAAAAATGGTTTGAATTTTTTTTTTTTTTATAGAAATCCCAAATATCAACTACAGATTTAGAAAGCGTAAAAAGAAATATATTCTCAAAATTTTGTAGAAGGAAAGTATATACATATCATATCATCATCATCATATATATTAATACGTGAAGCCAAAACTTTGTATCCCTTTTTAAGAAAATTGCGTGAATGGATGAATGTGAAATTTGGCATAGTTAAAGTTTATATGGAGGAGAAGTGCAGAAAACTATTTATTTTATATAAAATGCATTATAAGTACATTAAATTAATTAAAATATGCATTACTCATACTACTGCTCCAATTTTACACAACATATACACACATGTAAATAAAAAAGACATTTTGACATCCGTCAATAACGGACTTCAAAAAAAGTAGTAATAATATTCGTCCAATAGGACAGGCGAAGGAATTAATCCATACTGCCAAACTTCAAAAAAGGTTGCGAAGGAGGTTGCTATGCTTGACTGTATGTATTTTTTTACTCTTGCGTTCCAATTACCCTTTTTTATTCTACATTCAAGAATGATATTATAACATATCTTATATATTAACACGTCAAGCCAAAACTTTGCACCCCTTTTTAAGCGAATTGCGCTAACGGATGAACTTGAAATTTGTGTGTGAACTTGAAGTTTGTGCGAAAGTGCACAAAGCTATTTTTTTATATAAAATGCATTACAATCATATTAAATTAATTAAAATATACATTACTCACACTACTGCTTGAATTTTACACAACATATATCATATATATTAATACGTGAAGCCAAAACTTGGTATCCCTTTCTAAGAAAATTGCGTGAACGGATGAATGTAAAATTTGGCATAGTTAAAGTTTATATGGAGGAGAAGTGCAGAAAGCTATTTATTTTATATAAAATGCATTATAAGTACATTAAATTAATTAAAATATGCATTACTCACACTACTGCTCCAATTTTACACAACATATACACACATAAATGGAAAAGTCATTTTGACGGAAGTCAAAATGTCCGTCACTCTTACGTTCCAATATTTTACCTTTTCAATATTTTTAACATGACTGACGTTGCATGCCTTACATGCCCTTTGAAATCAATTGGTCAAATTGTACTCTTTGACAAAAGAACCCGAATAAAGTTGAAACTTTAAAAAATCAATGAATTATGGTCGACTGTCGACCACTGGGCGCCCACTAGTATATTTAAACTGAAGTAAAATAATTTATTCTTTAGTCTTTATGACCAAACTGATAAGCCTAAACGCAAATCGTGCCAATGTCTGCAGGTCTCGCCGTCGGAATACACTTATTTTTTTGTCGTACTGCCTGCGCTATTGACCTAGCAAGGTCGTAACAGCTTCACCGGACTACCGGAATACACGTTATAACTAGGGTGACTCACCCGGCCACTAGTTACTATGGCTAAGTTATTAAGTATTGAATTAAAATTGAAAAAGAAATTCAAAATTGAAACATGGCGCAAGCTATGAGATATTTACAATAGTTGATCGTACAGTTTTCTGTCAACAAACTAGTTTAAAAGCGCCATCTGTTCGAGACTGATGAAACTTACAATTAATAACAATAATCACCTTTGACAATAATTTAATATGTAATTAAAAAATATTAATCCAAATATAAATTATTCTATCTCTCAAGTTGCACCAAATTATACATAGATACAGACTTCTATGAAGATCCGATGTGTAGTTTCAGAGTTCATCGTGGACAAACATCATGACACTCTATTTTTGTATATTTAGATGAATACTTGATGAAGATAATCGTGTGCGTTTATTACTTGAATATATTTAATAACACTATCGGGCGACTTAGAAAGAAAGTATCGCTAGGTCGCGAGGATAGTTGTTAAACAGTTTTGTAGTTTAGTGGAAAGAAGAACAGATATTTCGGTGTGTAAAATTCTTTACATACATTTTTATTTTTTTGTAGTGAAAATTCTTATGAGAGGACTTTGAAATTCTGATCGGTAACCTTTTTGTATAATGAAAAGTAGTACGGATAAACTTTGTGTCGGGTAGAGTGTTGAAAACACAGATTCTCGTCCGGTCACCGAATATAAGCAACATCGGGCGCGGTCATTTCTTGGATGGCTGGCTGACTGGGAACACCGTGTGACGTTGGCTTTTTGTTGTATTTATCAATTAAAATGTTTCTCTATAATACAAAAGTTTCACTACTATCGTGTGTTAAAACACACCCTGTTTTTTATTGCTATTAATGCTCATTAGATAAAGGTTAAACATTTAGTGTGAAGACATTTTTGTAGGTTTTCATAGTATCGTGCTATTTTGAAAAACGTGTTCTGCGAATATTTTATATGTATGTCTGGGAAAAGGAAAATAATAGAACATTTATATGCGAGTTTTATCTGTCAATTCCTACTAAAAAATTCAAGGTTGTTTTCGTATAATCAATTTGCTATTATGGAATAAAGAATAGATTTTATAGTAGGTACAAATATAAGTGAGTTCAAAGGTAGTAAGTACGGTAGGTAAAACCATTTCTCCTATATTAAAGAAGTTTTCTATTTCAATCCTCAGTTTTACGATCGTGTTATCATCCAAATAATTAATACATATTTTGATAGTTGATCGTAAATTGTCGAAATAGTAATATTACATTTATTAGAATTACTAGTTGTTCCCGTGACTCTGAACGAGTTCTTTATAGAGCTACTAGCGGGCCGGCGGACGTTGTCCCGCCCTGATAATAAAAACGTTGACAAATTATATACTCAAACCTTCCCCTGGAATGACTGTATCTACTGGTGAAACGAAAATCCGTTTGGTAGTTTTTGAGTTTATGACGAACAGGTAGACGGACGTGGCAGAGGACTTTATTTTATACTATGTAATGATGGATATTTTTACCTCGTTGTTTCATTATATTAAAATTGTAGTATATTTTACTAGCTTTTACCCGCGGTTTCGTTCGCGTTAGTGTAGATTTGACCTTACCCCCGGAAAAGGATTTTTTTCTGGATGAAGTTATCCTATATCCTTCTCTGTACCCTTGACATCGTTTATGTTAAATCTCATGGTAATCGGTTGAGTAGTTAAGACGTAAATACGTAACAAACACACTAACAAACTTACATTCGCATTTATAATATTAGTAAGCATGATTTCTTAACCTACTATTGAAAATTTTCAACTTATCGATTTTGACATGATAATAGGTCTTTACCTATGAAATTGCCGTTCTGCAGTACTGGCTATTTCAAATCAAAACAATTTTTGTTTGGCTAAGAATTGTAATTTCAAATTAATTTTATTTTAAAAACATGGAATTCTTTTTCCAAAAGATGTCATTTGTTTATTGATTAATGTTACATTTTCATCGCATTTCAATCTTTTTTGTCATCGTGGATACGTTAAAAATTCGAGTAATTATGGAATATGAGTACCGTCGTGGCAGCAACGCGGCACAAGCGGCACGCAACATCAACGACGTTTACGGAGCTAACACTACAAAGCTACGCACCACCTGTTATTGGTTGGCTCGATTCCGTTCTGGGAATTTCGACCTGAAAATTGAACCTCGCGGTCGTCCGAAGACTTTGGTCAACAATGACGAATTAAAGGCGATTGTGGAAGCTGATGATACACAATCTACGGCTGAATTAGCAGCAGCTTTCGACGTTAGCGTCAAAACAATATTGGTCCATTTGCGTCAAATTGGCAAGGTAAAAAAGCTTGACAAATGGGTGCCCCACAAACTCAATGATCGCCAGCGCGAAGTACGCGTCGAGACGTGCCTTGCAGTGCTCAACAGACACACAAATGAAGGAATTTTGAACCGCATTGTTACCTGCGATGAAAAATGGATTCTGTTTGATAACCGCAAGCGCTCAGCAAGTTGGTTGGATCCTGGTTCAGCACCTAAACAATGCCCTAAACGAAAACTTACCCCTAGAAAAGTGATGGTCACTGTTTCGTGGTCTAGCGCCGGTGTGATTCATCACAGCTTCTTACCAAACGGGGTGAGCATTACTGCAGATGTGTACTGTGAAGAACTGAACAAAATGATGGAGAAGCTGGCACATCTCCAACCAGCATTGGGCAATCGCTCGTCTCCGCTGCTCCTGCACGACAACGCGCGACCTCATACTGTACAGCAGACGGTCTCCAAGTTGCAAGAACTGGGGTTGGAAGTTCTCCGTCATCCGCCCTACTCACCAGACCTTGCGCCTACAGACTACTACTTTTTCCCGAATTTGGATAACTCCTTGGCGGGAAAAAAATTAAATACCCGAGAGGCAGTACAAATGCCTTTGAAGAATTTGTTGCCTCCCGTCCAGCTGATTTCTTTAATAAGGGCATCAATAAACTGCCACTGCGTTGGCTAAGATGCATTGATTGCATGGGTGATTACTTCGATTAATACAAATAAAAAATACATGAAAAAATTCGTTTAAAGTTTTTCATACAAAACGGCAATTTCATAGGTAAAGACCTAATATATTCATATGATACTAGTGGCCAGTGGTCGACATTCGACCATAATTCATTGATTTTTTAAAGTTTCAACTTTATTCGGGTTCTTTTGTCAAAGGGTATACTTCTATTATCAAAGGTTTTTATCATGGCTACTCAGTTATTTGCCACTTTTTTTTAATTGATTAAACATAAAAAAAAATTATGTCTAAATGAAGATCGAAACTAATTATACATTTGAAACAAAAACAGGCGGTTACATAAGGTGGTAAGACTCTCAAATTCTAAGTAAAGATAACTCTACGAAAATAAAAAAAATTATCACAACTCATGACACAATTATCAATTAATTTTACACGATATCATGGGTAGGTGGTATTTCTGGGTGATATTGAATTAAATGTAGTCTGTACATTATAAGGAATAGTGATACACCCAGTATCATCGTTTAGAAAAGTAATGGATACACAATAGAATTAAATAATGAATCCAAAACAAAGAAGTTTTTAATACTGCCATTAACTTTTGAAAATGAATTCCTTTTTGGTCAAAATTTATCAACTGTAATAAATATAATTTCTACATCAAATTGAACTGCATCAATGTAACCGCGGAGATCTATGTCATGGATTACTTTCATGAGCAAACAAATTTCTTATTTTGATTTTTCAAAGTATTTTTGGCTCATTTTTTTGATTGAATCATCATTTCAAGTGAGTTCACCACAAAAAATACTAAACATAAACATATTAAATATTGACTTTGACTTTGGTAATATTGCTTTATGACAACATGAAGCAAAGTGACATGAAGTGAAGGCAGTCCTGTCACCTCAAATTTTTGATATTCAATGAGACCAAATAGAATAATCATTATTTCAGTGGTTCCATAAACTTACTAAAAAAAATTAACCTACAATTTCACCAGTTGATTTCAAAGGGCATGTAAGGCGTGCAACGTCAGTATTGTTAAAAATATTGAAAAGGTAAAATATTGGAACGTAAGAGTGACGGACATTTTGACGGAAGTCAAAATGACTTTTCCATTTATGTGTGTGTATATGTTGTGTAAAATTTGAGCAGTAATGTGAGTAATGTATATTTTAATTAATTTAATATGCTTGTAATGCATTTTATATAAAAAATAGTTTTCTGCACTTCTTCTCCATATAAACTTTAACTATGCAAAATTTCACGTTCATCCGTTCGTCCAATTCCCTTAAAAAGGTGTACAAAGTTTTAGCTTCACGTATTTATATATATGATTTAGAATTTTTTTGTTGTTGAAGATTATGAATTTTATTATAAATTCTTTTATATTACAGATATAAAATTTTCTGTTCAATTCAGTGTTCTAACAAAAGCGACTCTATTTTCGTTAGAACTTTCCAGAGACTTTGTGTTATTACAGATATCATGTTTTGTGTTAATTATTTGTAATTAAATTCACTTGTGCACAATAACCAATCTATACACAAAATAACATTGATATGTTTATGAATAGAACTAATAGGTGCATAAGATAGTAAAACCAACGAAAAATGACGACATTGTTTTTATGCATTTGCTCTATTATATATTGTTATTACAAATTATGTTTCAATGGATAAGTTCAGATAGATGTATAGACTAATATAAAGGGGTGATCACAAAACAAATTTATATACACAAATTGAGATCGATACAACTAATTATAAATAAATGCCAATTTTAGGTTCCTATAACAATGTTTTAACTTTGATTTGTATTAAACAAACTTAATATTAAGAGCAGCCAAAAAGTTTTTTAACTGAATTGTATTTATAATTCTCAATGTCTGTATTTCTGGGCGATGTATTTCTTACATAATTTATTTGTGAATCATGTATGAGAAATAAAAGTATCTGTAAGGATAAAACAAAGCGTTATGTTAAATGAAAGTTACAAAGTTATATAATTAATTAATCCTGTATAAATAAATCTATACTAATATTATAAAGAGGTAAAGTCTGTGAGTTTGTGACGTTGTATGGGATAATCTCAGGCTGTACTGGTCTGATTTGAAAAATTCTTTCAGTGTTATATAGCTCATTTATCGAGTAACGTTATAGGCTATATATATCACGCTAAGACGAATAGGAGCGGTGTACCAATGAAGAATGTTTCAAAATCGGTGTCTTTTTTTCCCCCTTGAGAGCTTCCGCTGCGTGTTAGTTAGCGTTAGCTCAAAGTAATTATTCCACGCAGACGAAGTCGCGGGCAGAGACTACTAAGTAATAAGTTTAGATTTATTAAAATCATCAGCACCAACAATAAAATTGTACTCACAATTATTATTTCCAAGTGAAATGGAACGATGTAAAGTCCAAGCGTCCGATTCTGCAGTACGCCGCGTATACACAACAGGTAAATAACCGCCGACTCCTAAAAAGCACATTAATTCATCTGTAGTAACCTAATAAACATATTTATATCGAAACAGTATGGGGACGGCGTGTTGTGAGGTTTCCTTGGGGGAAATTTCCACATCAATTTTTACATGTTAGCTTTAAATTATTCAACAGCTGTATGATCAAATAGAATTATGTTTTGGTAAATGAATCCTAGATCAGGTCGCGAAAGTCGCAATTGCAGTGTTCCTTTATTTATAAAGGTGTGATAAACGCTGTATTAACGGTCAATCACAATTCACAATTTATGAAAACACTAACATCTCATCCCGACTTCGCACGCATGTATTAATGAACAAAATGAGACCAAATCTTCCTTTTACAGTATGGTTGTATGATAAAATAAAATGACAAGAATAGCTGAACGTTATACTGTTAATATTTCTGATGTTCTCACTTTTTACATAGAGTTTTTTTTATTCACTTTATTTGCGTTTTTTTTCAATTATTTGTTTTCCTAGAATCCTTGCCCTGATAATTACAAACAAAAAAAAAAGAATTAACCAAATAGCCGTAAGGTACGATATGGGATAAACAATATAAATAGCCGTAATTTTACACAAGTATACCACATGTTATCTATACTAATATTATAAAGAGGTAAAGTTTGTGAGTTTGTGACATTGTAAGGGGTAATCTCAGGAACTACTGGTCCGATTTGAATAATTCTTTCAGTGTTATATAGCTCATTCATCGAGAATGGTTATAGGCTATATATCATCTCGCTAAGGCCAATAGGAGCGGAGCACAGATGAAAAATGTTTCAAAATCGAGATGTTTTTTTTTTCTTTTTGAGAGCTTCTGCTGTGTGTCAGCGTTAGCCCAGAGTAGTAACTATTACTACGCGGACGAAGTCGCGGACAGGGGCTATAATCTATATACATACTAATATTATAAAGAGGTAAAGTTTGTGAGTTTGTGACGTTGTAGGGGGTAATCTCAGGAACTACTAAACCGATTTTGAAAATTCTTTTACCAATATAAAGCCACGTTTATTAGCCAATACCAGAAGCTATTAACTAATTATATTATGTATAATCTATACTAATATTATAAAGAGGTAAAGTTTTTAAGGTTGTAGGGGGTAATATCTGGAGAGTCGGAGAAAAATGGTCGAACGAAAACGTTTCTTACGAACGCTGCCTTAATTATGAGATATATATTATTGAGTTCTAGAGAAAAGTTGTAGCTTGATAATGCCTATTACCGCCCAACGAAGTGGGCACGGGTCGGCTAGTATACATATAAGCTAGTATAAAATAAACAGTGTCGCTCGTGTGCAGTGTGGCATGTGACCTTGGTTGTCTCTTCCGATGAATGTGTAATATTATCTTTAACTTATGTTTTATTCCTAGAACTGTTTGTGAACTGCTTAGTTGTTTTATGATCCCCATTTTATTACCCTTCAAATGCTTATTAGAATAGTTTCTAGTATTTAATTTAGTATATTACTTTATACAACATGAGATTTATTTCGCTTTATCTAAGAAAAAAACTGAAGATTAGAGTGTTACGGTTACATATGGAAAATTTTAATCATATCTCCATAACCAATTATGTATAATTAGCTTTTGCTCGCGGCTCCGCTCGCGTTAATGTAAACTCCATTTATCTCTTGGGACAGTACATGTTTTGCTGTCCTTTTCTGTACTCCTAACAACGTGTATGGCAAACTGGTTGCGTAGGTAAGGACTCAAAGCGTGACAAGCATATAAACTCACTTTCGTATGTATAATAGTGTTAAAGTTACAGCAGAGTTTAAAATGAACATGATATAAACCCTATTATAAGTGACCACATCATGCGCAAAACAAGAGAATCTAAAAGTGAAAACAAGAGAAACAAAACGAGAATAATTTAAACATTCAAAAATTACCTTTTTCTAATCGAGGCCAAAGTATCTTAAATTAATATATCAACTTTAGAACTTACATTATTACAAAACGAAAGCATATCTAGTTAGTCGTAACCAGGCCTTTTTTTGTCACGTCTTTCTTTGGGGCACGCTAATTTTCGAAAGTCCATAATTCTTTGCAACTCAAAAAGTGCAAAAATGAGCACCTTGTTTCAGGTTGCTTTAGGTATTTTTATTAGAGAAATTGAATAGCGTTTAATTTTTTGTAAAATTACGACTTCCATATTTTTAGTGCTCAACGTCCAACCTCTACTTCAGTGACAAATAACCGTGCGACGCGGTAAGTGTTCGGAAAGATAGATTACATTTTGTATTTGGATAACTTTTTTGTAAACGTTACCAAGATTGTCTTTTTTTACCAATTTTTCTATATTCGAAAATCCCTTTAAGAGCATTGCGTGCCCGCGCGTGCTCCCACATTTCATCTGATGGTAAATAACGATGTGGATTAGTCCACAAGTCAAGATGGTTAACACGCTAAATATAGGTGAGTGGCTCTTTAGTGCAACTACCCGAACACACCCGTATGTGTTTGGCGACAGGGTTTCTACTTGTGCATGGTAGCTAGCCAAGCGAGCTTAGAAAAAGCCTTTTTTTTATATACATGGGGAGATCCCTAACAGATACCCATCCCGTCGGGCAGCTGAGGATGAGTTATGTCCGATTTGCACGGACTAAAACCGCATGGTGCCTTCATATACCTTAGGTGGGGAACAAGGATTACCGGCTGGCACTGTGTCTGCTCCCCCCACAGGTGTAAGCCCTCCAAGAGGCCCTGACTGCGGTCTGCGGAGTCAAAGATGGTAGACCCCTATAAGAGGGAGTGGGTGTTAGACCCTCCTGACGAACTGTGGGAGTCGCATCGGCACAATGCGCCTCCACCACATGGGCATGTGCAGTTTAAACTAGAAAAATCCCTACCATCTGTTTTTGCAAAAGGCTAAAGAACCCGGGATGGCCTGATTTGTCCCTCAGTTCGGCATTTCCATACCCCCCATACAAGGTAGACCACTAACCTGGCTGTTGTAGATCGTTCTCGCTGTTGTTCTTATATGCACGGTCACATACACGCACACACAATGTTTATAAAATGTTTATAATTACAATTAAAGGCCAAAAAACAACACATAAACCAATAAAATCCGGCAGCGCAAAGTTCACAGTACAGGTTAAGGAGCCCAACGGTCCGTTGTAGGTGTAACGATCGCGCGAGCCCGGAATCGCGATCCACCCACATATAAAGAATATAAAAATGCGCGAACATCCCCCGCCTAACCAAGGCCAGCCTTGGTTATTAATTCATAGGTAAACGACATAATTTTGATATAGGTCTTAAGAGAAGACCTTGCTGCGTTTTGACTTCCGCAACCCTCACGATACCGTCCTTACCGGGTAATAGTTTTACTAGCCGACCGCGCCTCCACTGTATTGGAGGCAAGTTATCTTCCTTTATTAAAACTAAATCATCTAATCGGGGAGGTTCAATTTGTGAAGTCCATTTAAAACGTTGTTGAAGGGTATGAAGATATTCATTTTTCCACCGAGACCAAAAATGTTGAGACATCTTTTGAATCTGCTGATAACGGGACAAGCGATGCATTTTGATTTCCGTAAACGGATATTCCGGTAGAGCCACTAGAGGTTGACCAATCAAAAAATGTCCTGGGGTTAGGACTTCGAAGTCAGAAGGATCCGTACTTAGAGGACACAAAGGGCGCGAGTTTAGTACAGCTTCCACCTTAATGAAAAAGGTGGCTAATTCCTCGAAAGTGAGCCGTGTTTCACCTAATACTCGTTTGCAGTGCGTCTTAGCAGATTTAACTGCTGCCTCAAAGAGCCCTCCGAAATTAGGGCTCGCTGGTGGATTAAACGACCACGTTATATGTTGCTTCGCTAAATCACGTTCTATGTCGGAGTGATTAGTTTTGAAGAACAAATATAATTCTCTCAAGTATTTGTCAGAACCGGCATAATTTGTACCACAATCTGATCTGACTAGTGATGGAAGTCCACGCCGTGAAATAAACCGAGTAAAAGCCGCAATAAATGCTTCGACCGACAAATCTGTTACAATTTCAAAGTGTACAGCCTTTGTAGATAAACAAACAAATATACACAAATAGCACTTTTGAATCTTCGCATTTCTTAATGTACTTGATTTAATGAAGAATGGACCGGCAAAATCTGTACCAACACTGAGAAAAGGCCGTACCCCGTTGACACGATCAGACGGTAAATCAGCCATAAACGGTTGCATTGGATGTGCACGAGACCGATAACATTGAATACAACGGAAGGTAACCTGTCTTGTGATACGACGAACTGAAACTATCCAATACCTCTGTGATAAAATAGCAGCAAGAGTATAGGCTCCGACATGGCAATGTGCTTGATGATAATAGCTGACTAATAATTCTGTAAACCGACCTTTTCCGGGAAGCAAAATCTGATGCTTGGCTTCATAGCACAGTTTGGATGCGTCTATTCGACCACCGACTCGCAGTAGATTATCTTTATCTATAAACAGGTTTAGTCGTCGCATAATAGTTTTAATAGGCTTACCCAATTTCAGTGATAATATTTCTTCTGAAAAACAGTCTTGCTGGACAAACCGAATTAGGTATTTAAGAGCATTTCTTCGCTCTAGAACCGAAATGACACCGGTAACACGAGATTTATTTTTACAATTATGTACAAAGCGCAAAATATAAGCTGTGACATTGATAAGTTTATCATATGAACTATAACGTTGAAGCAAGTCAAATTCCTGTTGTAAGACATTAACATTTACAACCCTTGTTCGAAGACCGGGTAAAAGATCTGCCGGGAAATGCAAATAATCTTTAGGCCAATGTTCTGAAGACTGGCACAGCCACTGTGGTCTCCACCATAACTGATGATCTAATAATTCAGCCGCCGAGGTTCCCCGTGATGCTACATCTGCACAATTCATATCGCTGGGAATATGCCTCCAACGAATCGGAACCGTGGATGAGTTAATTTGTGATACTCGATTACCCTCGAATACTTGCAACCTATAAGGTGGTGTGTGAATCCAAGCTAGCACAATAGTGCTGTCACACCATGCCACAACTTCTTCGAATTCAACATTGTGTCTCATCGAAGACACAACGTGATTAATGAGCGTCGATAACAGATTTGCCCCGTTTAATTCTAACTTCGGTATAGTTTGTTTTGTTTTCAAAGGAGCTATCTTAGACTTAGCCATTAGGAGTTGTACGTTCGCTAAACCGTCCTCATCCTCTGAGCGAAGATAAATCGCAGCAGCGTACCCTAAAGATGACCCATCACAAAATCCATGTAACGTATAATTACTACCCTTTTTTGGTTTCAAGCATCTAGATAAGAATAGCCCTTGTAAATTCGGTAGATCTACGAGGATGTTTTGCCATTTCTGAAGAATGTCAGCTGGTGCGGGTGAATCCCAATCGATTTTCTTGCTGCCTACGCTACTAATGAGAAACTGTAGCAATAATTTTATCTTAAATACAACCGGACTAATCCAACCTAAGGGGTCATATATCCTTGCGACCATTGATAAAATATGCCGTCGGCTAACCGTTTCGGTTATCAAAGGTAATCTTAATCGATAGGTGAAACAGTCGGACCTCGGATCCCATTCAATACCTAGTACTTTAATGAAACTATTTCCATCTGTCTCGTCAAAGGTGCGAGGTGTCTCCAGGTAATTTATTGGTAAATCATCTAGCAGTGCAGGATCATTGGATGACCACTTTCGTAGTTCATAGCCGGCCGTACTCATGAGTGAGGTTAATTCTGCCTTTAGTTCGCGGGCTTCAGTAAGAGTGTCAGCACCACCATTTAAATCATCTACATACGAATTATGAAGAAGAATCCGTGCCGCCCGAGGGTATTTATTAATTTCTTCATGAGCTAATTGATGTAGGCAACGTATCGCAACAAATGGACTGGACTTCAATCCGTAAGTGTTTGTTGTTACTTCATAAATAAGTAATGGTTCCGTTGGCTTTGATCGCCAGAAGATAAGCTGGTATCGTCTGTCCTCAGGATGAACCCAAGTTTGCCGAAACATCATCTTTATATCTGTCGTGAAAACTATATATGGCCATCGAAAGTTTAAAATTATATTTGTTATATCGTTTTGTAATCGTTCTCCAGAATATAAACAATCATTGAGAGAAACACCGCTACTCGTGGGCACACTACCGTCAAACACAACTTGTATCTTGTCAGTGTCTCCAGATTTCTTAAAAACACCATGATGCTTACAATATATGCACTGTTTATTATCGTAATAATTATTAACACGTTCATTTCTTTTTGTCACTTTCAACACAACATAACTGATCAGTCGATGACTAATAACAGTGACGCTTCAGATTTTCAAGTTATTGTCATATCATCATGATACATCGATAAACTGTACCACGATATCAGTGCTAAACTAGTATCGGAGTTTCGATCTGTGTTCGTATAAATCTGTTACTTAAATAAATTGTATCGAATCGAAGCCTTTTTACATATACATAAATAAAATGATTTAAGAATTTGTTTTCAGATAAGATTTTTGATTTTATGCGAACGAGAACAGAGATAAGAAGATTGTTTTAAGAAACTAGGTACGATTTCTATATGTGCTACGCTTTCAGCGAGATGTATTTTCTTGCCTCGGAGCAAGCGGTGTGGTATGCATGCGCGAAACAACGCAGACGAAATCATGAATAGAAAAATACTATTTTTTTAACTCCTTAGTTTCAATGTATTTTAAAACTACAAAAAGTTTTCATTATTTAACGTTATTATAGAAGTAAATTAGTGTATAAGATTAATAATAGTCAAATCTTACTGACACCAATAAATATAAAAAATATGATATAATCTTTATTGGCAACCGAAGACTTTATTGAAGACTAGTTGCATATCCCAATTTCTCCCGGGTTTACCCACGAAGTAAACAAGATGGTGCCCCTTTTTTTTTCTTTATTCGAAATTGGGGTTAGGTCACAAATTGACCATGTCACCCCAGTGATTACCAACAAAATAAAACATATACATAATTAATAATAACACATTTTAACGGTTTTAAAATCCAGACATAACCAGCCTGTAAAGCATTCTTGCTTCCTCTGATCTCGGGAAGAGGTAATTAAAAAGTAAAAGTATTAAAGTATTAAAAATAGCAAAACAATAAGAGGTGGTGCTTGATTAAACTTTCCAGAGAGTTTTTGTGGATATCTCAGAATACATGTTCCATGTTTATTACTTCTCATCAATTTCACTTGTGTACAATAAAGAAGCCAGAACAATGCAAGATTATGAACAAAAAAAATAAAAGCGACTACATGGCATATCAAGTTCCTGCCAAAACTTATGTTTATCGTTGATTAGTCTTAGTCGTGCACGCGGATTCCCTCGCGTTAATGTTGATTTCATATATCCCGTGACAATAGTAATTTTCTTCTGGATAAAAAGTATCCATGTTTAGTTTTACTACTTAGACACTTATCCTTATCAAAAACAAATCACGATATCTTCATTTCACATACTGTTTTAAGAATCGACAATTTTTGTATGGACTACAAAAACTCTATAAGCAAAACATATTTTTTCGTCTGTATATATAAAGTATATTGAACCCGTGTTCATTTTTGTCTTTGTAATAAGATCGAAAATGTTTTATCGAAAACTATCTAATATAATTCTAAAGTGTTGCGACCAAATTGATAGACCTCTACCATCATATTTATATAAATGAAGATATCGCGGTATTTTTTATATAAGGATTTTTTTTTCTATAAAGTAAAACTTTAAAAAAATAATCAAAATTTACGCCACAGTTTTTTTACGTAATATACGCATGACGGCAGACCTCTTTCGTTTTATTTATACAGATTAGAAACACGTACAAGTTGCGGGCGGTTGCAGCAAAGATTTTTTTAATTTCAATACTTGATAACTGGACAACCTTGGCCGTCTACTTTACTGATATCATATATGTAATTATTATTAAAACGGTAACAATGTTGGTAGACCGTAACTTTTGGCACGATTTCGGATTTTCCCTGAATCTCCTGACTATAGAATTCTCGCAGAAATATTTTTATAGGTAACTAAAGAGCTAGCACGTTTTAAGTAATAACCTAATTGTGTTGAGTTGTTCTCAAGTTCGTCATTCTTAGACAGATTAAAATTGTAACGTGTCATTAGTTTTTTGATACTCTATTATGTTATATTGATAATAAAGGTTTACTGTTTAAGTGTTAAATGGATTATCGGTAAAAACTGCAAATATATCCTTTGGATTGTCACATGTGGGTCATTTAAAAATAAACCAAGTTCAATTTTATTCACTTTCAGTTTACGTAGTTCGTAAGATTTTTAGTTTTACCCTATATTTTCATACTCTCCGAATATTTCCGACAGCAGAGCGATCAAATTGTTTGAAGATTAGAAAAATAGCACAAAGTCAGTAAGAATTTAGTTACCGTAATGAATTTAAAAAATTTGCATCAAAGAAAATACCTTGACATTTGTATTAAGTGCTTTTTAATATAACGCGGGCTATGAGTTAAGATCTAGCGATATTCAAATGTTATTTTTGCTAGACATTATTATACATCTGTCCTAAATAACTACGCGGCGAAAGCTGAATGTAAAATCTTAGTATTACAGAAATTAAAATCTTCATTAACATTTAATAATATATTTAACATCTTTATAATCCCTTATTAAAAAGTTTACAAGATCGATTTAATACATAGTACATACCAAAGTATTGACACAATCAATTTCGAATAATACTGAAACAACACTAACCTTCCAACTTCAAGTTCAAGAGTCGGAATAATTTTAGCGCTCTCGTCGTCATTGTTTGACAGTAACCACGTGACCGATAGATATCGTACTACGAACCAACAGAATTGAAGACCGATTTAGAAAAAACGCCAGTTTCGCTATGTAACCCATCCACGCATAATAAAACAACACTGCACTTACAACTCGTCAAATTTGTAAAATTGCTAATATAAATTCGTAGACAAGGTAAAAAAATATAAAACTACAATAAAAGATAATACAAGACACACTGTCAACTGCCGTAACAGCTGATTCCTACCATAATCTTCAAATTATTTAATAAATGTTGGTATTATAATTTACGAGAGGGCGCTGTTTGCAACTAAGTCCGGTACAGTCGCAAAGGTATATTAAATTATAGCAATATTCTGGATGCTTTTTCGTCGATATTATAATTGCTTCACGTTAAAAGAACTACCTATTATAAAAAGAAAATGTTTGTTTTTTTCTTTGTAAGGGACAAATCAAAAACACTTGACTAATTTTAGAAATTCTGTCAACTACAGCAAGCTACATGATCACCACGTAATATGGGTGTATTTTATTTTAAAATCTACATTAAACCGACAGTAAAAGCTAGTCTTAAATGAAAGAATAATAGAAAAAACTAAGTTCAAACAAAACCTTAGAAGCACAAGGACGTAAGTTACATTTAGTTTGACATGTTTTACACCTTTGCACTTCTGAAGTGTATGATTTTATAATCTAACCAGTTAGCCAAGACGTGCCGTGCACCCAACCGTCTGGAGAACTGTCGAGCTCCTTTTCCTCGATATAAATATAATCACCGAGCACTAATTCCAGTTCATCGCTTGCTTTTGGTGTATAACCTTGCACCACTTTGTGCACCTATACATATAACATTGTTGTTTATTATGCTTTGTTCACTTTCATTAAACGAAAACTTAAACAAAAATATAATAGCCAAATTAAGTATTAGAACTACCTTACTTTAATTACTACATTGCAAAGTTGGTAGGTAATTAATTTCTGGATGTGTTTACATCTATTTATTAAACTGAAAGAAGTATAGGTATAGTAAACTATTTACTAGAAATGTATAGATGTAATAGAAAAAAAATTTATAAATAGTTTGGGATATATTTAATGCAGATTGCAAGTTAAAATACATGTCTTTATATTTCAAAATCCTGAGATCGAAGTTCAAATTTTGACGTCTATAAGGTTTTTACTTTTTTTTTATGATTTTCATATTTTACTTGTACAAAATGAATGAAATGAAGATCTTGAAAAATAACGTAAAATATTAGAAAACGGCTAAAATTGGATTTAGCTCATTTTGAAATGTAATGACACATATCATAGACATACAGTACTAATAATAGGAATAAAGTAAAATATTAAATATGTGACTAAACTCGAAAATCCGATGCTAAGCACATGAAATGTGTTGTAGCTGTTATACTTTAAAGCTATTCGATATCTCGAGTGTGTCTTTTGTCATGTTATAAGTTAATAAATTGCATTTGACACAATTAAAACGCAAATTGAAGACTCAATTTCAACTTAACTGTTTCTCATTGTGGATTAATACTGGATTACAATAACATAGTAAAAATAAAACTATAGAATTACCTGATGGTTAGCAAAACGAGGGTCTCTTGAGTATAAGCGTAATTCCCAATTTGAGTGCTCTATTGGGTGCATATCATCTACAAGTGCTTTTAATTTTTCATAAACCGCCACATCAAAATGATATGCCAATGTTATATGCAGTGATTTCACATGAGCTTCAAGATTGATTGCTGTCGAATGAAACGTTCAGTTATGTATGGAGTCACTAGTAAAAGGGAAAATTGTGATGAAGAACTGTTTTTATTCACACCTGATGTTCTAATTTCGTCTGAAGTTGAAATTATTTTTTTTTTGGCAACTAGATAAACTTCCTACTTAGAGATAAAGATAAAAACTTGAAAAATATTTCTTTAAAACCTTGTCTTACTATAAAATTTAAACGTAATATTTTATCTTATAAAATACCAAATGCTAGATAAATATTTCTGCATATATCATATTTTTAGACAATAACACTTATCCATACTTTTTTTCTTAAAAGAGTAATAGACTAGTAGTCCGGTGAAGCTGTTAAGATATTGCTAGATCAATAGCATAGTCGATCGAAAAAAAAAAGAGTAACAGACTGTGTAATAAGTAATCCTTTATGTAGGTCCCAAGAAATATTTCTCGATATATAGCATTATTTTACATTGCTTATCTAATAGTTAGGTACTGCAAGATATGTGTAGAACCGTTATTAATATTTATAAAAATTAGCTGCAGATCAGATATAACAATATTAAAAATAAATATAGCACATTTCTAGCATTAAGGCGTGTTATAAAAATCTAAAGCATAAAGAAATAATTACCATAAAAGAGGACATGCTCAAGTTGCTACATTATCTTCTAACATCCATGTATGCCTAAAAAATAGCTGATAATATAAATATCTCAATTAAAGATTACATATTTATTGTCGTAATATTATGTAAAAAATGTACAATTAAGGTGGTCGGAGCCATTTTTTACAGGAGAAATTGAACATTTAAATTTAAACATGATAAATCAAGTTGTTGAAGCAAATCATAATTTTAGGAGCATTTTATGGATTCTCTATTTAATTTCAAATTCACAAATAGTTTGAGTTAGAATGGCATGGTAATAATACCATAAGTTGATTTTTTTATATAGTTTATGCTGCATATAAAAGTAGTTTACAATTCTCGTATCACTGCTGTCAGTACTTCAAGAGTTTTGCAGGTTAATTATTCATAACACAAAACAATAAATAGCATAATTCAAAAAGCATATTTTCAGTCTTGCCCTTTTACATAGTTACAGCTGCATAGGCTATTGTTTATAAGCAGGTATTTTCCCTTACATTTAATAGGTTTCTCCTGTGACATTGTACACCATGGAAAGCATGTTCCTAATGCATCCAAATGCTCATAAGTATCCACCATTACACCCACTGTATAATAAATATATTTGTGACATATACAAATAAATACATTCTTTATATATCTTATATTGATGTAAACACTTGCCACATATAATATTGCAACACCATTAGACAAAGTTTATAGTAAGACCAAATTTCAATTCTAACATAGTCTTTGATGATTCTTAAATAATGAAATCAATTATTATAATATCCAAAGATAATTAAATGTTGTTGCAATTTTTTATTTGGCAATATGTTATAAGTTACATATAAGTGGAAGGTATCAATGTCAAGACATAAGATAGGAACTATTTTCTTATTTATTTGAACTATTTAGAATGAGGTATATGTAAAAAATAGTTTAGTGCTTTTACCTGTAGGAATTATTTCATACAAATTACAAATGTTCTTTATGGGCTTATATACAGATATATGATAATCAGGTGCTTTAGTGTTAGCAGTGTCACTAAGATTTCTTTCACCAGTGTTATTATGTAACTCAAAATACCCAGGTATTTTTGTATTATAAAGCTGTCTTAAAATGTAGCTACTCTGTCCGGTAAGTTGCTAGTACCATAAGCATTTGGAAATTACACATTACCTTAATACTACTTTAAAAATTTATATTTCGAACCTATTATGACACCTACTTTTAATTTAAGGTCCCTATTTTCACAGGTATTAATTGCACCAGTTGTTATGAATGAAAAAATGATTGCATTTTCCAAACAAGCTGATGGAGCAGTGTTGATTTTTCTCGTAACAAATATTAGCAGAACCAATAAACCTGTTGTATACCACTAAATAAATAAACTATTATTAGTCAAAAGCAGGGCGGAGAATAGTAGAACAATACATATTAAAATTACTCACAAGCAGATGACACTTGCTTGACATACTGTATGGCAATTCTTCTCAGGTAATCGGCATGTTGTTCTGATACAAATAAGCCGACAAAGTTCTGAGATATATAAGGTTCCAATTTTAATGGACAGTTTGGTGGATCACCAACATTTTCTACAACATACTTCACTGCTTTTGCCAGTTGTAGTGATGTTTCATCAGGTGCCTAAACAATCGGATTTAAAACCAAAAATATATTAAAATTAAATCTTGAATACTTGGACAATTTAACTTCAGAAATTGAAGTGATATCATTTTTATTTGCCTTTACAAAGACAATCAATGAATATGTTATGTAACATGATTGGGTAAAATTATATAATTTGTACATTACCTTAAAAAATGATACCAAAGTAATGTGAGGAGGGAAATTGTGTGCTCCATTCCAACCACACATTTCTTTAGACTTATCCCAAAACTCAAGAAGTTGTGTCAGCAATGGTCCTGTAGGACTAGCATAAAATATATATTCCCGAGGTTCATCTGAATCTATAAATGCATCATTCACATGGGTGAGTAGCCAATCGGATGCCAACTGGACACTGCGGTTTCCTGTTGCTGCCAGAGCTTTCAACCTAAAATAGTAATTTTGATCTATATTGTTTCTTATTTTACCATGTTTAGTACTTTTCCCATAAATGTAGTTTCTTTTATAAATTCGTAAAGTTTACCCAAAACAACACATCTTCATCAAATATTCACTATAGATTGAATAAGATCAGTATTCAATATTAATTCATATTGAATTGAGATTTGTGCAAGGTTTGCATTATTCAAAAAATTAAGAATTATACATAAGAGTTTTCATTTTAAAAAATAAAGCTGATATTTTACTGCAATAATATATATATATATATATATATTAGCATACATTAAAAGTGAAATAGCAAATTATAATTTAATGCTGCTGCTTAAAATAATATTAACTATTGAAAAGTTATTATTTGAAGCTGAATTATCACACTTACGCTCTGTGTCTAGGAAAACCCATTTGTAATAGTATTTGTAGTGGAGACATATCTTGTTTAATTTTATTAGACGAGGAGATTTTCCGCGGAGGTGGACTAGACATCTTTACTGAAAATGGTTTATATATTATTACGAATACCGTATACTAATAATAATATTATATTTGTAAACATATATAAAGTATAAACAAATGTCATTCCAGAATGTCACAGACTCACACACCGTAGGCAGAAAAAACATATCTACCTCTATGTCACATAAAATTCATTGATATTTTTATGCTTGGCTACATTAGTCAGCTTTGCCGAATGGTTGCATCAGCTCGTAGAAAAACAACACATCTAGCAATACAGCTAAATTATTTGTAATTTTTTCTAATCCATATTTATTAGTTAGTTATAACAGCAACATCATCCGATCGCCCTATATTCTTAGCACTATAACAACAAAGATTGTTATAGTGCTAAGGAGATGTCGCCGCTCGCCCACACACCGGACATCGGATGATGTATGATGGGGGAATGCATAGCCTACAATTAAGCTATAGAGTTTAAGAAAGTTAGTCTACAATTAGTCACGTAAGAAATCAGTCGAATTAAAAAATCAATTCGCGATTTAATTTTGTATTTTTAAAAACGCTACGGCTGTTTCCCCAAGTTTGACTAGTTATTCATATATATATATATTAACGAATTTGTTCAAAATTATGATTTATGCCTGTATCTAGGTAGATACCCGATATCGCGGAATAAGGACTAAAATCAAGTAATTGGTTTTTGGTGTGATTTAATAACTACGTTGGTTATAGCTCGGGTTACATTATAATATGTAGTAGAAAGCACGGAAGAAAGACATGAGTAAAAGTGCAAAGTCACCAAGAGTTAACTATAGTCATGGGTAGTTTCCCATGTTTGTACCCAATTGGTACGTAATCATATTTTAACATCATATCAACCGGTCGGTTGTATAGACTCATTTTACATGATCCATATAAGTCATGTTTTAATGGTTATCTTGATCAGTTGCGAAATGTTAAATGACAGTAGAAATAAAAATCGGCTAGATGAAAACTATACATACAGTTGGGGAGTTTCAACTGTTTATTTAGGATAAATCATATTTAAAAAGGAAGGTATCTTTTAATAACTACCTTAAAGTTATAAAAACAAAGTATATTTTAAATTGGCATGTACCTGCTAGTCGACTAATTAATTCGCTACTCCATTGAGTATTAGTTATTATCACTCCATTAACTCATTAGTTGAATACATTATTTACTGGTACTATCGATATCGACAAAAAATAGAATACCCTTCGTTCTGATTATTAAGGTAGTTTTCTAATTATAGCACTAGAGCGCATTATGCGGCACAATGCTTAACGTTGAATGTTTCAACTCTAGCAACGCTTCGCACAATCGAGCACTCTCAAAAGTATTGTTTTCGCTTGATGCGTGCAATAGACACCAACTCAGTGACAGAAAATTAACAAGTGTTTTTTTTTTAAGTTGACATTGATCGATATATTTAATTTATATTATCTTTAGTAATATTATTTATTGTTGAAAAAATTTTTAAAGCTTTCATTTCGTTGTAGTTTTTTGGAAATAATCAAAGTTAATTCAACCTGTGTTAAAAAAATGATGTTATGATTTTTTTTTAACACTGAACTTAGCGCACTCTACCGGTGCATTTGAAAACTAATTCACGTTCCAATTAAGCTTCAGCATAATTCGGCATTGTGCACAACTGCACACCACTGAGTCGCACTATGCTCTGTAATTGGAAAACTACCCAAGTGTCGTATATCATTACAAAAAGGCATAACATTCCCTACAACTGGAATGCTAACGAAAATCGATCTATATTGTTTTGCATATTTAATTTTTTATATCAGCAAGTTGCAGCGTTTGTTGCTATTCAAGCCTTGACTGAAAAACGTCTTATACTGAAGTTGTGCAAAATAAAATAACGCGTCGTCACGCTAACAATTGGTCTTACCCGCCCCTACATATGTTGCACATCAAAAAGTACACCATATTAACTGAAAGCGTAATTATTTTGCCAACCCTGAACACTATTCATTTTTTTGTAGATTCCCCTACAGTATGTAGTTTAAGTTGTATTGGAATAAGTATTGTCTTGAAAATAACTTAAATTTGAAGGTACATTGTGATCACGCACAGATTAATTATAATGGCGACTTTTAGGGCGCGATCCACAAGACGTTCATAACGCTCACAACAGCCTTTTAGGCGTTCCACAAGACGACCGCGAGCATTGCGGTTGCGACGAAAACGTCATTAATGACATCACAGACTATTAGTCGTACAAGTAAATGACATAACATACCATATAGTATATAGTATCTTATCTATGTAACATACGCTCACGCAAAGCTCACGACGCCCCATGTCTGTAGAGGGGTCGATGTGAGTTTGAGAAAATTGGCGGGATTTTCAATAAAGATGGCGACCGTAAAAATGTCTTTATTTGATGCAGTAAAGAATATTTATATTAAATAACATATTGTATTTAATGGATTAATTAAATTTATTAATATATTTACATGTAATATATTAATTATGTTTTGATAATTTTAAATTCTATTATAAAAATGTTTGGAATCGTTAAATTCTGAGAGGAAATTAATTTATAATAACTTAATGATAATTTAATATTTTTTATTAAACCAAAAATTTATTTTATTATTAAATAAAGTTACATGAGAAAAATATTTAATTTGTACACTTTTATAAAACATAGTTCAATAATATATACAATTATCACCAAATATCCTACTGTTACCTCAAAAGACATTCTTATTTTATTTGAATGCAAATTAATTAAATATTGGACTAAAATTAAACATAAAAATTGAATTATACATTTATCTTTCAATATACTTAAATCAATGTACATAATAATTACTACAATTGACTGGTAAGACATAACCTCTTAAAATTTTTGCTTTATTATTTCTAGATCTTCATTTGTTTTATTTAACTGAACGCTCAAACGCATTTCCACTTGAGTGTACGATTGTAACGCCCGGCAGTAAGTGGAACGGGAAAACACGTGGTTGTGAGCGTGAGCGTTGTGAACGCTTAGTGGAACGCAGTCTTAGTATATAGTGTTTTGTATATGCCTGGCAAAACTGATGCTTTTTTCTGTGCTAGGTAGGTATATTCTGCTGAACTCCGCTAGGAGTATTATTAATCTGTATTGCCGAACGTGAACGGAGATTTTGGTAATCTGTGGTGCCATGTTTATAAGCATATTGATATCTGGGTACAATAAACAATTTGCCCTTTTTAGTTAGTTGCAGTTTTACTGGAATATCTTACTTATTATTGATCATAGTTTTTAATAATAATTAAAAAATGTATCTCAGATATTATCTTAATGAAAATGGAGACCGGCAATATACATTATCGGTAAAATTATCCTCTAACCTTCTATCTATACATGTGACTTTTCAATAAATTGCGTATATAACGGTTGTTTTTTACCTTACAGACAATAGATCCAGATGGTAAACCGACGTTATCGGCGCACCCTGGTAAGGATTATATTTTATTATTTTAGACCTTTATTTTTTTTTAATTCTCAAATATATTCCACTGAATGGGTATTTTGGTATTTGCCAATACACCAAGTAATGTCCTTAAAATATAAATGTTATAGTTTTGTTTGATATACAATTAGGAATCAATAAAGGTAACTTATAAACACCGTTTGTTTTTATTACATTCGTCATTACATAGTATAAAACGAAGGCCCCTACCGCGTCTGTCTGTTCTCGATTAACTCAAAAATTACTGAACGGATTTTCATGCGATTTTCATCAGTAGATAAAGTGATTCTTGAGGAGGGGTTGGTATATAATTTGTCAAGGATTTTTTTATAATCAGAGTGGGTCAACATCTGCCGGACCTGCTAGTTAAAACTAAAAATAGATCACTTTAATTTTTTAATATTTATTTTCAGCGCGCTTCTCTCCTGAAGATAAATACTCCAGACAAAGAATTATAATTAAGAAAAGATTTGGATTACTCCTAACACAACAACCTGAGCCAATTCATTAATATATATTTACATCAATCAATAAAATGTTACTGGTAATTTAAGTATATATGGATATGCATAAAATATGGGACTACAATAATAAAATATTATCTTAAATTAGAAATACATTAATTGAAGTACAGTATATTTGTGAGATAATAAATATTAAAGAATATTCTGTATTTTTAATTTTGTATCATTCTATGTAAACTCTTTAATATGTATAAATTACAATTCATAATAATTTTCGGTTTCATGTCACTTGGCTTACTAACTTACTTACTACTAATATACTTCGCTGACAACTCTTGAAATTGTTTAATGTAAATTATTAACATCAATGTAAACAGTATCATTGTATACAGTAATGTAGAATAATTATTAAACACCCTTAAACCCTTTCATATATGTTTATAATGGTTATCAGGCACATAGGTTTGCATCTAATAGTTGTAGAGTGCATATGTAGGGTTGCTCATCTGTGGCAAATTCACTGAATTACTAGAATCTAAATATGATTGAGATTAGAAATATGTACGGAAAATAATTATGATGATTAACATTTTACTATAGTCTGCATCAAACTGTTTGGATGCTCTGAATATAGCTTCAAGTTTGGTCTTGTGCATAGTACTGTCAATAAGTTAATACAAAGCAATGTAAAACTATTATCATAGGAATTTAACATTAGAATTTATTAATCTTTAAATTGCTACAATATACATACAATATATTACTTTTTTAATTAAATATGATTCAAGTAGATGTTTGCCTAATATATTAAGTAATACGTATATGGCATTATAACCATCATATTGCAAGGTATCACTCCAATTTTGTCATCTTGTAAACACTTTGACAGCTAATTTACGAAAACCTTTTTATTTTATCTTACGTACAACATTTTTTCAAAGGATTGAAGTAATCAAATAAGAGTAAAAAGTAGAAATAAACAAAGCTGGAATATTAGCAGTTCGCCTCATTATGTATTTGCAAGTTATAATTAGCACCAGATAACATTTAATGACATAGTTGGTTAGTTTGGGTGATCGCGTACTCTAATGGTATATACCATGATATTATAACTAAAAAGCTGTAGTTATAATATCATTGGAATATAATGTTTAATTAAAAGAGGTTGAGATTCATTCTTATAAATGTTGAGTTAAAATAATGAATTCAAAAATAATAAAATTAAACAACTGACACCAAGGTTATAAATAAAACTTTGCTGTGTTCGAGATACAGAGGTGAAATTTAATTTTTCGAGTTAATGAGGGAAAATATGTACCAAAATGGCTTGGAGGGACTCGCTGATTATTTCGACGAATAGGTGGTTGAGATTTCGACTAATGAAGGTTTTGGTGTTTGAAGGGAAGGGAACAAAACATTTTTTCGAGATTTCGAGGTTTCAACTTATCAAGGTTCGACTTAACGAGGTTCTATTGTATTTATAACGCCTTCCATAGAGACATCATTTTGCGAGTGGATGAGTTTTCCGTTAATACTACTAATAATAACAAGTAACATTCAACAGAAAAAATTACAATAAACAACAAGAAAAATAAAACGACGAAATTAAAAATAGGATGTAATCAATAACAAGAAAACTATTTTATACGCAACTTTACTGCAACCATTCACCAATATTTTTTTTGTATTGACTACGCTATTGGCCTAGCAAGGCTTCACCGGACCACTTATTCACCAATACGCAACTACTTCAGAGCGGTCAAAAAGTTTGACGCGGAGTATATTACTATAACGAGTAGTAAATTCATGCAATGCAGGATTTTTCTAAACTTGTTAGTTCATTATAATACTTATTAGTATCTTTGCTTGTTAGACGTAAATAAACTCGGATAAATTAATGCGAACTAAATTGTGCTCTGTGTTTGAGTAACAAAATATTTATGGGTCAATGTCTAAAAGTATTAATGAAATATGTACAACATTACGTTGATCGACTTGATTTCGTAAAGGTAACCCCTTTATTATTTAAGGAATATTTGAAATAGCGACTTATTAGCTAATTTTCGCCTTTTATTAAGTCGCCAAGAAACCAGTTCTCATGGAAACCTCTGAATTATCGAAACGCAAATGTCACATATACATACCGATATCTCTTAATGCTCCTCTTTTGTCACCAGGACTATATCACTACATATTATAAAACAAATTGCTTTACACAGCCTGTCTGTTCGCGATAAACTCAAAAACTACTACACGGATTTTCATGCGCTTTTCACTGGTAGATAAAGTGATTCATGAGAAAGGTATATAAGCTGTCAAGGTTGCAACGCCGGGCCCTCTGGTAAATAAGAAAACATATTAAAACATCGGCGTTTAGGACTATAGATCGGTGTTTTAATCGGTGGTATGTAACTGAGGAGACGAGTGGGTATGGAATACAATATATGGCGCTACACATCACAAAACATCGTTCTTAAAGCATCGCTCATACAGAGTGATCAGTGATGTATCGTTGATGTTAGGAGCTTCAACTTAGATTTTAAAACATCGATATTTATTATCAATACATCGATGTTTCAATAAATCAAACATCGTTGTATCGTTGGCATCCCTAGTAATAAAGAAGTTGGGGAGGTTAGCATTTGTGTTTGATTGAAACATTGTTTTATTTACAAATAAACATATTTTAGTTACATAATTTATAGTAATATTTTTTTTTTCTATTCCAACACTTAATTAACAATTGACATGTCGTATAGAAAAGAAGACTTGAAAGTGTATTGGAACAAGATTAACTATGCTTATCCCATTTTAAACGATTCAATATTTAGCGATTGTACAAATGCAGAGTACGAAGAAGTTCAACAAATTATTATTAATCTAGAGGTACAAATCAAAATTCGTGATCTAGTGTTTGTCCACATTGAAAAATATCTGCGGCAACATGTAGCTCCGCTATTTTGGGCAAAATTTATGAAAGTGGATGAGGAGATTAAAGGATTTCAGTTGTTTAAGTCTGCAGTCAACGATCTGTATGAATCCGTTTCGAGTTTTTCACCTATGTTACGACGTTTGAGTATGTTGAATAACGTTTGTAATGATAACAAGCCAATATACGGAGAAAAGGATGTTGTTCTTGGATTTAAACAGCTAGTCCGGGCCACTTTACTATCGCAATTACCATTAGATTTCCAAGTAATAATAGATCATTTTTATAAATTGTCGTTCAGTGTTTTTGATAACGAATATGAAAATCCTGATATGAGCGAAGATATAATGTGTTCAGGTTGCGGAAATGAGTATTCTGATTGTAATTGTGCTTATATTGTTAAAGTATTCCATGAGACTAACAGAAAATTAGTCGAGTTACAACTTCTCGAGCGACTGACTGGTCAAGTGTTGACTAGCTTTATTCAATTGAAGATAGAATCTCATATACAAAAACTTTGTACTGGCACTTTTGATGTATCACATATAGAGTTTTTAGAAAATTGGCTCGATACTACTGTTATGTCTTGGCTGATTAGGATATACTGTGCAGGTTCATCTAAACCACCACCAGATGATAAGAATATCCATAATGCAATATCTAAGTTCAAACAGAAACTAAGTTACTTTCTGTATCACAGTTATACAAAATTAAGAATTGATCAATTATTTAACATAATAATTGAGTATCCTGACTCACAACCTGCTGTGGATGATATAAAGTTGTGCTTGGAAAAAACAGATTTAAGGGCAACTTTGTGCAAAACACTTCAAAATGCTTTAGAAACCAGATTGTTGCATCCAGGTGTGAATACACCTGATATTTTAACTGCATATATATCTACAATTAGAGCTCTGAGACATCTTGATCCGTCTGGTGTTATACTAGAAACAGTTACAAAACCGGTTCAAAATTACTTAAGAAACAGAGAAGACACTGTGAGAAGTGTTGTATGCAGTTTAACAGAAGAGGGTACTGGTAGTGAACTAGCAGAAGAATTAGTTAAATTTGCTGCAGAAGGAGATAGTGAAGCTGACAAAGAAGATGCTTGGGATGAATGGAATCCTGATCCTGTTGATGCAGATCCCAAAACTGACTCCAGTGATAGAAGAACCAGTGATATTATCTCCATGCTTGTGAATGTTTATGGCAGTAAAGAGTTATTTGTCAATGAGTATAGAACTCTCTTAGCTGATAGACTACTGGCCCAAAGTATAGTAAATACAGATAAAGAGATAAGATATCTTGAATTGCTTAAATTACGATTTGGGGAATCACAGCTGCACTATTGTGAAGTTATGCTAAAAGATATATCTGAATCAAAAAGAATTAATGCTCTCATACATCAAGACAAAAGTATAGAAGAAATTAATAAGAAATTTATATCAAACGCTATGATTTTATCAGCACAATTTTGGCCTCCATTTAAAGATGAAAGTTTAGAGTTGCCAGAAGAGATAAAAAAACATCTAGAGGTTTATACTAAATCTTATGAATCACTAAAGGGTAACAGGACTCTAAGTTGGAAACCACACCTTGGAAATGTGAATATTGAAATAGAAATAGGACAGAAGAAGTTAGATTTGACAGTATCACCCTTTAATGCAACTCTAATTATGCATTTCCAAAATAAGCCTGAATGGTCTATTGATGAACTTCATCAAGCAATGAAAGTGCCTGTCACTATTTTAAGAAGAAAGATCACTTATTGGCAGTCAATGGGATTGATTACAGAGAAAAGTACTGATTATTATGTTCTTGTTGATAGTTCTGATAACCGAGCAAATGTTTCTACAAATCAAGTACAGGACATGATGTGTGAAGATGAGGAGACAGAGAGTGCTATGGCTTCAGCCCATGATCAAAGGGAGGGAGAATTACAAGTGTTTTGGTCATATATAGTGGGCATGTTGACTAACTTGGACTCATTGCCTTTGGACCGAATACACCAGATGTTAAAAATGTTTGCTTCACAAGCACCTGGTAGTGAATGTAGTCTGCAAGATTTGAGACAATTTTTAGATACCAAAGTGAGAACCCATCAATTAGTATTACAGGGTGGCATGTACAAGTTGTCAAAGTCATAATGTATCTTGAGCACCGGTGGCCCACCTCCCTTGGTATTGCTAGTGTCTATGGAAGATCACTTACCATCTCGTGACCGGCATGTATGTTAGTGTCCAATAATATAAAAAGAAAAAAAATTAAGATGATCAATCGCTTGTACTTAGAGTAGAGAATCATTTATTCAACTGGAATTAATAAATATATATAAAGGAATTTTGTTTGTTACTCACGTTTACTAGGAAGATCATAGAGATTTTCTAATGTGATCTGGCTTATTTTAAACCTGATAGTGAATTCTAGTCAATTCTTTCCAACTTTCAGTCTATAATAATGTCCTTTCTGGTATAGACACCATTTCTCTCTACACTTACAAATTTTTTCATTGCCTTTACATTTATTAATCCTTTCATGCATCTGTTTTGTCTGTTTTTAGTGCTTGCTTATGCCATTCTCTATCACCCTAGTCACTCTTGCCATACACTTTAGCGACGTTGTATTGTTGTATTTGCAAATATTTACTCGTCACTCTATGGCTCTGTAGGGGAGTCACTTAAAATGTTGGTGACAAATGAGGGTCGTGGCTCGCAGATTGTTATGTTCTCGATAACAGCAGACAATCGCGGTTTCGAGTTGCTGGTAGTAGTCCGGTGAAGCTGTTAAGACCTTGCTAGGTCAATAGCGTACTCAGTTCGAAAAAAAAGAGTTGCTGGTAATACAAATGGAAAAAAAACTAAGTGTAAAGTTCTAAAATTTATATGAGTAAAAGCACTGAAGTTTTTCATACACATAACTTGTCTAAACCGATTTATGTATGTGTCGAGCATATTCGGAAATAGTATAGGAAAGAGAGAAAAGCTCTTCAATTTGTAGCACTCATGGTACGGAGAGAGCAAAAAAATCATTTAGATGATTGTTACTGACAAAAATAGGTAATAAAAAAAATGATTTATTTAAAGTTTATAAATTCTTAAAAATATAATGATTTGATTCGAGAGATCTGAGAGTGAAAAGAAATTGATACCAAATTGGTTTAGCAGAAAAAAAAGAGGAAAAAAAAAAAAAAAAAAAATATAATAATATTTTGGTAAACTTGTGCTCTAAAATAATATTAACAATTCTCCTACTCTACCCATTTAGGAACGATATAAGCTTCTTGTGTTCAAAACTTCATATGAGTTGATCAATAGGGTGATAAAAAAAAAAAGAATATTTTTTTTTTCGTAAGAAAATTAAAAAAATGGTTCCAAAAAAACCTCAAAAAAACTCTCTCAAAAAATGAATAATAATTTATAAGGGGAAGGTTATTTTAATAAAAATTATATATATTTTATAAAAAAAAAAAAAAAAAATAATAAAACATAATCAAAAAAAAAAAAAAAAATATTTATAAAATAAATAAAAGAAAAATATAATTTCAAAAAAAAAAAAGTAAAAAAGAATTTAAAAAAAAAAAAATAAAAAAAAAAAAAATAAAATATAATTTTATTTTTATTTTATTTTTTTTTATTATTAAAAATAAAATAAAAAAAAAAAAAAAAAAAAAATAAATAATGAAAAAAAATAAAAATAAAAATAATTTAATAAATAAAAAAAATTACAAATAAATAAAAAAATTAAAAAAAAAAAAAAAAAAAAAAAAATAAAAAAAAAAAAAAAAAAAAAATAAAAAAAAAAAAAAAAAAATAAAAAAAAAAAAAAAAAAAAAAAAAAAAAAAAAAAAATTATAAAAAAAATATAAAAAAAAAAATATTAAAAAAAAAAAAATAAAAAAAAAAAAAAAAAAAAATAAAAAAAAAAAAAAAAAAAAATAAAAAAAAAGAAAAAATAAAAAATTTTATAGAGCAGTAAATTTCCTACAAAACTATGAGTTTCATCATTCATAATGATTTTTTTTCATTGAGTTATAAAATTCATAAGAAATAAAAAAATTTCCCAAAAATAATCAAACTTTAACCGTTAATATCTTTTAAACGGTTGGGTTTACGAAAAAATCGTAAGAGACCTTTTTTGTAGAGCATTCAATTTCCTACAAAATCTAAGGAACAAGATATTTTTTCAAGTAGTTGGAAGCGAGATATAAATTTTTCTATCTGATAATAAGAAAAAATAGAAAACTGTAAGAAGGAGGACCTTCCCGTTACAATTAAGAACTCATGCTTGGAGAGGCTTTCTTAGAGGTGTCTAGGAACCTATTTTTCAGAGTACCAAACGAAAAAAAAAATATTCTTTTTTTTTTAATCACCCTATTGATCAAGCTCTTCTTTTTTTCGAACTGACTACACTAGTGACCTAGCAAGGTATTGACAGCTTCACCGGACTACATTGATCAAGCTCTTTCAGAGTTCAATCTAGGCATACACACTTTTTATTTACAGATAGAAATACAAAGTTAATAATATAATTTAGAATGTAAATTAAGTGTAATTATTGATATTAGAGTATAATAAAACGAATACGAAAAGTTTAACAAAACTTTATTTTTACAGTGTTTTAAATATGAAAATTTGGTTACATTACATTATGTCTGTGGGTTAATAATATCCAGATGCCTATTATTAAATAAGTGATATTTTTTCTGAAGCTATTCAGTCATCATCCAGGTAAATAAATTAAACAAAATAAATTACAATACCAACATAATTGTTTAATAAAATACATATATAATATTTAATACTTAGCGATATCAATATAATAATGTTATAATCTGCGTCAGTCTTAAATACTATGAAAATACTGTTTAAAATAAATGGAAATAGCATTTGTTATTACAAAATTATACTTGTTACCATTATAATACCAAAAATGATACTGAAAACAATACAGATTTTTTCACTATATACTCTGATTGGAATGCATTACATGTTGTTGTTGGTCTACCAACAATGGGTAACCCACATAAATGCACATGTAAATTTTTATTGTAAATCACATTTTAATCTCAGAATTCAATCTTTGTAAATAACAGATTTTGCATAATACTTTAGAATTTTTGTAAATTGTAATGGAATGTATTAAAATAAACCATCTGTGATTTGTACCAAAATGTACATAGCGTAAAAAAAGTTTCGAATAAATGTTGGTCGTAACTAATTAAGCAAATTCCATAAAACCACATATTTTTTGTATATTGAAAACATTATATAAAGTAGGGGATGAAATATACACGTAATAAATTAATAGAGATTTCGCTAATGGTTAAAATAGGGGGAATACAGAATATTGGAAAGTGGCGATAAAACTCTTAGTTAATCGTAAATATTACAAGTTAATTCCATCATGATTACAGAAGAAAAGCAATATTTATTTAATGACCAAATCTCTGCAATCGCAACTACAATCTCGTATTTAGGCCTTCAGAACATAGGCCTTAATAGTAGCCGTAAATGCAAAAATTGGGCAAAACATTCAGTTAGCACTGATTTTTTAAAATCTATTTTTGTTATCTGTTCAGATACAGATATCATTTGAACGTTTATACCACAGCATATTTTTAACTCTCTGTTAAAATGCTTTATCATGTGCAAATATAAAAAAATGGACTCCTACATGTGCGAGTTTTTCATAAACTTTTACGCTTTTAGTTTAAAAATATATGTTTTAAACAAATAAATAATTATATAAACAAATCTACAACAGTTAAAGCTCTATAACTAGTTTACATATGTACATATTCCATCTATGCAATGTTGAGTGTTTACTTCATTTTGTTTTAATATTCTAATAATATTTACTGGCTATTAATCGATGTCAATAATATAAAACCAGAATATTGATTCCTATATCTTCTTAACAACAAACATGATTGTTACAGTGACGCTGTTTGATCCTCCTATCGGCATAATAATAATCATACCAATTTTTACATTTCTCTATGCAAACAGAAACATTACATTTTAAATGCAAACAACTAGAAGTATGTATAAGCTTAAAAATATTTAAGTACATAAAAGGTTCATTAAGTCCATATTAGTGCTATAATCTCTTATTGGACGAATTGGAAATAAAATATTTTCACGTTTCGTGAATCAATCTCGATTTAAGACGTCGCTATATTTATATTCAAAAAATGTCACTCAGGCCAATCTTAGAAAATAACTTGCACTGTGTATTTTACTGTATGTGACATTTGGGGGTGTATGTCATTGTTTTTACTTTCAGTATGCCTATCAGTTAAAACTGACAGTTAATTCATAGTTCCATTAGTTTGATGTTTGCGTTTGATATATTAACAATAATAAACTCTGGCAATACTCTTTTGCTATTAATTCAGATCAAAAAACTTCTGAAAGATTTTGTTATGTCTAACAAGAATATTAAGGTTATTGTTTGTATCGGCGATAACAAAAAAGTTTCATCAACAATTGAATAACGCCAACAAATAAAATATGTTTATATATCCCAATGTATTTTAATAGTTTCAAGTATATATATAGGTATATAAATAAGTACCAGTAAATAAATCTCGTACAGCTCTTCTGAGAGGCAGTTAAGCTAGTATAGAATCATTATGTTTCAATGTTAACAATGATTGGTGTTTATTTAAGTTTCATTATTTAATTTCTACCATATAACTTTTATCTCTCTGTTTATTGGACTGATAGATAATGTTTCAACTAATTGTGGGTATATTTGTTTAATTTTGTTTCGTTTAATTCAGTCAGTATTTTCTGAATTAATCTTGTCTATAACGATTGGTATTTATTTAATTTTTGTGCGTTCTGGACTGATTTAATGTTTTCAATTAGTTATTATGTTTTTTATACAATTGCAAAATTGCTTACATTGTATATACAGATTTTTTTTTAGATAAATAGGACAAATTATCTAAATAAATATGAGATTCTTACAATGTATGAAGATCTGAAGGATAGAATTGTTTTTACTGGAACGCCATTTCCATCCGCAATTACAGATCAATGGAAATGTATTTATTGGTTAAGCATACATTCAAAACATCTATGAAGATAAGTTCTTGTTTGCATCATTATAGGCACCTACCCTGATAAAAGGTTACATACAACCTTTTTCAGATAAAGAAATTTTCAATGCAAAATGAGAGGTTGGAGCAATATATAAAGATATACGTTTTTTTTTCATCTGCACATATGTGTCGTTGCGTTTCAAAATGAGCTAAATCCAATTTTAATTTTTTAATTTTAATTTTAATTTTTTTAAGATTTCCATTTTTTATACACTGAGAAAGATAGTTCAAATTTAGCTGTTTTTATTTTTATGATATTCATATTTTACATGTACAAAATTTAAAGATCTTAAAAAATAACATAAAATATTAGGAACGTTTAAGTTGGATGTACCTTATTTTGAAATGTAAAAAATATACAAGGTGAAAGGTTAAACCCTTGCAGTATTCTAGGATATGACACTTCATGGTCACATTTAACATATAAAATAATAATATCAAAACAAATACTAATAAACAACAAAGAGAACCTTAGTTAAAGTTTGGTCTAAAACTTTTTAAAGTATGGGAAAGATACTTTTAAACGTAAAAATCACGTCTAGGTTCAATGAACAATTTTAAAGGAGCGCTTTCCATGGTTAATCATTACGTAACTGCTTATCGTCGGATTGACGCAAGGTCGAACAATGGGAATTGCGGCGCGGGTCGAAGTGAGGGACGTGGGCCAGACTGCGCGGCAGGGCATGATTCATTCGTTTCCGTATTTATATGACACGAGTTCGTTTTTACGTAAATCACCTGATGTTGAGTGTAAATCAGTTTTGCGTTTCTCGTTAGGTCAAATATTTAGCATCTATTTTTTAAATTAATTTCAAACCAGAAACGACTATTGATTGTCCTGTAAAAATATTGCCGGCGTCTAACCTAACACCCAGTATATGTTCTTTGAGTGTTTAATTGTCTGCTGAGGTTGATCAGCAAAGTAGCCGTAGGATATCTGCACAAACATGGGCGTTGGTTTCGGGGAGGGGGTTTGAGGGTGGGGATAGAGCTCACCTGTTGCGGCGCGTGGGCAGCGCGGGTTGGGAGGCGGAGGGGACGGGCGCGGGGTGCGGGGCGGCGGACGCGAAGTGCGGTGCGGCCGGGTCGGAGATGGGCGCGGAGTGCGGCGCGTGCGGCATGTGTGGCAACCGCTTGAACGGGCCGAGGCGTTTTGAGGGGCGCGGCGACACGCTGTGCGACTCCGTGTTCCCGCTCCACGAATTCGCACCCGCGTCCAGTAACGCGGCCGCCAGCCGTCCGCTGCCATTGTCTAAACGAACAAACATACATGCCCAATATTTATGCCTGTTCTAAATAGTATAAGTAATAACCAATTTTAAATTCCTATAATAATATTCCAATTTGGTATTAAACACTTGACCATATTATGCACAAGCCCGAACCTAAGGTTATATATAACCTTCAGAGTGGCCAAAAAAACTGTAAATTAAGTGTAATTATTATTCAAATAATACTTTCCCACTCATCGTTTTCCCGTTCCACTATAATATTCTACAGCAGTCCGGTTGTAGACGTGCATATAAGCCTACGTACGTTAAGTAAATCTGTGTCTATGGATAATTAATTATAGTGATTTACATATCAATGTAATGTGTAATGAAAACAATACAAACACTTAATTTTTATAAAACAATGACTTATTGATACATGGGCATTGATAGATGATACATTGATACAACTGGGCTCACACATAAGCATAGACGATACCTAGAGGTGGTAAAGCCACGCTGAAGCTATTACTGGTTTCAGCATGAATGGATCGGCTCACCCGCGGTAGTACCATCCTCTCACAGAAAACCGACGTGAAATAACAGTGCTTGCATTGTTGCGATTCGGTGGTCAGTGAGAGCGCCGGAGGCGCACCTCCTCTCCCCCCCCTTTCCTCCTCCCCTCCCCCAAACACATGCTGGCAACGCATTAGCGACTCCCCTAGTGTTGTTAGTGTCTAAGAACGGCGGTGACCACATAGCATCAGGTGATCCACCTGTTCGTTTGCCTCCTATGATATATACAAAAAAAAAACCTAAACCATTACATAGTATAAAACAAAGTCCCCTACCGGGTGTCTGTCTGTTCGCGATAAACTCAAAAACTACTGAACGGATATTCATGCGTTTTTCACCAGTAGATAAAGTGATTCATGAGGAAGGTTTACGTATATAATTTGCCGTGGATTTTTTTATAATCAGAGCGGGAGAACGTATTATAAAAATGTGTACCGTTAGTGGTGTGGTGATGCGAGGCGAGGGGTTCGCGGATGCGCTCGACGAAGTGCTCGAAGGTGGTGGGGTGCGTGTGGTGGTGGACGAGGGCGTCGAGCGAGCGCGCGCGTTCCGCGTACGCGTGCTGGTAAAGCGGCATCGTGGCGCGCACCGACCGCCCGCCCGCGAACGCAGCGCCACGCACGAGAGCCGCGCAGCACCGAGCGCGCACTATGCACTCCTCCCACAGCGGGCCGAACGCGCCCACCTACACAACACAGCACCTCATGTATCAACGATAATTAGGGAAGAGAATTTATCGGTAAAATACACGATTTACTTATTTTGCCAACGTGCAGTCGGTAATTTACCGGATAATTAACCGAAGTACTTTTTTTGCCTCGTGGTGGGGTTGATACGTGATTGAGAATATGTATAGTACAGGCTAATAAGAGTTTACCTTATATACACTATAAATATATTAATTAACAACTAAAAAGTTATACATCATCATTACATAGTATAAAACAAAGTCCCCTACCGCGTCTGTCTGTCTGTCTGTTCGCGATAAACTCAAAAACTACCAAACGGATTATCATGCGGTTTTCACCGGTGGATAGAGTCGTTGATGAAGAACGTTTTAGTATATAATTCGTCAAGATTTTTTTCATAATCAGGGCGGGACAACGTCTGCCGGGCCCGCTAGTTACATAGTATAAAACAAAGTCCCCTACCGCGTCTGTCTGTATGTTCGCGATAAACTCAAAAACTACTGAACGGATCTTTATGTGGTTTTCACCAGTGGATAAAGTGATTCACGAAGAACGTTTTGGTATATAATTTGTCCAAGATTTTTTTTATAATCAGGGCGGGACAACGTCTGCCGGGCCCGCTAGTTATATATAATTATTAAAAATTAATTATTATGTTAATTAATATTGATAATAATTAATTATGAAGCTCTTCAAATACCCAGCTTATGTGTATAATTCTGTCAATATTCCTAATACTTACTTTAGCAACATCAATAAATTATGAGTTTCGTAACTCCAATTTCCGAGATCGAAATTTTTGTGCCGCTTGGGTAGTTACTTTTTCAAAATATATTTTACCGGTTAAATAGCCAAATATTTAACTAGCCAGTAATTGGATATTTGTCCGCTCGAAACACTAACGATAATACATTGCGTCTATCTAACGTCATAAAAAACATTGATGAAAAATCGCGCACCTTTATGAATTGGATTGAATTAGTATCACAAAATTGATAAGATAGTTCACGTGTAGGTTGTGCTGCCGCTGTCTCTCTTCTACTTGGACGCTGGGCCGACGGTGTGAAAGAGAGATGCGTCACAAGCCGAACGCTTCGGGTGATCCCGCCTCTCTATCGCTTGTTCTCGATTGCACGCTTGACTCAGGCGGAACGTGACAATGAGTCATGCTTTTTCGTGCGTGCAACCGACGTTCATCGATTTATAAGAAGTTATCACGTCAAAACGTTACACGGAAGAAGTGAAACTTCTTTGGCATATACGTATTCAAATCACAGTGTAAAACTATTTATAACGTCGTTCGTTATAAGGAGAAACTTTATTTAACGTAGAAATTAGTTCAGTGTGGTTCATTTACCACAAAACCACTTATTTATTCTCTTCCCTCCGTATAACGAAAATTCTTTAACGATAAAAAATGAGCGGTCCCTTGAAATTCGTTATAAAGAGTTTACACTGTATATATATATACTCGTTCAGTGGTCGACCGGAGACATAAAAACTTTTTCATATTTTTTTAGAGAAGCGAGATCGGCCAAACCGTTCGGCTTGTATAATAGCATCTATCTATATATAGAATAATTCAATTCATAACAATATGCACTTTTTTATTAATGTTTTCTTATGCTATTATTGATGTGCTAGATAAACAATAAATAACTGACATCCGGTTTCCTAGAGACTGTACATCGCAGAAGTCCTCCGGGGAGTGGGTACAGTACGATGAGCACATCACAGAACTGAGTGGGCAACGTGTCGCGCTTGTACGGGCGCCAGTGCTCACTCCACACTACGTGCACTTCGTCGTTACCCAAGTGTCGTGTCTGTAACATACATTGCATTTTAGATTATTTATAGATAATGTACGACGAGATTACAATACAAAAATAATGTGGAACTAAACCGCACAAGTAATTAAATACATAAAATCTATTTATACAGAATGCTATTAATTTTATATCTTAATATATATATTTCTTGTGTGCGTGTGTATGTGACTGAACTCCTCCTAAACGACTGGACCGATTTTGATGAAATTTTGTGTGGGTTAAGTGGGTCCGGGAAAGGGTTAGATCAAATGGAGCGGGGGGGGGGGCGGGGGGGACTTTGGGGTTTTTTGTTTTCAGGGGGGGCACCCCCCCCGCCCCTTAGAAATATAATTTTGTCTGCTTTGGAGATAAATTACGGACACCATATGACTAACTGTATATTGTATACAGTACTATATAGTATAGTATTATATTTTGGTTCTGCATACGTTGAACAAATAAATATGATATTTCCCTTGTTTATTGTATTTTTGTAGTATTTATCTTGCTCTGAACAATACTATCACTTGATAAAATGTTAACAAACCTACACAGTATGAAATATGCTAGAAGATACAGACAGTTTAGTAATGGGAGTAACGATTCCTTTAACTCCCAAAAATAAATAGTATTTTACAAATAAAGAAAGTATAGTACCACGATTTTGGCAAGTTGGGGAGAAGAATGAGACGTTCATCTAAAGATCAGCTTACTTGCAAAACATCCTCTCTATGACACGGCGCAATAACTGCGATAGACATAGATAACGCTATACATAACCGCCTATATAGGTCTTCTCCCCAGTGTGCCAAATCAAATGCTGGATATTGTACTGTATGTATTTGTACCATAGCACACTTTCTATAAAATAGACTGCAACTGTAAAATAGGCAAAGATAATGTTTTGCAACTTCTTCATTATTGTCTATGGGAATTCAAAAATGATTGCTCTCATTGTTCTCTCTGTACATAGATATTATTACCATGTTGAGGAGCAATAGCATGGTATGTGCATGACATGAGGAGAGATGAAGGCCATGTAACTACAAAAGTTTTGAGTATGATGGTCAATGGATATAGGATTAGAGGAAGACCGCAAAAAGTATGATTGGATTGTGTAAAAATGATATGAAAAGGTGTGAATACTGAGAAGACAACTGACAGGGGAGAGTGGAAAATGGAAAAGATGTTGTGCCGACCCTACTTACGTGGGATAAGGGTAAGAAGACGATGATGATATTGTTACCTTGTTGAGTATAGCGTCGTGTGTGTCGGCGGGCATGCGCGTCGCGACGTGGAACAGCGCTTCGAGCGTGAGGGTCGCGATGTAGGGCGCACTGACTCCGTCCCCGCTGGTCCCACCGCCTCGTAAACCCCCCGAGAACCCCACGTGGTTCTCCAGCTCCACCTTACGCCAATTTTTTTCAAATATTTTACAAAGCACACACAATCGAACTGCGTGAGTCATATGCGTACAGATGCTGTGTGTGTTTGCAATGTAGTAAAGTTGAAAAATAGAGAAACGGGATGCATTGTTTTGGAACATTCTTTTGCTAATTATTAGAAAGTGAAATCATATTTAGCATTACAGGACGGTTGGGCCCCTTATTCATCAAGATAGGAGTACTACAAAGAAAAGACTACATAAACAAGTCTCAATGTTTAAAAAATATTGAACTGGTTGTTGTTATATAACAGCCTTTTATTTATCCTAATAATTATTAGAAAATAATGGTTGAATGTACAATCTCAGTATAATTCCATGTTTTCTATATAATTTATAAGCTTTATCATATGACTATAATCTCAGCTCATGTTAAATGATTACAAGGTCAAGTCAAGTGCGGTTATCTGAATACACCGACAGGTGCTTCTCAACAAGAGGGTTATAGATGGCCAAGCGGGCTTACAAAGAGTCCTACAACTATGCTATGGTCTCATCACGATGTCTTCCTTTCTTGTACAATGCATGCCATTAGGCCCAGTGACGTCACTTTGTCATGCTACTGCCGAGACAGCTCAAACAGAATATTTTTTTTATATTTAGAAACGAGTTGACTGCTTTGTTGAGATCTATGTATGGAACTAACATGCCTCATCAAATCGGAATCTACGGTATCTACACTGCTTTGTTAGATTCTTATCTGCTTGGCAGTTGTATGAGAAATGTTTACCTCCCAAGCAAGGGCAGCCAAAAACGATTCGTATGCAGGACTCCCGCATCTATTGGAGAGGATTTCGTTGCGCGTCTCTTGACCCTTACCGACGTATATCACGGCTACCTTGTGAGTCTCGCGACATCTGTAAATGTTTATAATTTGTTTCTAATACTTGTGTAATAAATATATATAGCATGTAACGCTGTTGAATTAATTTCCAAGAATTGTATTTATAAACTGTTGTGATTTATTCGATTGTAATATATAAGCAGAACCGATAATGAATCAACGTTCGTTTTTTGCATCGTGACTTTGAATGTGGACAAAGAGAAGTGCTGTCCCTTTCATATGCATTGGTCATCAGCTGCCATGTTCAATAAAAATAACAAGGAACATGAAATCAACAAAAGAATAATTAATGTTTTCAGATTTTTTTTATCTATTGCGTGAGAATAGTGTATTATAACTGTTGTTATACATTTTAAACCAATAATTGTTACAGATTAATACAACATTGCAATTTATTGGTGTCGTGTAAACGATATTGGCGTTTATTGTGCTGAATAATTAGTTTATTGATAAGAGTTAAATACTAATATATAATATGTATATATACGAGTACACGTCCGGCGGTCGATTTCGGCCATAGAGAAAAACAAACGTTTCCAATTTTTTATCGATATCACTAAAAATCGTCAATAGTTACTAAAGAAAAGAGAAATGAAGAATATCGGCTGAGAAACAGAGAAGAGAGATGTTCATAACTGTTTTCCCACTGTCGATTTATATAAATCTGTCGTTTTGCATGCATCATTCAAAAACTGCTAGACAAATTGTGATCATGTTTTTGCTATAAATAAAAGTTGTTACAATTGTTTTCATGTTCTTTCATAATATATCATTACATAGTATAAAACAAAGTCCCCTTCCGCGTCTGTCTGTTCGCGATAAACTCAAAAAGTACTGAACGGATCTTTATGCGGGATAAAGTGGATAAAGTGATTCACGAGGAACGTTTTGGTATATAATTTGTCCAGGACTTTTTTTATAATTAGGGCGGGACAACGTCTATCAGGCCCGCTAGTTGTTAATAAACAAGGTAGATGAAGTCGCGAGTATTAAGTAGTTAAGTTATATATAAAGTGGGTATACCTCTGCGCGTCGAGGTTCCTGAGTTCACGTAAGAGGCGGTCCGTGCGTCGCAGTAGGTGCGCGTGCGTGCGGCGCGCGGGGGCGAGCGTGCCCAACTGCGCGACCAGCAGCCGGCTCTGCGCGAACGGGCTCACCGGCGCGCCGCCCTCGCACCACTCCGCCGGCTCGCTCTCGTCCTCACTGTACCACAACAATCACGCACATTCACGTTAACACCTCCTTCAGATACGACAGTATAATCCAGAGGTTATAGCGATCGAATGAAACTATACGTGTCACTTTATAACTATACTAGCGGGCCCGGCGGACGTTGTCCCGCTCTGACTATTAAAAAATCCTTGACAAATTATATACTAAAACCTTCTTCATGAGTCACTTTATCCACTGGTGAAAGGAATATTCCCCGCATGAAAATCCGTTACGCCTTATGGTTTCTGAGTTTATCGCGAACAGACAGACAGATAGACGCGGTAGGGGACTTTGTTTTATACTATATATATGATTAGCAAAGGAGAATTAAACAATAAAAATAGTTCACAATAATGAGTTAAAGCGTCCCGTCGTCTATGCACAACAAAATATCGCGTACGCGCTCGACCACGGACATTCTAATTAACACTGACGTAACGCTCTGGAGGACGCCGCGCTAAGGGCGCTGAAGAGGGGAGGTGTTCCGTACTTCGCGCGCTCGTGCAAAGGTTTCCCGACTTTTCTCTCAAAGACCACTTTTAAAAATTTAGCTACATGTGGTGGACCCTCTGCAGCTATATGTCTACCATATTCCCAAAACTCGACTAAAAATGTGCGTTGCGACTGAGTTCCAACCACGGACTAATAGTTTTCAACAAAAAAAAATGACAATTGATTGGTTATTAATGAACCCTTTGCACGTCTGAACGAGCGTTGCGGACGGTAGCTGCGGCGCTTTGCAAGTCTCCACACGCTGTACTGAATATGAAATATGCAAGTTTATATAAGAAGCAGTCGCTGAGCTTCTTAAAATATTATCTGCCTACATGGATAGGTGAAGAGTCAAGGGCAACATTTTAGTCCTTCACTATCGAAAGCAGATAAATTTTCATAGGACCCCGTTTACGAATTGTGAACACCCATTTTTTTGTCACGTCAACGTAGACTCACGTCGACTCTCCCATGGGTCCCTGGAGGTCCACTTGGACCACTATGGGAACTAAGAATATAATCTTACCAAATAAAGTCGTGTAAAATAAACGAAACGGCAAAGAAAGGGGGAGATGATAAATACATGTGTCGTTACATTTTAAAATGAGCTAAATCCAATTTTTTTTTATGATCTTCATATTTTACCTCTTCAAATTTTGGAGATCTTGAAAAATAACGTAAAATGTGTATTAGGAACGGCTAAAACTGGATTTAGATAATTTTGAAATGTAACGACACATATGGCAAAATAGAATTTTTTTCTTAAATTTGTCGACTTTGATTGGTTTAACTTCACACATATTATTAATTAATTTCGATTTGGTTGAAAATATTCCATACTATACTACTACCCTATAGGAAATAAACTCAGAGTACTTTCAATTCCTTTTTTTCGGACCAAAAAAAGTTATGATTTTTTTAAATGCCTTCTTGTTTTTCAAATAGAAAATTTTATTGGAACATTTTTTTTAATGTTTCTTTTCAAACATACATATTGAAAAAAATAATTAAAAGAAGTAATATCAAACTGCGTTCATTGTTATTTTATAGGCTTTAAAAAAATCTGCAATTGATATAAGCTTTTGGTGAAGGGAAAGATTGTAATGAAACCGTCGCATGGCATTTTCTAATACTCATCTTACTAACTGTCAACATCTTGAGGAGTACATTTTTTATATTTATAGTGATATCAACGTTACAGGTATATTGATAAAAGAAAAATATGTAATGGTTATGGACCTGTCCCTGTTGGAGAGGTAATGCCGTTCAGAGTTCCGATGTGCTACAAGCGCCGCGACGAGTTCGTCCTCCGCGCCGGGTGGCAGGGGCGACGGACCCGCCTCGTCCAGTCGTCGCCCGCACGTCACCTCCGATGATGTACGACCGATGTACGCCAATACCTTGTTCAACACATTTTTATAAACTCCTGGACTATAAGGTTCAAACTTTATACCGCGATTGGTTTCACAACAATATCATTGGTTTTTTTAAACAACCCTCGGACTACAAGGTCAATCTTTCTATAGCGATTGGTTTCACTACAATGTCATTTGAATCCACACTGCACATAGTAGCAGTGGCAAGGCAATCACAATGTTTTTACTACACATGTCATAAAGCAATTTATATAAATCTGTAAATGCTTGAACAAATATTTTGAAGTGGAACTTCTTATGGTACAGTTGGGAAAATTTGTCGTTACGCGTTAAATTTAAAGTACGTATTATGTGTGTATATGTAAGTATATACAAGTGTCTGCCTGTGTCTAGTAGTATACCAAAGTGAGTAAATGTATAGTTAAGTTTTCATAGTACGGGGCTTCATGTAGTATATCGTTTATGAGCATTCTCATATATACAGGTGACGTGTTAAACAGCAGCAATATTTTCAGGGGTTACTGAGCAGACGTTTTTGGTTCTAAATGAATTTAAAAAATAGGTGCTTAATATTTGACCTAATTATCTCGAGGAAAACAAAACTGATATACAATAAACATCAAGTGATTTACGCAAAAACGAACTGGTGTAATAATAAGGAAAGCAATGAATCCCAAAGTGCCGCGCGAACCAACCTGCGTTCCGCACCTCCACCCGCACCCCGCTTGCTTTTGTTCCATCATGCAATGTTCTCACGATACGCAGTTACATAATGATTAACCTTGAAAAGCGTCCCTTTAATGTTGTTCATTGAACCGAGATGTGATTTTTTTACGATTAAAAGTAATGTTCCCATACTTTTAAAAGTTTCAGAACAAACTTTAACTAAAGGTACTCTTTGTTGTTTGTTAGTATTTGTTTGGATATTATTATTTTATATGTTAAATGTGACCATGAACTACCAAATGATTGAAGGGTGTTAAACTTTAAACAGTCGCCTGGTATAACTTAATACATATAAATTGAAGAAGTTCCACTTTCTCTGCTTGAACACACTGATAAATGCAATGTTTTTTTCCAAACTTCGTAATAAACATATATTGTAAACTGCAATCGCTGCAAACATGTGATTTTTATGAACCTTTGTACACTGAAAGTAAATTCTTGAAATATATTCGTAATTGGGAAACGTTGAAAGCAGTACTTTTCTCATATTTGGAATCAAGAACAATCATATTGAACCCTGCGACGAAATTTTAAATATCCCTTGGTACGTTGTAACTTGGATCAGCATAGTCTCGATAGTTTATGAGCCAGAGAAAAGTGACTCACATTCATGGTATAAAGTATATCTTCAATTTATAGGTTATAAGAGAATGTTTGTTCTAAACACAAATAATCATGAAATAATAGACTTACATGGTCCAGTTGATGTTTATCTGGAGGGCTGTTCTTGTAATCCGGTAATAAATCTGGTGGGAGTGGCGGCGGTAGAGATGATAACGTGTCGTCTCTAGGACAAACAGTACTGTAACGAAAGTCATTAATTACTTCTTAACTAATATGCGAATGTCAGTTCGTTTGTTACGTTTTTACACATTAACCACTCAACCGTTCAAAATAAAATTTTACATACTCGTTATCGGGGGAACAGAAAAGATCATCGGGTAAATCAAATCCAGAAAAAAATACTGTTTCCATAGGATCAATTAAATTTATATTTACGCGAGCGAAACAGTGTGCTAAATTACCCTATGTACTCTCATATCCATTTAGTACAAATATTTTATTTTGGCATAACAAAGCGACTTTTATTAAACATAATTTTATTATGTGTATAGAAAAATGATTATGGTTGCGCACAAATGAAAAACTCTTAGTCCGCGTCTTTTTCTGCTGTCCTTAATTTTATTAGTCTACTTCAAAATCGTTTAAACCGTAAGCTATAATTGTTATTATTTTATTAAACTATTAGCCTCTGCCCGCGACTTCGTTCGCGTGGAATAGTTACTTTGGACTAACACTAATACACAGCGGAAGCCCTCAAGAGGAAAAAAACCCGATTTTGAAACATTCTTCATCGGTGCTCCGCTCCTATTGGTCTTAGCGTGATGATATATATAGCCTATAACCTTCCACGATAAACGAGCTATATAAATAACACTGAAAACATTTTTCAAATCGGACCAGTAGTTCCTGAGATTACCCCCTACAACGTCACAAACTTTACCTCTTTATAATATTAGTATAGAAGTATAGTAGATTATATATTATACGTTTGCTATGTTATGTTGTGTACATTAATTGCATCTATCACATATTTTTCATTGCGATTATGTACTTCTTATCTTTTATTGACAATTTTAAATTGTAATCCACAATGTCGCGTGCCGGATCTTCTAGGGCCCGATGGATGAACCCTACTAGCACGTATTGAGCAACATTTTTTTTTTTTAATTCCGTCACCCTGTGTCGCACGTCAACACTTAGTTTATAATGCCTTATTTGCCGTTATACACTCAATATAACTTTTTGGTAATTAAAAATATGAAATACAATTGTATAGTTAAAGACGAGGGAATATCTGTACGGTACTCACTTGTCAGGTAAAGGTAAAGGTGCTGGGGGCTCGTGCGAGCCGACAGTGGGGTCGTAGTACAAGGCGGACGCGTCCCAGCACGCCTTGCCGGCTATGTCGCGCAACAACACGCGCACTTGCCGGTCTGATGTAGTTAGCCCTAACATAAATCAGTTGAAAATATGAAATATTTAAAATGCCTTTTAAATATTGGTTATTATATAATATCCTTGTCTTTATAAAAAAACTAATTACATTTATAATAAATAAGAAAGTTCACTGTTTGCTTTACAAAATTCTCGTAGAATTTGTCTTTGTTCATCCTTCGTGTTAAAAAGAATCTAGTACTTTTCTGATATAATGTTTTATTTACTTTAAAAAAAAATACTGTATGTTCTATTTCTAGTCAAAGAGTGGAGGGAAAAAGTTAAAATTACAAATTTAAGAAATTAAATGTCATTTTTTTTCCTAAAGGCACCAATATTTTTTTTTAAACCATAAACGATTTCTTGATTTATAAATAAATGGTCGCACAAAATATCGAAATAGAGTAAAAGTATACGTTTTTTACCTTATTAGCTGCTAAGGAATTTTAAGTGCCAAATTTTTTTTTTATGTATGTGATAAAAATTAAAAGCACATAATCCTAGAAACCAGTTAAAATATGTAATTATACAAAAATATAGAATTTCTCTGAAATAAAATAATTTCGCCAATTCTATCAAATTTTTGTTAAAATTAAAATCCTATAGAATTATTTCGATTTAACGGAAAAAGTATAACTTTAAAAATATTCGAATAGTTTGAATATTCAATTCGAAATTCCAATGCAAAATTACTATTCTGTGCGATTAATCGTACACCTCTAGTATAAACAGATGATCACCTGGCGTGGTTCCAGCTGGCAAGTCGAGAGCTGGGAGTTCTACGAGGGACGCGAGGGTGGAGTCGCTGAACCGCATGAGCTGGACATGTGGAGCAGACAGTACCGGCGGGCCCAGCTCGCCACCCAACGCTGGGCTGTCGTGCTGCTCGCTCACACGGCACGATAACTGGCACCCGCTCCAGAGTGGCCAGTGCCCCAAGTGCAGTACCAGTTGCGTACATATCTTAACAAAATAACAACGAGTGCGCTTTAGACTACACGACTGAAGTAAAACTTCTTTAGAACTACTGACTGAGATACATATACCAGGTGAAAGGTTAAGCACTCGCAGTATTCTAGGATATGGTCACATTTAACATATTAAATAATAATATCAAAACAAATACTAATAAACAGACAAGAAAACCTAAGTTAAAGTTTGTTCTAAGTCTTTCAAAAGTATAAACACAATCATAATAAAACTAGGTGCAATGACCGGTATCGAAAGCTACAATGGGCGACCGGGAGTTAATAACTTTCAATAATAAAACGGGTAATAAACCCTTTTGTTTTGTTTCTGACGTTCCCATGTTCACTTTCAAGTGAAATTGAAATAGCCCGACTGTCACTGACACTGTGCTTTAACATAGACAAGTAGAGGATTGTGTATAATTTTACTAGATAATTAGGTCAAATATTTTTTTTTATTGATTTAGAATGAGAATCGAGTGCAGAGTATCCTTCACAAATATTGTTACTGTCTAAACATTCAGCATTTGTATATTTCATGCACTGGCTATGAGAGGAAGAGAGACAGAAAATGTGCGTGCGTACTGCTCTCTCTTGCTCCTACTGTGTGATACAGACAATACAGGTGTATTGCATGTGCACTGTCTTAGATATACGAAAAGTAACTGGCTATGACAGAAAGAAAATGTGTGCTCGCACCTCTCTCTCTTGCCTCTACAGTAATATACGAAACGTAACTCTATCTTCACTAATTTATATCTCCCTCTCAACTTGCGTTCGCCTCGCTCGATCACACTTTTCGTAACACGACAATCGTAAACGGATTTTTTTAAATTACCGTTTGAGCCCATAGCTTCACGTCGATGGTTGAAGCCGGGGATGTTTTCGGGCCGAGGTTATCCAACTGAATATTGGGATCGAAATCTTCATCAACGGGTAAAGTCAAGCCCTCTATGTCTGATCCGTTTGTTCCCTTCATAACCGCGTATAAAACCTGAAAAAAAAAGGAAACCTAATTTTATAAAAAAATAAACCTATGTAAATATAATTACAAATATGTGCTCTGCATCACACAAAAAGTACAGGACAGATATATTTTTTTTACTTCTACTTATTAGGCACTTAATTCTTATAAAAAAAGATATCAGGAATTAAAAAAAAAATACCACGAGTTTTATACTGTGCTTAGCGATAGGTTTTAAATTTTAGGGTGGTAGTTATTAACCAAGCGAGCAATAGAACAGCCCTACCATCCTGCGAGGGTTTCATCAAGATGTTTCCTTTATTGCAATCTCTGTCTCATTGGACGATTTAAAATTAGGTCGCTCAAAGCGGTGTCTGAACACGCTACCACATAGTCAATATTACTTCAAAAACAACAGAAAGAACACTACATTCTAGGTATAAAACATATCTATAACGTAAAATGTAAGTGAAATATGAAATGAATATATCGATGGTTAAGAATCAATAGTGTCTATCTCAATAAAGTTAATTTTACAGGAGATAAAAAACATTTCTCTGCTTTGAATAGAAGTACACTTGAAATGTTTATATATCTTTAAAGATAGAAAAATATACTGAAATACGATATACGTCCTAGCATTATTAGCGTAAGATTGGCCTATTTACAATTAACGTACATCTATTTCATAATTAATTATAATAAATTAATTCATTTAAAATACAGGAATTGATTTAAAAGTCGAAAAGACAACATTTCTGAAAAAAAAATCCGGGTTTTTTTTTACGTTTCCGTGAATTTTAATTTCTAATCAACACCGCGATACCGTAGTTGAGGTCGCAAATAAAATTTACATACATTTAATAATATTAAATATACATACGCACCAAAATTTCCAACCATTTACAATTCACAAGAAAGCATAATAAGGTGTTAAAAAGCCATAGGTCAAACCACAAGAACATACGGTTCACGAGATCGACAATTTGATTTTGCAATAAAACAAATACGCACTTACGTAACGATAGTGCTAAATCGTTTTTAGTAGGCCGAATGGTCTCTCTTTTCATTAGCACCAAATTACGTGTATGCAAAAGATAGTGTTGTCACCAATTAGAGTTTGCATTTATAATGTGCGCGCGGCCACAACCCAGCACAGTCAACAGCTGACTCCAGCAACACTAGTTTCCTACTAACCTACACACAAATCTCAGCAATATGCAGAAAATCGTAAGTTTGAATCATTAAATTTAATAAAACTTTTGATTTTCATTTCTTTCTTTCGTTGTGAATATCTGTTATAAACATTAAAAGAGTTGGGCAAATTTAAAAATATATTGAAAAAATTCTACAAATGTAATGACAAACTACTCTTATGAAGGAAAAAAAAACAGGTCGTGTCGTAAAAACACACAATAAATACTTTTGTATTACAGAATTTCATAGTCCTAATAAATTCAAAACTTTCAGGTATTTTTCGCTTTCGCTCTCGTAGCCGTCGCTCTGGCAGCTCCCCAACACCAACCAGAGCACCACCCAGTCTACATTCTTAAACAGGAATCGGACGTCAATGCTGAGGGCTACAACTTTGAGTAAGTACCCTCCACTTTCACAATTGCAATTAACCCCTAAACTGTCCAAAACCATAAGGTTTAAGCTCCATACAAACAAATATAGACCTTATGATGCAATGTTCAACAGACTGTTGGCAGCATAAGTTTAAAAAAATACCGTATTTAATTGAAAAAAAATTGAAAAACCTGAATAATAACAAACTATGTAATGTAAAATTGTAATTTCAAAAAAATTATTACATATTTAAAAATATGATTTGCCATTTTGAGATCTGGGTCTTAAAAATGAACCGAGGGGTTAAGATAGATTGAAACAATTGGTGAAGTTTAAAAATTTTAGAATTGATAATGACAGATGCGTTAATTACGATTTGCCAACAGAAAAGAAAAGTTGGGATACTTAGCCGACGCTTTCGATGAAGCAAAACGTGTTAAAACTATAGCATAGTGGTAGGGGTTTTTCTATGCCTGTCTGGCTAGCTACCTAATCTGTCATCAAACACCTACTTGGGTGTTCCTGCAGCTATTTTTGGCCACCAATCTTTTAGACTATTACTGCCATTGTCGAGTAGTTTACAGTATTACAAGTTCTTCTTCCTTTCACTTTTTTGGCAACCAGTCGTCTAGTAGACTATTACTGCCATTATCAAGTGAGTATCGATATTACAAGTTTCTTGAGATAAATTCAATGAACTAACAAGATGGTGGCCATCTTGTTAGAACTTTCCATGGAGTTTTTGTGGCATCTCAGAATTCATGGTCCGTGGTATTATTTTCCATTCACTTCACTTATGCACAATAACCAAACTAATATATACAATAAATAAACTATATATATTAAATAAAACACCACCAATTTTACACAATATAGAGTCAAGTAACACAAGATTATGAATAACATATAAAATCCACTACATGACAGACCAAAATCCCACCAAAAACTCTCCCTTTGGGTTTAGCGTGTTTACAGCACAACGATTTTCTAACACCATATAAAATTGTGGTCAAACTACAAAACTTATAGCGCAAAAAAAATATTGTCTTGTAAAGTATATTATGCTGATACTGAAATTTTATTTAACAGTTTCGAGACAAGCGACGGAACATCCCGCCAGGAGAAGGGAACCCTTAAACAGATCAGCGAGGACCACAAGGCCATCGAAGTGAACGGTAGCTACAAATACGTCGGTACAGACGGACTCATCTACACCGTGACGTTCACCGCTGACGAGCACGGTTTCCAGCCCCAAGAGCACGTCGAGCACCCCGGCGCCCACCAATAAATTACCCCCAATAATGTCTGTTAATGATTATCTGCATAGATGCTCAATAGTGTAGGTTTTACTACACAAAATGATTCATTGTTTGTCTGTCTGTATATTTCTATATTTTTATACGTGATGTGATTAAAATCCTTAAATTGCCTTATACATGATTTTTATTTTTGACTTTATTATCAAACATAATTAAAACACGTGACAGCTATCTTAAACAGATTTAATTTAATTTTTTTTTTTCAATAATTCGTTTAAAACAATATTTTTCAAAAATCGTTATGGCGAGTGTTTTTGTTGATGAGACATCGATTAGATATCTGCAGTTTCAGTATTAAATAATTACGGATTTTCGTACATTTATTACTTTAAATTGGTAACACTATCAATTGTACGTGAAGGATCAAAAAGGAAAATCGCGAGGGAATTTGAACTTTAAATTACATTAATTTAAGAAATGAAGCTGTAAAATGTTCTTACAGAGTACCATCATATTTGGGAAAAATATATAAGTATGTATTGATTTATGTTTAAAATCGTCAATATGTTATGGGGTGGATGGCTACACCTTCCTTAGCAGTAAGATGCTAGCCCAAGCAATGGAACTTTTACAGATTGACATTACTATACGTTTATATTCATATGTACTTTGATCAAATTTATAATAATCAAGTAGAACAATATACATCTGTGCAAATAACTTTGAACATGTGATAGTAATATATAATCCTCTCACCTTTAATATCATTAGTAACAGCGACTGTTCACCGTCCTTCTCCTCCATGAGATAGTTGGGACCACAGCGCACTGCAAACTCACCCAAACACAATAACAGGGAACCGGCCAATGGCTTCACTGCATCACGTGAACTACTTGTTGATATTTGAGCCAAGCATGCGCAAATTGATTTTATGATTTTACCTAAAAAAAAATTAGTTTAAAAAATAATAATAATATTGCCCTTACAGTACTTCTTAATATTTTATATTGAAAATTTTGATTTGAAATTTCATATTGATATAAATAAATCAGAATATAAACAAGGGCAAATAAACTTTCAAATATTGTAAACTGTGGTATTTATATAAAACTTATGTGAGCATTTGTTTTATCATATTCTACTAATATATATTATGTAATATTGAGTTATGCGTTACTTAGATATGATTAGGGAAGGACATATCTTACCGGCGAGTCCTGGATATAATTCTACAATTCGATCTGTGTAATCCGCCAGAACAAGTATACAATCGCTTACGATTTTCGTAATACTCTTATTCTTCATCTGAAAGAAAAACAGTAATATTTAGTTTCGTTATTATGAAAGAAACTTCATACGTACGTGTGAATTGAGAGGATGAAATTATACTTCTTCAAATTTTATATTCAATTTTATAATAACTGTATACTTAATTTCAACCTACGTATAGTAGGCCTTTTTCCGAATATGTTCCTATTATGACCATTTGAATTTTTCAAATATGTAGCATTATTTTCGTTCAGTACATACAGTAGGTACATAGAACATACAATTCAGTAACTAATTATAATATCGATAATTTTATACTATGCATTCGTGCATACAGCGATCGATTACTCTATCTTAATCTTACTTATTATTAGGTTTTAATAATTAAGAACAGTTTAGGTCAATTGTTGCTGTTTTTACATTTTAATTGATTAATCACTCCATATATCTATTGTCTGTTTTATATTTATTATAACCCATATAAAGGGATGTCAGTCTCCATTCATTCCATTTCTTTTAAACTCTTTCACTGACTCATTCTAAATAATTAAAGAATAATTACCATAAATATCATGTTAGTAACACTCTACTTTGAGCTAACCGTTCTGTGTATATTTTTGTTCCTTTTGTAATCTGCTAAAATAACTTACCTGGCTAAACGTATTCGGACCCGTCTTACTTTCCTACTTCCTATGTACATTAGACTGTTGCGAAATAAAGTAGTTGCTGTACCTACTCATGTGTTATGAAATTCTACTTTACATTATAAACACGAATGTGAGTTTGTTTGTTACGTTTTCACGCCTTAATTACAGATCAACTCGATTTTTGTTTACACATAGTCAAGGGTACAAGAAAGGCATAATAAGGTTTAATCACATCTAGAAAAAGTACGGTTCTCGGGGATGAGAAACAGCAAGTAAAAGATAGAAATAAATATGATTACTTCTGTTCGTTTGGGTATGGTTACTCATTCATGTATGTGAAAGTGATCAACATTATTTCTCAGAATCGATGTCTAAGTGACGAAAAGTGGTACTTTCACTTGAAAACGAGTGAATAGTTGCTATGGAAAGATTATATTTGAGGTTCAAACCGATGTTTGCTAGTAACCTTTAAAAAGAGTATGTGCATGGTAATTCATGATAAAATCAATACATGAGTCAGACTGAGGCTCTAAGAGGTGGGCACGGAAGTAGATGATTATCTTTATAATTATCAGTTTATCTTTTTGATTTCAGTGTTCCTGATATCTTTTTCGCATATGAATACAGACGGAGAATGAGAGTACCTAATCATATACCTATGTAAAATATACAAAAGAAAACATTTATCTTAATGGAGATGAGTATTAGTACGTTTTGATATATTTTAAACAATAATATCATTACATAGTATAAAACAAAGTCCCCTACCGCGTCTGTCTGTCTGTTCGCGAAAAACTCAAAAACTACTGAACGGATTTTCAAGCGGTTTTCACCAGTGGATAAAGTGATTCATGAGGAACGTTTTGGTATATAATTTGTAAAGGATTGTTTTTTATAATCAAAGCGGGACAACGTCTGCCAGGCCCGTTAGTTATAAATAAAAAGGTGTAGATACGTTACATACATGATACTTTGATAAAACAAATAGCACGATAACGCACACATACGTAAATTAACATTATAACGGCACACTGTCTTAGATAAAATGTGGAAGTAAGATGGCATATTCTTAATATCGGTGGTGAAAAAGAAATAGTTATATGTTGCTTAGATCTGCTCCTCAAAAATAAACAATAATCAAATCAAACATGACATCTTGCTTTGTTTCTTTGATATCTATCATGTCTTTCACTAATATTTAATACTTGAAAAATATAGATTAATTCGTGGTAATAGTAATTATAAATGACCAGCGGACCCGGCAGACGTTGTCCCTCCCTGATTATGAAAAAATCCTTGACAAATTATATAGTAAAACGTTCCTCATCAATCACTCTATCCACCGGTGAAAACCGCATGCAAATCCGTTCGGTAGTTTTTGAGTTTATCGCGAACAGACAGACAGACAGACGCGGTAGGGGACTTTGTTTTATGCTATGTAATGATAAGTGAATAAATAAATTATAAGAAATTTTGCTTGTATAGTTTGTGCAATATCTCATAACACAGGATGGAGTTTTGAGGCATTTTATGAAACAATCAGTACACGACATGATTCCATTAACGCTGACACGATACTGAGATCACGTTTGCTAGTTAGCCGAGTTTTAACAAGGCGCCGTAGAAGCGCTTATGACGTATCTACAGTTTTTTACTTATAATATCATTGATTTTAAATGCATCTAATTTTGTAATGCTTTTTCCCCTAAATTTCATAACACAGAGTTATTAAAACTCTTAATCTGAATTATTATAAGATAGCTATTCCGATTCAAAATACAAGACGAAAAATGGAGATTGTTCACTAGAGTAATTCATGCGACTAGGAATTTAGGCAGTTGAAATAAATATTACTTCGGTACACCGTAACATTTCAATTTAGTAATAAGAATCTGTGTAGTATGAACAATGCACAACTTTAAGTTACATTAAATAAAGAAAGAAAACTTAATAACTAAAATTATATATAAATTTATGTAATAAATCGACATTTCAACCACGATCACGCTCAAAGATATATTCACTCATTCATACATACTTATCCATTATTATGTACAAACACAAACATATATCTTGCAGTTACCTAAATATCACTCCAACTTGTTTTAATACTACTTCAAACCTAGTTCAGGTTTGGGTAAAAGGTATAATTTCTAAATCATTATTGTTTTTAACACGATTTCATTAAGGAATACTAACAAAAATAATCTTAATTATTGTAATGCTTGCCTCATATCTGCATGACGAAGTTTTGAATACTTGCCTCGCTAACAGTAAAAACTAATCGCAAAAGTAATTTCGATAAAGGTGCAAAAAAAAAAAACGTTCGCATATTTTTTATTCCAATAATAACTCAAAATTAGAGTTTCCGAGTTCCTTTGATGTGTGTAAAAACCTCGGGCCCGATTATCGTGTTGCGTCTATCTTCACGCAGCCTGATAATATGTAACGAATGATGATAATGCCATCCTCATACGCACAATCATTGCGACCATAGACAAGAAGACTTCTTAGTGACACACGCAGGCATGGGAGTAGCATTATACTAATTTGAATTAATAATAGAATAAAAACAGTTAAAAAAATGGTTATTAGAAATGCTTTACTATTCCGTTTTGATACTTCACAAAGTGTTTATGTAGTCGTAGGGATCCAATAAATTAATGTCTATGTAAGCAAAGTGCATATATGTGTGTAGAAGGTATCGAGAACGCGGCTGCGTCTGCGCTCGATTAAAAAGCCAGTCAGAAATGAACTCTCAAAACCTCAAGACGCTATTTGCTTTCATACTTCCGGAACGTGAAGTTCAGTTAAACGAGGTTTGGACATTATCAAAATTAAATATTCGTTAAAGAAGGAGTGAAATAGTTATCGGTATAGGTTACCATGAGCATCTGTAGTAGGCAAGTGACGTAAGCGGGTAGGCGGACGCACGGGTCCCGCACCGCGAGCGCGTAGCACAGGTGCGCAGTGAGAGCGCACGCACCCGCAGCGCGTGCACTCGCCGCTCCCTCCCGCCTACACACGCGCACCACTATGTTCAGCACGTGCTCCTATTGGAATACGTACCGTTAGGATGGCTTGCTGTGGTTTTTTTTTAAAGGGAAAAATTCACTCACGCACTTTTTTATTAACTGGAAAACAAGGTATGGCGTTTCGGCGCGAGACTTAACAATATGACCGATTCCGACGACTGATTAATTATATATTAAAATGGCATTACAATTCCTTATATATAACTTTACATATCGCTTGCTTAGCATTTAGCAATACTAATATAATTTCATACCAGTACTATGCTTATGGGTCATTCCATGTCAAATCGACAAATTTTTTACCTGACCCCCTTTGATTTCGCTGAAAATTTTCTATCTTTTTCTACCCCCCGAAAGTTATTTTTCAGAATTTTTTCAAATTTTTTTTCTCGACTCAAAAAAAGTTATGAATTTTTGAAAAAAACCGCTCTTTTATTTTTAAATTGCCAGAACTTTTTCAAAAATTGACCGTTTGGGAACTTTTTTTTTCAAAATTTTTGTTTTTAAATGTAGTTTTCGAAAAAAAATATGAAAAAATTTTTAGAATCCCAGATATATGAAATATTTTAGTTTTTTTGAAAAAACCGTAATTTTCTCAAAGTCCGACCGTTTTTTTTTTTTGTTTTTTTTCTCTAAAAATACTTCAACTAATTCTGCAATGATCCCCGTTAATCAAAAGATGTGACGACAGTCGCTTCTAATTTTTTTTCTTGATTATAAAAAAAACTTTTGTTGAATTTTTGCTGATTTTATATAACTTTGTTATGAATTTTTTTTATTTCCTCGTGAAACCTCAAAAGTTGAAAAATAAAATTTTATTGGAGAATTTCAAGTGATTATCGTCCAAGAAATTGTTATTTAAAAAAAAAAAAATTTTTTTTCTCTCATTGACGTTATTTTTTTACTCTTATGGACGTTTTTTTTTGGTACTGAAATATGACAACTTCAAAAATACAATGGGTTTAAAAGTTACCTCCAGTTGATACAATGTGATAATTTAAGAGCTATCAATTGTCGGTAAAAAAGATATCATCTACATTTCATTTAAATAATATGGAGGTTATGTTTTCAGAATAATTACATTGTAGTTGTGTTCATCATGTCACGTAGACTTACTATTGCTAAATAAAGTACCTATTATTTATCATAAAGTGACTTTTAAACCCATTGTATTTTTGAAGTTGTCATATTTCAGTACAAAAAAAAAAAACGTCCATAAGAGTAAAAAAATAACGTCAATGAGAGAAAAAAATTTTTTTTTTTTTTTAAATAACAATTTCTTGGACGATAATCACTTGAAATTCTCCAATAAAATTTTATTTTTCAACTTTTGAGGTTTCACGAGGAAATAAAAAAATTTCATAACAAAGTTATATAAAATCAGCAAAAATTCAACAAAAGTTTTTTTTATAATCAAGAAAAAAAATTAGAAGCGACTGTCGTCACATCTTTTGATTAACGGGGATCATTGCAGAATTAGTTGAAGTATTTTTAGAGAAAAAAAACAAAAAAAAAAAAGGTCGGACTTTGAGAAAATTACGGTTTTTTCAAAAAAACTAAAATATTTCATATATCTGGGATTCTAAAAATTTTTTCATATTTTTTTTCGAAAACTACATTTAAAAACAAAAATTTTGAAAAAAAAAAGTTCCCAAACGGTCAATTTTTGAAAAAGTTCTGGCAATTTAAAAATAAAAGAGCGGTTTTTTTCAAAAATTCATAACTTTTTTTGAGTCGAGAAAAAAAATTTGAAAAAATTCTGAAAAATAACTTTCGGGGGGTAGAAAAAGATAGAAAATTTTCAGCGAAATCAAAGGGGGTCAGGTAAAAAATTTGTCGATTTGACATGGAATGACCCTTATACAGACTGAACGATTAGACAGTAGCAATAGTTATGCAGGATAATCTGCACACGATTCTCGTTCTAAATCAATTTCAAAAATAAGTACTTAATATTTAACCCTATTATTATCTAGAAAAATACATAATTCTCTATTCGTCTATGATAAATCAGTGTCAATGGTCGTCGGGTGATTTTACTTTCAATTGACAGTGCACGTGGAATATCAGGAACAAAAAAGGTTTATTGTCCGTTTTGATTTCGGGTTTAATTAAACTCTGGTAAATTAAATTCTTGTTTAAAATTAACTCCGGGCCGCCCACTGTAGCTTTCGGCACCGGTCATTGCACCTATGTTTATTACGATTGTGGTTATACTTTTGCAAGTCTTAGAACAAACTTTAACTTCAGTTTTCTTGGTTGTTTATTAGTATTTGTTTTGATATTGTTATTTTATATGTTAAATGTGACCATGAAGTGTCATGTCCTAGAATGCTGCGAGCGTTTAACCTTTCACTTGGTATACAGAAAAATGACCATAATTAATTATTTATATAAGCTTCAATATTAGAGGTTTTAATGTCAAACATCGTATAAATATTGTAAATTAATAGAATAGACGAACAAGGGAGCAAAATGTACTGAACTGTTATGTCTTCGCTTATTGTTTTTACTTGCGGTTACGCACGCTATATGTTGTAATTACTGCAGTACTAAATAGTAGCGAGTCACGGCAAAAATATTAATATAAATTATTATATACATATACAGAAGAAGAAGAAAAATAATTTGTTGTTGTTTGTTGTAAATAATAAGTATTAGGACAAGAATAGTCTAAAATATTTTTAGTTTTAAATGATTGTTTGCATACATGTTTTTGTATTCTTGTTGGAAAAAAATATAATATTGGTTTATAGTTTTCTGACATAGCAATTTTTTTTATTGAAATGTATTTAAAAAATTGTTAAAATTACCTTAAGATCTGGACAGGAGACAGTGTTGTATTGGTGAGGGTAGGGTTGGAGCATTGGTGCATTCATAAGACCATCGGGTAGCGACAGAAGAGACCCGAGGAAGGTAACAGCAGCTGTCCGTGGACACTGAAAGAAAGTAATTTCTTTAGCAAATTCAAAATATAATTTAATAATCTTTATTATTCCTTAATCAATACTCACTGTAGGTCCCATATCAGAGGAGTTAAGAACGACAGTCGAGGCATGTACGAAATCCAATAGCAGGAGTGAGTAACCGTCCAGAGCGAGAGAGAGATACCTGGGAGCCGCGTGTTCGACAAGGACATCCACCACTGAACGGTCTTCGCCAGTTAGACCTAATAACAAAATATGGCCTAATTAAGGATTTTCGTTGAAAAAAGATCTGTGCAAGCGAAGCCTCATTTCCAACATTTTTGGTACGTCATTTAAGTCAATAGTCCTATTATTTCGAACTGGAATCTTATTTCCTGATTATTGCACATTCCTCTACAATGCCTTGGTGAGTCAAAACGTGTCTCAATTATGTATTTCGTAATAGAATAACGATAGCAGAAGTGGCTAAATATCGGTTTGCAAATAGCAAATCATTATTTTTTTATATCATTGGAGGCAAACGAACAGGTGAGTCGCCTGATGTTAAGTGATCACCACCGTCCATAGACACCAACAACACCAGAGGAGTCGTAAGTGCATTGCCAGCCTGTGTTGGTGGAGAAGGTGGAAGCGGGAGGGAAGAAAGGGAGAAGGGGGAGGTGGGCTACCGGCGTTCTTACTGACCGAAAGAAATGCAACAATGCAAGCACTGTTACTTCACGACGGTTGTCTGTGTGTCGGGTGGTAGTACCCCGAATGAGCCGACCCATTCTTGCTGAAACCAGTTTCTTCAGTGTGGCTCTACCACCTACCAAAACCTTAACATTAAATTAACATTTATCTGTGTATATGTAATTATCTTTCTACGAGTTAGTTTACAGAGACGTGTTAACATTTTCGTATAAAATGTGATTAGTGCATTACCTACATTGACTATTTAAAATTCGATATTTAGCCATTATATTTAGCAATTATATCGCTTTGCTCTTACAAAAAACGTCATTAATGGGCAGATTTAAAGATTATAAATCAACAAAAGATATGAAGTTTATTTCAACCACCAACATATGTCTAAAATAGAACAGAAATAACCATCTATTGTTATTGGTAAAACTACTGTAATTATATATTTTATCGCCATATTTCAGATAAAACTGTTTCCTTTTTATCTGAGATATTAAAACAAAATACACCAGTGTACATATTTGTGATAATTACCGTGATGGAGTGCCCTTTGGTAGAGATTCAAGTGTGCCAGATGCAGTCGGTTGTTGCAGGAGGAAGGTGATCCGGGGCCTTGAGCTTGGGTTGACTCGCACAACAGTCGAAGTGCCAATAGTTTCCCGGCCCTGAGTATGTACAAAAACGTTTAATATACTTTTTTTTTAATTTAACTCATATTCAATAACAACACAATATACAATACATGGATACAAATAACACACACAAATAAAGTAATAATTTGTGGGTCATAAAAACAATAGGCTATATGGGATTCGAACTCATAACACTCGGCGCCGTGTAAGCGGCGTGGCTACCGTTAAAACCAATACGTTATCTGCCCGTTTTCTCTTTTCGCTCGTGTTTATACAGATTATCCCTCGGGAACAGTGTTCGGAATGAAAGATACTATATATCCTATGTCCGACAATGTGTATGCAAATTTCCACTATGACAGACTGAGTAGTAGTAACAAGCAAAGAAACTCATATTCGAATTTATAATATTACATAGGAAAGCTACAAGTTATGCAAGTGTCTAACTCTTTAGCTATTTAAGGTTAAGAAGTTAAATTACCTTGAAACCATAGTTAACCCGAAAAGATTATTCTAACACTAAATTTAAATACACTTACCCTTAATAAGTAACTTGTTATTAACAGCCTAAGTTCATATTTGTATGACGTACAAAGTATAATAAGTTTTTTATATAGAAGAAAAAATATTTGTCTCCTCGGTTGCATATTTTTATTATAATTTACTTTTAAATTAATGAATACTAAGTCTTGCATGGACTATGATTGCGTTATGCGACTCCCATACTTACGTGTATCGCCACGAAGTTTTGATGATCGCAATAAATTTAGCTGTGGGAAGACTAATTCGTGATGCGTTAAGATCTATCAGGCTACGTGGCGATAGACACGGTACAATAATTGGACCCGCGGTTTTTACACATATCAAAGGGATCTGGAGACGCGAACTTTGAGTTATTATTGAAATGACAAAGGGGTGCGAACGTTATTCTTTGCCTTTATCGGAATTTTGAGGTTAGTTTATAACGTGACAAGTAACCGAAACCTTGTCATGCAGTATGGCAGTAGCATTATGGTAATATTATATAGTTATAGCTAGGAAAGCTCATATGTGTTATTAACCTGTGGGTAGGCGGTAAAGACTCCGCCTCGAGACACCATCCCGCGACCAGGTTGAATGGCACGTGAATCTCTGTGTTTCCATTCAGAGTTTGATTTGAACTTATCTGAAATAATACGGAATTTTTTTTTAGATGAATATACTAATTTCACATTTTTTATATAACTTCAGCAATAATTACAACTACTAAGATAATGAAACCTATTACTTAAACTGTGATACAGTTGAACACTAGTACAAATGTCAACGATAATTACTACAGGTACGATGATAAAGGAGTGCACATAATACAGAGGTTATTCAATGTTTTAGATTACTTAATCATTATGGAAAGATGGATACTTATCCATCTTTGCCATTTGCTTTGTTTTAATAAATAAAATTAACTATGTAAATGTAACACGGTATTTTAATTAGGATATATTAACATTAACATATGAAAATTAAAATTTGGATATACAGTGAAGTTTATATAACGAATTTTTAGGGACCGACATTTTTTTCGGTATAAACAGTTTTAGTTATACGAACGGAAGAAAACAAATAAATAGTTTTGTTGTAAACCAACCAAATTTAACTAAGTTCTACGTTATAGAAAGTTTTTCATTATAACGAAAGATGTCATAAAGAGTTTACACTGTATTTACAATATGTACTATATACACTCATCAAAAAAGTCTAAGCAACATGTACTAATTTAAATTTTAGGATGGTTCTTCACATTATAACGTTGTATTTTATTTTTAAAATAATATCTTTAGGGTTCTATGATGTAAAAATAACAGCTGTTGTCTTTATAAGTTGTTTTAATAACAGAAATGAACAATATTAGAATATACTGTAGAAACTAAGATACATAAGAAACTAAACTTTTTTCTTACAAAATGAAATTTCTAAAGAAAATGTATTTATTGTGAAAGAATAGAACAATTTAATACAAAGTATGGGCTCCTCTGCTATTCAGAACTTGTCGGCAACGATTATTCATTGAATTAATGAGACTGTTTATGTCATCTTGCGGTATTCGCTCTCAATCGAATTGTAGCAAATCCATCAGCTGTTGGGTTGTTGTCGCTCCGTCCAAGTCCTTCAAAACACGTCTCTGGAGCATGTCCCATGCGTGCTCGATGGGGTTGAGATCTGGCGATTGTGCAGGCCAGGGCAATACCCGGATGTTCTCCGTTGCAAAGTATTCACTAGTTCGCCGAGCTGGATGTGAACGCGCATTGTCATGCATTAACCTAAAATCGGAGCCAAAGGTTTGTGCAAATGGGTAGACATAAGGTCTGAGAATATCCTCAATGTAATTTTCAGCATTCATGTTTCCATTTACAAAAACGAGCTCAGTTCGCCTGTTCTTCATAATACCCGCCCATAACATAACTGTTGAGCCGCTGTATGGATGAACTTCCTGAACGCACCTGAGCCTTTCAGTATTTTCGGGCCGACGATACACTCGCACCCTTCTTGTATAAGGCTTAAACCCGAATCGCGACTCATCGGAAAACATAATTTTATCCCATTGTTCCTGGGTCCATGTTATGCGTTCTCTACACCATTCATATCGACGAGCGCGATTCCCGTGACGTATCGGTGGGCACCTGATTGGGCGTCGAGCTCGTAGGCCGTACTCATGCAGTCGATTTCGCACAGTTTGAGGACTTACATCAACACCACTTGAAATTTGTAGCCTCAAACTTATCTCTCGAGCGGTTAACATCGGCTGGCGTCTTGCAGTCAGTTGTATGTACCGGTCTTGCCGAGTGGTTGTATTCCTTATACGGCCTGGATGCTGTTCAGCGGGTTCTCCTGTATTATTATAGCGCTGCCAAAGACGACAAATAACACTTCTATGAATGCCAAAATGTCGAGATACCTGAGATTGATTACTTCCCGCTGGCAACATCCCTACAGCTCTTTGCATTTCATCTGCCATCAAATGACGTCGCTTCATGACGTAAAGAATATCTAACAATTCAATTTTGTCGCTAACTTTATTTAAATGGTTGGTAACATTATAAAATCAAGACTAAACGTAGCAATTAAAACGCACTTAAATTCAAACAAATTCGCAGTCATTTGAATTTTATGAAAAAACAAAACATAATCAAATTTTTTTTTTTTTTTACAACCAGCCAGTATGTCATCAATAACAAAAAAGTTTACTTACTTACGCACTTTGTTTGAGTAAATACTTAGAAATTAATTAATATAAATGGTAAAATTTGTAATATCACGCATGTTGATTAGACTTTTTTGATGTGTGTACATTGTAATTGATTTTATACTATATATATTAACTTTACCTAAATTCATGAAAATTGTAATAATTGACGAATAATGCAAAGCTTAAATCGGCAAGTCTATTGCAATTCTTATAAAATTCGATAAGACATACCAATGACACACGAGACACACTTTATATACCTATACGAAATCATTATTTCTTCTCATAGTATCAAGCGTGACATAAATCAGTCTAGACGTTGAGAAACGAATCGGCAAAATGTAGACAGTACTCACACTTCATAAAGAACTAAGTCACTATGACTCGTTTACAACGTATTTGGTGATCGTAATTCAGTTATAAAAAAACTCTACAAATCCGCGTTTCTATCGATTATTTAGGTGTCGAAATAGCGCTTTTGTTCCTCTTTTTCAAAAGTTATGTTTAGTATAATTTTATACTCGCTTTTGCCTGCAGCTTTGCTCGCGGTAGTATAGATAGTACAATCTACACCTGGGCCATGTAATTGATATCATGCCGTGTATATATTTATTTTTTCTCAATTTTACCGTCTCAGTAAGGTTAAGTTAGGTTAGACTTGCGAAACAAAGACAGCGCGAGCCGTCCGCAGCAGCGGTCGGCGGGCGAACTGCGGTGGCGCTAATACGCAAGTACCGTGTAGATTTGACAGATCCCTCGGAAAAAGTCCATTTTGTGGATAAAAGGTACCCTTTCCCTTTTCTGTACCTCTTACAACGTGTATCCAAAATCTCACTCAAGTTGAGCACTTAAGTCGCGAAATCGTAACACATAAAAAAGCAAATATAATATAGTATAGTTAAGATTTTGTTTTCCTAATAATGTGTAACATGACGAGTTGGACGAAAACTTTCACATTAGTATAAGTAAAATCCAATGTATTTGTTATTTTGAATGAGTATATTCCCCTTTAGTTTGCGAACGAGATACACCGTTGGCGTTTCACGTTTCCATATGGCTATCGCACAAGAGCTCAGTTTATAACAAATCTACGTGGTTAATCTCACTCGAAACATAAAATAAATCACGTTACAAAAACATCACGATAACACTGCAATCCATTACCCTACCTCTGCTAAATCTTCAACACTGTTCTGTGACACACTGGATGATTCTAAAACACGATAATCCATGCCGACACAAAGTAAACTACGTTGTATTGACAGAAGAAAAGATTTGATTTCGAAGCACATTTATACGACATGTAGACTGTGTTACGAAATATGAAAACGCACTGTCGACGATTATAACATGTCAATGATATGTTGTAAAATGAAAATACCCACATAATGGCTTATAAACATAATGTAAAAACAGTCGACGTTTTAAAATTAACTTTCATGATATATGTTGATATCTACATATGGATGGTATGAATTTAATGATTATGACTTCTAAGGACGAAAACAAACAAGTAAAATGTATGTTTTGATCAAATTAGGAACATTTATTTATTTATTGAAGCAATGACGGCTTCGTTGACAGTATGTTCGGACATCGCGTCAATGGACGTAGGTTCGAATCGTTGCAGTTGAGTCGCAGTTTGGTCGTTTATGGGTGGTTTTCTGTGGTGTTTTGTTATTATATATTTTGACTTGGCTTGCTCACGGATACGGAACTAGTTTTTACACTCGGATTGGCTTGTTTTTGGATTTTGACGTGGATTTCTTATTTATTGACTTGGCTTTGTTTATCGGACTGTTTTCTTGCTTTCTGTGTTACCTGGCTTGTTGAACGGACTGTTTGTTTTGCCTCTTGGCTTGCTGGTGACCCTGTGGTCTCCAGTTGGCCATGAGTGCCAGGGCAAAGAAGATCACTGCCAAACGGGCGAGTGTGTCGGTCGATTCCGACACGGAGGTGGAGGAGCGTGTCGCCCCCAAAGGGAGCAAATTCCAGCGGGGGACTGCGAGGCGTATCAGCCGTAACGTCGGTGGGGGTCGTGGCATCCTGGGCGAGGCTGACGGCTCATTTGACCGGGCCTTGGCCGGGAGTTTGAGCGGGGCCGAGTCGGAGGCCTCGGCTACGGGCTCGATTGTTGTCTCGGCTGCTGAGTCCAAGGCCGGCTCCAAGGCCGGGTCAGCGGCAAGTTCGGAGGTGGAGCCCATCGACGTGGAGGACCTCGATGTCTTCACGTTGAGGGCTCTGGCGGGGGCGCAGGTAACGGCCATCTTCGAGACTGTGAAGAAGTCACGTAACCTGCAGGGCCCCTGTATAAAGGCGCTAAAGGGGGCAGCTAGGACCCTTAAGGAGGTGGTAGAGGCGCTCGCTGACCGCACGGAGTCGGCGGAGGTTAAGAAGCTCCAGAGGGAGACAAAGAACCTCCGCCGCCAGGTCGAGGATCTCAAAGTAGAGATCCTGGCCTGGAAGCAGGAAGCGAGCGCCAAGAAGCAGATGCCTCCGCCTCCAGCACCTGCTATGGCGCCGTCGGAGCACCAGTGGGAGGAGGTGCTCGCTGGGGCCGTGTCGCGCCTCGAGCGGTCTCTCCAGGTGTCGTTCGGCAATATGCTGAACGCACGCCTGGAGAGTTTGGAGAGTCGCCTCCCTCCGGAGGTGCCCGTCCGCCCTCCCTTGGCGGCTGATAGGAGGAAGGGGGGAGCGGGGGCTCCACCTGCAAGACCGGCAGTGCCCCAGAGGCCGGCACCGGTGCCGCTCCAGGCCCCGATCGCCCCTCTGGGGATGAACTGGGCCGAACTGCCGGCCCCTGCGGCGGCGGCTACCGGCTCCAGTTGGGCCGTCGTAGCGGGCCGAAAAAAGAAGGCCGCCAAGGCCCCGGTGGCGCCTAAAGCCACAGCCCCGACGGCTCCAGTGGCCCCACCAAAACCGGCGGGGCCGAAGCTGCCGTCCGTCCCCCAGTCGGCTGCGGTCATCCTGACTCTGCAGGATACCGCAGCCGACAAAGGTGTCGGCTATAGGGAGGTCCTAACAAAGGCGCGGGAAGCCGTGACTCTGCCGGACATTGGCGTTGGGGAGGTCCGGGTCCGGCAGACGGCCACGGGAGCACGTAAAATTGAGCTCCCGGGGCAGACGAAGGAAAAGGCCGCCGAACTGGCCCGGGAGCTGAAGGTTGTATTGGCTGGAGTCGCCACGGTTGTCATTCCGACCAAAAAGGCGGACATCCGGATCGTCGGGCTGGACGATTCGGTGTCCGCCGACGAGATCGAGACGGTCGTGGCGGCGAAGGCCGGTTGTAGGGCGGCCGACCTAAAGGTCGGAGAAATAAAGAGAAATTGGGGGGGCCTCGGCGCGGTCCACATCACGCTCCCCGCGGCGGCGGCCAGGGAGCTTGTTGAGGCCGGCAAGCTCCTGATAGGGTGGAGCGTCGTCCGCGTCCACCTGCTGGACGAGAAGCCCATGCGTTGCTTTAAATGCATGGGCTTGGGGCACACCCGCCCCATGTGCCCCTCCTCGTCCAACAGGGGGGACGGATGTTACCGCTGCGGTGCGGCGGGCCACAAAACGGCCCAATGCAAGGCGGAGGTGGCCCGCTGCGCCGTATGCGCGGACGCGGGGAGGCCCTCGGGGCATGTGATGGGGAGCCGAAGTTGCAGGCCCCCCACCACCAAGGGTAGGGACCTCCCGGTTGTGGGCACAGGTCCAAGGGTGGTGGCCGCCAGGCAGGAGGAAGTTGCAATGGACCAATAATGGATTGGTCCATATGCAATTTCCTCCAGGCGAACCTCAACCACTGCGCCGCTGCACAGGATCTCCTCGTGCAGTCAGTGGCGGAGTGGGGTATCGGGCTCGCGGTCGCCACGGAGCCCTACTTCGTTCCCTCCCAGCCGCAGTGGGCTGGGGACCGGAACGGCTCCGTGGCGATCGTGGCGGGTCGAGGTTCGTCCCTGGCGGCAAGAGAAAGAGGGGCCGGGTTCGTGACGGCCGTCTGGGGAGACTACGCCATTGTGGGGGCGTACTTCTCCCCTAACAAGCCCCTGCGGGAGTTCGAGGTGTATCTCGGCTCCCTGCAGGGAGCTGTCAGACGGCTGTCGCCGCTCCCCGTGGTCCTCATGGGGGATTTAAATGCTAAATCGAGGACCTGGGGAGCGGCAGTCACGGACCTGAGGGGCATGGCCGTTGAGGAGTGGGCAGCCGAGTTGGGGCTGTCCCTCCTCAACCAGGGGAGCGTCCCCACGTGCGTGCGATGGAACGGGGCGTCGGTGGTGGACGTCTCGTTCGCCACATCGTCCGTCGCACGCCGTGTCCGGGGGTGGAGAGTGCTGGAGGAGGTGGAGACCTTATCGGACCACCGATATATCAGGTTCGAGGTCTCCACCTCCCAAGCCGGAATTGGCACTCGCCCCCGGAGGGGCGCGAAGTTCCCCTGCTGGGCGATGAGCCGCCTCAACCGTGAATTAGCGGAAGAGGCGGCCATCGTCCAGGCCTGGGCCATGCCCCCCCCCCACAGGGGCTGATGTCGACGCGTCCGCAGCCCGCCTCCGTGCCGCCCTCACGGAGGTTTGCGACGCGTCGATGCCGCGGAGCGTACACCGCCCAGACAAACGGGCGGTGTACTGGTGGTCGCCGGAGATCGCCGCTCTCCGAGCGGCCTGCTCCGCGGCCCGGCGGCTGTTCGGGCGCAGTCGCCGGCGCCGGCATAGGGACCCGGAGGCGGAGGCCCGGCTGTATGGCAGCTATAGGGAGTGCAGGAAGACCCTGCAGGCTGCCATCAGCCGGGCGAAACAAGCAGCATGGGAGGAGCTGCTCCAGACGCTGGAGGGGGATCCTTGGGGGCGCCCCTACAGGATTGTACGAATGAAGTTACAATCCTGGGCGCCCCCGGCGACGGAGACCCTCCGGCCAGAGGTGGTAGCGAGGGTCGTGGGAGAACTGTTCCCCGACCCTCCGATGCTACCGGCTCCTCCCATGCCTCCGCCTCGGGAGGCAGTCGAGGAGGTGCTCGACGGTCCTCCCCCTCCGATAACGGAGGAGGAGATGGGGAGGGCTGTTGAGCGCCTCCTCAACCGGCGAAGAGCGCCCGGCCCTGATGGGGTCCCGGGTCGGGTGCTCGGCCTTGCCTTGGGCCAATTAGGGGGGTGGCTTCGGGAGCTGTTTGACCGGTGTCTTTCGGTCGGGCAGTTCCCGAAGCCCTGGAAGCTTGGGCGGCTCTGCCTCATGGCAAAGGCAGGCCGCCCTCCGGACTGCGCGTCCGCGTATCGGCCCCTCGTCCTGCTGGACGACGCCGGGAAGGTGCTGGAGAGGATTATCTCCTCCCGGGTCGTCCAGCACCTAGAGGGCGTGGGGCCGAATCTGGCGGACGCGCAGTATGGCTTCCGGACAGGGCGTTCCACGGTGGACGCCCTGTCCCTCCTTAAGTCGCTGTCTGCGGAGGCGACCTCCCAGGGGGAAAGGGTGTTGGCGGTGTCCCTTGACATCGCCAACGCCTTCAACACCCTGCCGCATGGCGTCATACGGGAGGCGCTCCGATATTTCGGAGTGCCCCCGTACCTGCGGCGGGTGTTGGAGGCATACCTCGTGGGTAGGGAGGTCGCCTACGTAGACGGCGACGGGCGTATGGTCCGACGGGCCACAAGGCGGGGGGTTCCACAGGGGTCGGCCTTGGGGCCGCTCCTGTGGAACATGGGCTACGACTGGGTGCTCCGCGGCGTGCTCCCATATGGGGCACGCCTCATATGTTACGCGGATGACACCCTAGTCGTAGCCCGGGGGGGGGGAGTGGAGGGAGGTGGAGCGCCTGGCCACGATGGCCACAACCCTCGTGGTCAGGCGCATCAGGAGGTTGGGCCTCAGGGTGGCCCTAGAAAAGACCGAGGCCCTACTCTTTCATGGGCCTCGGCGGGGGCCACCACCTGGGGCCCATATAGTGGTGGAGGGCGCCCGGATCAGGGTGGGGACCCAGATGAAATATCTGGGCCTCACCCTGGACGGGCGCTGGCGGTTCGAGCCCCACTTTGCGGGGCTCGGACCGCGAATTGCTGGGGCGGCGGCGGCACTCGGCCGGTTACTCCCCAACATAGGGGGGCCGGGTGCCGGGTGCCGCCGACTCTACATGGGAGTCGTGCGGGCGATGGCCGCCTACGGGGCACCGGTCTGGGCCGATGCCCTCGGTGCCGCCAACGTGCGCGCGCTTCGCAATGCGCAACGCACGGTGGCACTGAGGGCGATCCGGGCGTACCGGACGGTGTCCTCAGCGGCGGCCTTCACGCTCGCCGGCTCCCTACCCTGGGAGCTGGAGGCAGGAGTTCTCGCCGCCGTGTACCAATTCACGGCGGCGAGGAAACGAAGGGGGGAGCCTCCGGCTCCCAGGGAGGTAGAGGCGGAAAGACGGCGTCTACGAACAGACGCCGTCGAAAGGTGGCAGCAGGACCTGGCGGACGAGCGGTTCGGGCGGTTTACCGTAGACGCCGTCCGCCCGGTCCTGCGGGAGTGGATGTCAAGGGAGTGGGGCTCCTTGACGTTTCGACTGGTGCAGGTACTCACCGGACACGGTTGTTTCGGGTGGTACCTGCACCGGATCGCACGCAGGGAGCCGACCGCCGCCTGTCACGAGTGCGGCGCTGTCGAAGATACCGCGCAGCACACTCTGTCTGAGTGTGCTGCGTGGGGGGAGCAGCGCCGCATTCTGGCGGCGACGGTAGGACCGGACTTATCGCTGCCGAGCGTGGTCTCGGCCATGCTCGGCAGCGAACAGGCGTGGCGAGCGATGTCCTCCTTCTGCGAGGACGTCATCTCGCAGAAGGAGGCGGCGGAGAGGGCCCGCGAGGCAGACCCGCAAAGTGGCCGTCTCCGCCAACGGAGGATTGGCAGGAGGAGGCGGCGCTTTGCCCAACTCCTCCTGCCACCGTAGCCGGACCTGAGGGGGTGGGCCGGGGGGCCCATCTCCTCATTGCACAGGTCCGGCGGACGAGGGGGGGCAGCCGGCGTGTACCCGGTCTGTCCCTCTATAGGTAGGAGCCCGGCGGTCACCTTCCGCCGGGCGGACCGTGGGGGCGGCTCTACAAGGTTGATTAGCTTGAACGATCCCTTGCCGCCCCCACACAACGGTCTGTCGGTACACCGTGGGGTTTTAGTCCGTGCGAGTCGGACATAACCCACTCTTTCCCCCGGGAGGGTGGGTATCCATAAGGGATTTCCCCACGTTCAAAAAAAAAAAAAAAAAAAAGTTGAGTCGCAGTTTTCGGTGAAGCAAAATATGACAATGAAACTATAGCACGATGGTAAAACTTTTTTGAAGCCTGCCTACCATCAACAAGTTGAAAGTCTGTCATCAAGCACCTGTTAGTGTATTTTGACAGCTGTACTAGAGAGCTAGTTCCCTGCTAGATATAACATGTGTACGACCATAGTCATTTAACATTAATTGTGGTCAAAAGCTAAAACCTACAAAGCATTAAAAAAAACACTATCTGACATTTAAAAAACAAGAGTATAAAAACCTCTTTCTTTTGACGCCTCTTTAACAATCTTCTTTTTCCTGCTCTTCTTTCGCATTGACAATCTTTAAATAACTTAGTATTGGATAACAGCTCGCACAATTTCAACAACACCATTCAAAGATACAATCTCGTAATCCTCCCTGAACACTACTTATATCTTTAAAAAGTTATAAATGTAACGATTTTTACAGGATTTAATTATTTTTAGAACTATTCAATTTTATATATAAATACGTGGTTAAAATAATATTTATTAATACACATTGAACACAAGTATAACTTTGACCAAAATAAATAAAAAAAAAACTATAAATAAACAAAACAACGAGTCTCTATACACGAGATGAACACGAATGATTTTTCAATCGCACCATCTGTCAAACAATGACAGATATCAAGTGATAAGTTACTCCGACATACCTTTATTTGTGATAAATATTAACAGATGCCCAGTTCGGTGTATAACACGATATTATTACGCAAGTGTTTATTTGCGTATCGGTACTATATGATCGCGATGAATACGACCGTGTTGTGGTTTATTTAGATGCGCATATGCCATGTGATAGGGTAAACGAACTTTTATTGGCCTAACAGAGTACATTGTCATTGTAAACGTGATTTAGTAATTTACAACCCATAAAATAGTTGCACGACGTGCATAAATATGTTTACACTTGTTTTTTTTTTTAATAACAATGTCAGCCCGAGTGTCATTGCTAAGCCAAAGGCCTCTTAGCGGGGGAAGATACAGGCATAAACATCACATCGCCCGACGTATTTTTTTTTAGCATAGCAATTCGCAATTCTATATTTTTCCACGTAATCGTGGTACTAAAAGAGCGATTCCCCGGTTTAGTTTTCCTTAACCTCGACCAATAACTTTACGAATTGAAATTAGTTCCAAATTCTTAAAAAAAATGTTGGTACACGTCGTTCGGTGTTCGAACCTGTGTAGATCAAAACGATATTCCGACGTTCAAACCACTCGACCATCACGACTTGCATTCGTAAGACTAAATACTTTCTAAAATTAATTGTGATAATTATATTTTACGTTAATTTTAACACAATCTATGACATAAATAAAATTTTAATTTTAACAAAAAACAAAAAATACGGTCTCTAAAAGTAAAATAAAGTATTATTATAATCCAACCATTTTGGAATAACATACAATATTTGTGAAAAAAAAAACAAGTCTACTTGTGTGCGGGACATGTTTTATTTCAATTAGTAATTATCTTCAATTGATTATTTCATTAAATATGAACTTATATAGTTTGAAAGTTTTTTTAATATTAATATGGATATTATTAAGAACTAGCGTTTGCCCGTGGCTTAGCTCGTTTTGATGTAGATTTGACCTATCACCTAGGAACGGTTTTTTTTAATAATTAAAATCCCTAAGATTTATTAACAATATTTATTAAAGATACTTTGTGTCCTATTCTGTACCTCTATCGACGTATACACAAAATTCTATGATATTCGTTTAAGTAGTTAATGCGTAAAAGCGTAACAAAGAAACTCGTATTCACATTTATAAAACAAGTTAGGGCAGAGATCCCTTAACATTAAAGATAAAGGAACACCAACCAAATACCATTTATTTTATGGAACCCCGTATCAAATGATTACAAATCAACACTGAAATTTATATAAGAACATTTGAATGCTTGCTAAGTACCTACCTATTTAAATAAAAGTACTGAGTCCTTCTCAACACATATTTTGCGCTATTTCAAAATAATATTCGTAACCGTGGTATATTTAATAACTAATAATAAATAATTTTGGGGGGACCCTGATGACTATTCTACGGAACCCAGTTTGGGAATCCTTGAGTTAGGGCGTTAGTATCCTTATACTCCAACAATTTCGGAATAGCATATATTGGGCGGGTATGAAGTATTATTAAAAACGGTTGAGATGTATGCAAAATTAATTAAAATATAATTGTAATAATTAATGCCAATTACTTAAAAATGTTCGGGATTTTTATAAATATTACTATTTTTATAACCTATCAATTTCAGAAAGATGCAGCTCCATGTACCATCACATACTACACGTAAAAAAATAGGCTGATAATTAAATAAAATTTAATTTTTTTAGTAAATACATTGTCAAAAACTGGTGAAAATATATAGTATATTTTTTACAATTTCTAAAATATTTTTTAACAGTTCTAGTTCCCTGTTAACTGAGAAATGACATAAACTTTCCGTGTACAAAATTTCATAGAGATTAATTAAGCCGTCATCAGTGAAAATCAAACATACAAAAAAAAATGTTCATAATAGGTTTCTCTCTATCACAGAATATTGGAAGAAATGTACAGACAAAACTAGGAATTTATTAATATACATGTTTGAGTAAAAAATTAAATAGATATTGTATGATTTCTGAGAAGTTCACTTTGATTATATTCAACCAAAAAAAAATTTTAATAATTTATTAGAAGTCAGTTATACCTTTCTTTAAAGTATATTCTAGATAGTAAGTCGAGTTAAAATAATATATTTAAAGCCTGGAATTTTTAATCTTAACATTTTGCATAGTGGTAAGGCTTTTTTTAACACCCTCTAGCTAGTTGGCCCACCATTAAGTTGCAAATATTTTGTGAAGCAGCTGCACTTGAAGGCCAGTCCCGCCCAAGGTTTATCGTGTTTACCATTTTGGACCACATCATAATTCATTTAATACCACATGAGTTTGTAGTCAATGGTTAAAACCTATATTATATATTATCAACCCCTGGTGAAATCATCAGCTAAGGTAAATAAATTTAAACGTGTGGCAGGTAAATAACTAAAGAGGGAGTTTGATATAAATGTACAAACTTTTGAATTATAATTTGTTAAGAAAATAAATCTCGTTATGTTAGACAATAGAAAGCTATAGTAGCGGTACGCTATGTTGACCGTCTTGACGATTTCCACTCTTCTTTCATAGTATCGTATAAATTAGTAACTGCGTTTGAGAGAGCAAATTATTGTTCTTTATTGCTCATAGTGACGTAAATGCACGTCATAAAATATTTTTTCGGAAATAAATTGACACTTCTTGTCAGTATTGTAAAGTGTCAAAACGGCCATCATAGCGTGCCGTTACTTTGGTCAATATCAGTGGAAGAGGTGGCAAAACGCCAAGGGCCCCCGACCCTAGAGGCCGCGAGTTCAAAAGTAACTACTTCAGTGGTTTATTAAAATTACATTATAACGTAAAGATTACAGTTTTTGGCGGGATCTTGGAATGCCATGTAGTGGTCTTTATATTTTTCCATAATCTTGTGTTATTTGGCTCTATATTGTGTAATGTTGGTGGTGCTTTACGTAATATAGTTTGGTTATTGGGCACACATGAAGTGGATCGGAAATAATACCACGGAGCATGGACTCTGACTTGCCATAAAAACTTCCAGGAAAGTTCTAACAATAAGGCCACCATCTTGTTAGTTCATTGAAATTATATGAAGAAACTTGTAATATCGTTACTCACTTGACAATGGCATTAATAATCTGCTAGAAGACTGGTTGCCAAAAATAAAATAGAAGAACGTAACGATTTTTACTGTGGCCCCATGCAATGAATTTGATTTTCTCGAACTGACTACGCTATTGACCTGGCAAGGTCTTTACAGCTTCACCAGACTATACTCAATGAATTCGACAAGGGCTTAAGATGGTCAGTATCATATCATTTGAAAATTTTTCTCGCATAATATAGGTTCAGTTAAATGAACTAACCTTGAGCAAGGTGGAATTGAGGTGTACGAGGTAGTTGTAGAAGTGCGCATGCGCCTGCGGGTCGCGCAGTAGGTTCGGGTTCCCGAGCGCGGCGAGCATGCGTCGCCACAGCAGCGCGGCCACGTCGGGGAGCCACCCGCGCGCGCGGCCGCCCAGCGCCACGCCTACACCCGCCCCCGCACCTCCCCCACCCCCACCGCCGCCCCCGAGGCTACCGTTATCGCTCTCAGACCACTCACCTACGCAAGTAATACATGTGTATTTTAATCGTTCATATAACATGTTTAATTTTTAAAAGATTTCCTTTGTTTATACACCGAGATCTAAGTTCAGATTTTGCCGTTCATAAGATTTTTAGTTAATTTTATAATCTTCATATTTTCCATGTACAAAATTTGGAGATCTTCAGAAATAAAGTAAAATATTAGGAACTGCTAAAATTAGATTTAGCTAATTTTGAAATGTAACAAGACATATCTTGTTCAGCCAAAATGCTGTGACAAATACCAATGTTCTGTCAAGTACTTCTCATCAACGACTCTCTTTCGATGCTGTTCTTAGCCCACTCCGTCGTCAAGTGGCACATATTCTCAATTTTTCTGAATACATAGCAGTTGGCTGATTCCACTTTCCTCATTACGTATGCAAAACTTCTCGATGGATACTGTCCCGAACGGAGTCTTAAAGCTACCTTAATTATTGCCGGTACTTATAACATATTATTAAAATAATATACGACGCAGCAAAGTCGCGGCTACCACCTAGTAAGTCATATAGAAGCAACAGCGGCTTTGACGTGATTGTTTTATGTAATGTGAAGACACTTAATTTTTTTTGAATTACCTAATTAGACTACCCATATAAATATGATATGGAACTTTTCATAAACTCTATATAATATCATATGAATATTTATTACAGTTTCATACCAATATTTCCTCCATCGGAAGCCAAATCTATCTGCAGTGGTGAGTCCTTGATTGAGCTGCTTTCAACTCCGCTAGAGGGCGCCGGCGACGGCGATCGAGACCCTTAAACATAATATACACACATATATATATGTATATATATATATGGGTCATTCCATGTCAAATCGACAAATTTTTTACCTGACCCCCTTTGATTTCGCTGAAAATTTTCTATCTTTTTCTACCCCCCGAAAGTTATTTTTCAGAATTTATTCAAATTTTTTTTCCCGACTCAAAAAAAGTTATGAATTTTTGAAAAAAACCGCTCTTTTATTTAATTTAAGAGCTATCGATTGTCGGTAAAAAAGATATCATCTACATTCCATATTATTTATTTCTCCAATAAAATTTTATTTTTCAACTTTTGAGGTTTCACGAGGAAATAAAAAAAATTTCATAACAAAGTTATATAAAATCAGCAAAAATACAACAAAAGTTTTTTTATAATCAAGAAAAAAAATTAGAAGCGACTGTCGTCACATCTTTTGATTAACGGGGATCATTGCAGAATTAGTTGAAGTATTTTTAGAGCAAAAAAAAAAAAAAAAAACGGTCGGACTTTGAGAAAATTACGGTTTTTTCAAAAAAAACTAAAATATTTCATATAGCTGGGACTCTGAAAATTTTTTCATATTTTTTTTCGAAAACTACATTTAAAAACAAAAATGTTGAAAAAAAAAAGTTCCCAAACGGTCAATTTTTGAAAAAGTTCTGGCAATTTAAAAATAAAAGAGCGGTTTTTTTCAAAAATTCATAACTTTTTTTGAGTCGGGAAAAAAAATTTGAATAAATTCTGAAAAATAACTTTCGGGGGGTAGAAAAAGATAGAAAATTTTCAGCGAAATCAAAGGGGGTCAGGTAAAAAATTTGTCGATTTGACATGGAATGACCCATATATATATATACTAGCGGACCGGGCGGACGTTGTCCTGCCTTGAAAACAAAAAAATCCTAAAAGTCGACCGCAGCGCCACCTACCGGGTCCAATTGTGAATCTAAACCATTCTCGGATCCACTTGAACACGCACACAAAATTTCATCAAAATCGGTCCAGTCGTTTAGGAGGAGTTCAGTCACATACACACGCACACAAGAAATATATATATTAAGATATATATATATATAATATATATATATATATAATATATATAATATATATATATATATATATATATATATATATATATATATATATATATATATATATATATATATATACATTATATAACAGTCTTTTAAATATTATCATCACAAATTATATACAGTGGTGGTCATATAATTAGAAACACTTCTTATGAATAAAGAAAGTATAACTTCAACGTTCAAATGTTCGGAAAAAATATATACATTCAATAATTAATAATCATGCAATAATATAAGCACTCAAATAAAAAACTCATTAAATGAACAAAATATAAAACATATCTTACTTTTAATTACAAAATGAGTCTTACACATGTAGGAGTTTATTATCTGTTACTGGCCGCTTGGACGCCTAATTAGGAACATTTTAAAAAAGCATCCATAGCTCGTTCTTTTTTTGAAATAGGAGAATAACATTTCTTTCTTGGCTTTTTATATTATTTTGGCGGCAATTCAAAATTTAATATGAATTTTATTTTGTTCAAAAGGGGCAAAAATGAAAGTTGTGATGCGACAACAACCCAAATAATTCTTAATTTACATATAGATCATAAATGGGCGTACCGAAGAATAGCTGAGCATTTAAATTGTTCTGTTAAGAAAGTTTTTAATGCGATTGATAATTATAAAACACATGGATCTGTTGAAAAAGGGATACGGCACTATATATTCATTATAACTATTGGTAGGCTGTGGATAGTAGCTATTTCATAAATAACAATACTAATTACTAATACTTAACAAAATATTGTTTTTTATACTTTTTTGTTGTTGTTTCTAATTAGTGACCATTATTGTTCATACCTTAAAACTGATTTAAATGTTTGTCCGTAATGTAATATTGAAACTGCACTTGTGTAGTGGGATTTATATTGTTTTTCTAATAAATGATAAATCGTTGAACATATTGTTGTCCTATTTATTGTTAAATTTCAAAATAAAAACGATTGCGGTGAAGTATCTTACATAATGTCAAGGACCGTTGGTAGTGTTTCTAATTATACGACCACCACTGTATATACACATACATCACTTTAAAAGCATCTATTTGGTTAATCATTTTTTAAGTAAAACTTCTTTACGCACGCTTGACTTGGGGAGTAAGCGGACGAATGCATGACGAGGGCGTTACGAGAAAAGTGTGATCGGGCGAGGCGAACGGAAGTTAGTGAAGATAGAAAGAGAGAGAATTACGTTTCGTATTAACAATGAAAACCCATAATAAATTTAAATATTTGTAGAAAATTAATATATGTATACCTTACACACACATATATATATATATATATATATATATATATATATATATAGATGGAGCTAAAGAAGTTTTACTTAGTTGTGTGGTCTAAAGCATACTCGTATTTTTATACCCTATCTGTAATTGTCACGATAATGTTTGTATGGAGAAGTGGAAAAATTGGCTTAAAATATATCCATCTAAAAAGGTGTGTGAGTGAGACAGACGACAGTACGGAGTGCTTCACAAATTTTGACAGAATTGACAAATTTGAACAAGATTTGAACTCAGAACTTTCACTTGTCATTTTATATCATGACATGATCGTACGGTAATGGGAAGGTTTGGTCCAATTTTTTTCGTTAGTAATCCATTGAGAATAAATAAAATAAAAGGACACAATTTCGCACGGCCATTTATTGTCAAAAATTATATTACGTTAACTAAACATCTAATGTACCATACATTGTACATACATATACATATATTTAACATGTACAATACATGTATTTAACAACCACACTCTATTGACAATTGTCCTGGATAAGAGCTAGTTATGTGCTGAAATCGAATATCTCTGCTCAATATTACCACTTATTTATCAATCTCATTACTGTCTATACTATATACTATACATACCGCTTGCAGAGTCTCTTTCTTCATTCTGAGATGAGTTTCTGAGTGAATCCAGAGAATACCACCTTCTGGGTTTATTGTTAACAGGTTCTTTGGTTTCTTCTGTGAAATGGAAGAATGCAGTTATGAAAAAAAATAGGCATTTAAGTATTGTAGTTTTTTTTAAATACAAGCACAATAAATTGATTTCACTGCCTATTAAACGATTGTACTGTTTTGAACTTAAAATTGAGATAATGAGACATCAACGAACGGACAGCCAAAATGGGAGCAACATTACAACAAAACTTTGAACTGTTTTACTAATTTTTATTCTACCTAATTGAACTAATATAAAATCTGGTCTGGCTTTATGTTTTCATCTAATATTCACCTACCTTCGTCAGCTACTTTTAAATTAAATCACTACCGTCTTCTAGAAACTTCTACAATGAAGTAGTATTATATCTTTATCAGCTATTCATTATATCTTAGATATGAGTAGTATATTTTATATCTTAATAGTGCCCCTGATGGTAAGCACTATATAATCCAAAAACAACAGCATCCACTGAGATATCTCAATCCAGAGGGGCTGAGATCTTTCAGTAGTTGAATATACATTGGTTGATCTCCAAACGCGACAAACTAAAATAGAGGCACTATCTAAGATATAATGAACTATCACTATGCACTACAATATTATACTGCCGCCATAAGGAAAAGGAACGCATCTAATAAATACACAAATCAAAGAAAAGTCGAAAAATCTGTAGCCTGGACTTTAGTGAAGACCATCTAACTTTTTAGTCCGAGACAAATAGCGTAAAAAATCTAACTCGTTTTTTAGTTCAGTAAAAATATATCATTCAGTGAAAATCAACCGCGTAAAAAAATCTAACTAGTTTTTTCATTTAGTAAAAAAATATATATATCATTCAGTGAAAATCAACCATTTACATTTATTACGACTTATACTTTTATGAAGATTAAACATTGACACATATTCCTTTCTATATCTCTGCCAGTTGTTTTTGTATTCCGTTTTATGATAATTAAGATTCTGAAGCTAAGTTTTAATTTCCATATTTGCTTGTTTAAATATATGATTTCTAACAATTTGACTAAATTATTAGTATCATTTTATTAGTATACTGAAATAGCTGATACTTACCGGTTTGTATGTGAGCATGTTTGGACAGATGTGGGTCGCTTCGGCAACGAGTGAGGTGTCGGCGAGAGGACCCCTCTTTTCGCGGGTGCGATTCATGACTTGATTTAGGTGATTTGCCTGTATATAAACGTTATTATAAATTTAATTTATTATTTTTTATACCTCATAGATCTTAGCGTTTGATCACAATATCACCTGATGTTAAATGAAGGTGTGATCTAAAAAGGTAAACACGCTAAACTTAGAGGAGAACTGGCTATCAATTGCAGCTATAGTTTGAATCCACCGGTTTTACGAACCCTAGTTAAACTACAGTTAAATTGTAGAAAGTAAAATAATATTTATAATTTAATGTTCCAAGTCACGTTAACATGTACATAATTTACAGTAATAATGGTATCTGCACTGGTTACAAACCGTATCGCTGATATCACAATTCCTTATAACGAGTACTATACAACAGTGACTTAAACATATCTAATAAATAAAAAAATATATATGTGGTTAAATTGTAAATGTGTGAATATGTGAGACAATTGTGTAACATGGTATTCCGAGCGAGGCAAGTGTATGGGTTTTGTGATAATAATGAGTGAATTGTGTTTTATATAAAAATGCCGGAGGACCACGTCCCCTACCCTTCCTCCTCTCCCCTTCTCCCTACCCTTCCTCCTCCTATCCCCAAATACAGGCTGGCAACGCACTTGCGACTCCCCTGGTGTTGCAAGTTCCTATGGACGGTGGTGATCGCTTAACATCAGGTGACTCACCTGTTCATTTGCATCCTATGATATAAAAAAAAAGTATGTTTTGAACTACCGAAATTATAATTATATTTTAAACTGTGGTTGAATAATTTTGAAAATGAGATTTTTAATCGTGTGTTCGTTGTATTGATTGATCCTTAGTATTTTATTTGCTTTATTATAGAGCAAATCTACAATTAACACCAGAATAACGGTGTTAGGTTGAATACTGCTTTGACGAATTTACGGTATATTAGTATACGGGTTTTGCGATCACTAGTAGTAATACCCACGCTATTTTCACTTCTCGTAATCGGATTTGTATGTAAAAGGCTCGTCTTATAATCAAAAATTATAAATCAGTTCTGTAGATGACACTGTTATGTAATTTTTTTAGGCAAATATGACATTTCAAACTGACAACTTTCAAATATTTCCTGCTCTGTTAAATTTTCTTGCCCCTTACAAACCATTTTACCTACCTTCGGATCTACTTATATACATTAACTCCTGCATACACTTGAATTTTGATTAGTCTTTTGATGAATATATTCATTACAAATAAAAATGATCAAAAACTTGTATATGATTTATGCGATACCGCTTTTTGCATACATACATAGCTATAAATGTATATCTATAATCGTCAGATATTAGTTCCAAAGCCGTATTATAGAGGCGCTGATTGGAAAGAACGAGTGCGTCCTCTATTTATACCAGGTGACAGGTTAAACCCTCGCAGTATCTTAGGATATGACACTTCATGGTCACATTTAACATATAAAATAACAATATCAAAACATATACTAATAAACAACAAAGAGATCCTTAGTTAAAGTTTGTCCTAAAACTTTTAAAAGTATGAGAACGATACTTTTAAACGTAAAAAATCACGCCTAGGTTTAATGAACAATTTTAAAGGGGCGCTTTTCAAGGTTAATCATTACGTAACTGCTTATCGTTGGATTGCCCCAAGTTCGAACAATGGGAACTAGGGCGCAAGCCGAGGTGGGGACGCGACCCGGAGTAGGCGGCACGGCGTCATTCATTCGATTCCGTATTTGTTACGCCAGTTCATTTTTACGTAAATCACCTGAGAGTGAGTGTATATTAGTTTTGCGTTTCCCGAGATAATTAGTTCAAACATTAAGCATCGATTTTTTAAACTGATTTAGAACCAGAAACGACTAATGATTGTCCTGTAAAAATATTGGAGATGTCTAACCTAACACTCAGTATACGATACTTTGTGGTAATACCTGGTGTCCTGTTATCGGGTATAGAGACAGCGATAACGGCTTGGTGCAGGGGAGCGGGGCGAGGTAGGTGTGCGGGGGCGGCGGGAGGTCGTCTGCCCCCCCCCCCGCGCCCACGACCCTCCCCCGCACTCGCGGTCTCCGACAGGTCCAGCGAGTACACGTGCCGCGCCAACACGCGGGTCAACGTTTCCATCGTTTTCTATTACAAAAGAAAAAAAAACACGTGTGTGCAATGTACATAAAACCTTCAGAAAAAATTATAAAATGTTCATTTAAACGGTAATACATTCTATCTCATTTTATCGCACGTTAAATCCTATAGATATATGTGGGCGTTCCACGCTAAGTCGGAAGATTTAAAAATCATTTTTTTAATCAAGCTACTTAAGTTTGTGATATGTTTTAGTAACACTCAAAATCGTGGTAAAGTTTGAGATATTTTTATTAGTCCTTCAGAAGATAGTTTTATTTAGTTTCTTGGACGTAACTTTCTTAGAAATGTTCAAATTTGATTTTTTTTATTTTTACATGGACTTATTAGAATAAAATAAATCATATAATATATGATTTATTTTATTCTAAAAATAAATCATATATTATATCAAATCATATAAATCAAAATAAATAGATATTTCATTTTTTTTGTTATAAACATTATAAAATTTTAATTAAGTAAAAAAATAAAAGTACAATTCGATTTTTTTATTTTTTTAATTTTCCATCCATCCTTTTTAAATTGTCCTTTCCTCAACTTTTAAGCTCGGTCTGGTAAAGGGGTTTCTCTAAGTATGTACTATTTATTTTCTACATTTGAAAATTACAAATTCTTCAGTTATCAAATCTCTTGTTAATATCAAATTAAGAAAAAAACTAAATTACTTTTATTCATGTCTAACACAATTGTATTTCATAGGAAATAATTTATAAAAGCACAATCTTGCTTAGTATTATTAACTATAAACTTAAAATATATAAATTTGTTCATAAACTAAACCCGTGTAGCATTATGACATTTATATTGTATTGTATAACATATAATACATAATTTTAATTGTATAGCATCAATACTTACGGCCCATTCTTTTATTAAATCCTCCCAGTGTGTTAAACGCATCAGTAGTTCCATAAAATTTTGCCAAAGTTCCGGTTTTATTGCTACATTTAAATTAGCTTTAATCCAAGTCACTATCAGCGTTTGAAATAATGCTGGGGCTAGGAATCCACCTAAAAAACAAAATATTGTTTTTTTTTAAAAACAATACTTTAAATAAAGAAAATATTGCAAAAAGTTGATTGCATTTTTAGAAAAAATTTAACGAGACAATATTTGTACATTAATAGCATAGAAGGGGTATTAATATAATCAAATTATTAAATAGTAATATTACCTAAAGATTCTTGTTTTCTTTTCGGTAATACTTTTGTAAGTACCAAAGAAGTTATTTGCAGTAGCACCAAGAGCAGTTGTTCCCTGAAAAAATATAGTGCTTACTAAGCTTTTGTATTCTGTTTATAAATCAACACAAAGGACATCAGACAAGTATTTATTCATAAAAATCATCGAATTCTGTTCATTTATAATGAATGATAAAAAATAAATGGCCGAATGTATGTAAGCGCATCACTTCATCTATTTGACTAATCCTTTTCTTGTTATGTTTGTAATTGTCAGGGCAAGGTGTGTATGGACCAAAATCGCACGCAATAGTGAAAAATTTGATTTAAAGATCTCCGTATAAATGAATTACAGTATGAGTGAGACAGAAAACAGTAGCAATATCTTCAAAAATATTGACAAAATTGACATATTAATGTTCAGTTATGATTTTAATTCATTACAGTATTGCACATAAAGGGAAGATTTTGTCTTATTTTTTACATTAGCATACCTGTACAAAGCCATTACCATTAATACAAAAGACAAAACTTTTATGGAAATATTTATAATTCCATCCATGTTTACTAATCATATTGATGGTGGAAAGACCAATTGATTAATCGGCTAGTGGCATTCTTTCCACATTAGTCAATTCGTTTTTCCACTGTTAGTTCACAATAAATTGATTAGGATTTCTAACTCACCATGAATTAGCATCCATAGCGACGTGCATGACCATATATCTATATATATTTAGTACTCTCTTGCAAGTGTCAGTTTGTTCTTCCAATAACTGTTGCTGGCTGAGAGCTCCGGGTGGCGCCACCGGTGACGGGGATGCCAGAAACACATTAGCTGCTTGCGTCATGAAGACTTGCAATATATTCTGATTGAGAAGATGAAACAGATAAATATGTTTTTAATAATTTATCATCTATATCTAAATAGGGAAAGTCAAATCAATGAAATACCATTTTCTCTCGTTTTTCAACCGATCTTCTTTTGTTTTTGTTCAGTAACGTTGTTACGTTACGTTAACTTGTCACGAGTTTTTGTGTTATCAATAAAAAAAATAGAGCGTGTTTTTAGATAGAAGGGAAACGTCTTTGTTACAGGGAAACATTTTTATTTAAAAAATACAACAAAATGCCAATTTCACACGGTGGCGGTCACCCATTCAAGTACTGACCGCGCCCGAAGTTGCTCACTTCGGTGATCGGACGAGAACCAGTGTTTTCAACATTCTACCCAACACAATGTTTACTCCCACCACTTTTGGTCACACAAAAAGGTTGCCGATCAGAATTTCAAGAAGAAGGAGAAGAAGAAAGCCCAGCCCTCCCATAAGAAGTTTCATTTCAAAATTTGGAAATCGTTTTTCTCCCTTATTACCGATGAATCAAACCCTTTATTACATATAAGTCTTAATTCCCATACTTCACTATCCTTACGTCAACCTATTGAGAACTTTTGTAGACTCTTTGGCCAAAACAGTTTATTTTATTTTTATACAGGATGGAATTTTTAATGCCACCTGGAAAGTACTCTAAATAATAGAGATAGCAAATTTTACTCCAAAGAAACATTTCTTTATTTTTGAAAAGAAATAAAACTGCATTCAAAGATTTTCGAAAATTATCTTGCTTCACCCGCGAATCGAACCGACTAAAATCTGTATAAATTACACCCTGTAATTTTATCGCATCGATCGTTAGGGTCAATCACAAGGATGAAATCTCTCTAACATACTTGGTAAATTTAATGAAAGGAAAACCATGAAATCTTCAATTATTTTAATTATTTACAAAAAATAGTAAATTAACTAATTATTTGCTCGAAATGGGCTCCATTTTCTTGGATACACAAATTTATTCTTTTAACAAATACATATCTAGTAACCATTAATAACGTGTTGTGGTGAGAATGGTGACTTTAAAAAATTCCGTCCTGTATAGTGTTAACTCTTTATAACGAAGTTAAACAGGCCGAGCATTTTTTTTCGTTACAAAAAAATTTTTTGAAAAAAATGAACCAAATTGAACTAATTTCTCGTTATAGAAAATTTTTTCTTATAACGAACGACGTTATAAAGAGTTTACACTGTACTTTATATGTTTATGCATTTCGCCACAATCTCATTTGATATTAAATGACGATATGGTCTAAGATGGTAAACACGCTAAAATCTAAAAAATACAAACTTAAAGAATTAGTACATTCTGGTCGAATTTCATCCACTTGACTACCACTAGGTAATACTAAACTTTGTAATAAAACTCTCATATGACAATTCGTTTAGATAAGAAGAGTTTATCATTATGAGACATACCTGTAAGCCAGCTCGCACCATGACGTTATCTCTGCCAACGGCTCCAAGGTACGAGTCATTCCGCAGCCGACGCGGGGGCATGCTGGCCTCGCTCATACCCTGCGCCAACTGCTGCTCGTATGTGTTCTCCACTAAGAATGGGGGAATCTCGGACACCTTTTACCAAAATTTTACAGATAAAATTGATTTAAACATGTTGCCTATTCAATCTGGATTGTACAATACAATATTAATAATCTAATGTATGTCTGCAAAAACTTAATAAGCTATAACAGATACATTGCTATTGCTAGAAGCAATAACAAATTGGTCATTCCATGTTTCATAGACCAATTTAGGTACAATAGTGTTAGTTTTATAACAAAATCCCAAAACTCAATACCGATTTGCTGGATAGAGGGTTCAAGTACCACTTCAAGCGGATTCTAATATTTAAATATACGAAACACGATAGTTGAACAGAAGTGTATTTTAGTTGATATCAATAATAGCAGTAAACTATTTACGCAGCTCTAATTGAGTAGCTAATAAATTATGAGATGAAAAACGAGTAACTACCATTTTAAAATATACTTTATCTTTATTAGCTTAAGGTTATTTATTGATAATGAAGTGTCATACATTCATTTCATCTTAAATATGATTTATCAGAAATAAATAAAAATAGATGTTAGTGCCCGATGGTGTGTAACACTTCCATTTAGCACATTTTTATCTCTACGATCACTTCAAGTCGTAATGTTAAAATATGACTAAGTATCAATTGAGTACAAATATAGGGAATTACTCATGACTATGGTTGTCGCAACACGTCTATGATTGTGCTTTTTTCCCACAATAATTAATGTAACTCAAGCTATAATTATTTAGTTATTGAATTACACCAAAACCAATCAGCCAGTGGCTTGTTTCTAGGTTCCAAGATACGGGTATAATTATAATGTTTAACCTAATCGTTAAAACGTGGTAGCACTCATCTATTTTTAGATTCATTATCACACAATGAATAAGTAATAAATATGAAATTCTATAAAAATACAATTAATTTAGCTGCATCTGTTACGATAATGCGGTCATTCATTAAAGCCGGCTGACGTGAAGGAAGCATAAAACAATGAATTTAATTTTATGTGTGTGACGTATATGAATATAGGTATGTTGTTTCTCTGTATATGGTGTGACATTGTGAAATGACATCTGTTTATACTTTATATATGTTTACAAATACAAAATTGCTATTTGTACGCGGTGTTTGCAATAATATATAAACCGTTTTCCGGTGAAAATGTGTAGTCCACCTCCGTGGAAATTTTTCTCTTACAATAAAATTAAACAAGATATGTCTCCACTACAGATACTCTGATAAATGGGTTTTCCTAGATACAGAGCGTAATAATTTATCTTCAAATAAAAACTTCTCGATAGGAAATATTATTTATGAGCAGCAACATTAAATTATATATTTCACAATAATTAAGTGCAAGTACAGGAAGTACAAGTACAAGAGTATGGTTGACGCGACAAGCCTACTTTGCACATCCACTTGTCTCTCTCTCATCTGTGATGCTATGCCCATTATAAAAAAACCCCGTCAATAAAATTTGTTTTTTTTTATTTAAAAAAACATATTATTTTGCACCACCATATATGAAAACAGGGTAGATCCAGTATTACACGTCTACCCAAATTGGAAGATATTACAAAATTACGTACATGTATTAGACTTTCATTCCATATAACACAAATATTAACTGGAAGTGGGTATTGTAAGCAATACATTAATCGCTTTAACATTATTGACGATAACACCTGCTGACCCACTGTTGCCGCCTTGAACCTATGTACCTAAATTTGTCTTCTAAGCATCTATATTCAGAGAGGTCAAAAATATTGGCGAGGACTGTAGAAATATATACTGACATTCATTTGTATCCAGTCTTTGTATAAAGCGATGACGCGTCTGATTGCAGGCGCATGGGAAAAAGGCAGCAGGAATGCCTGTCTGAGTATTTCTATAACGAAGTCAACGTGGTCACGTGACGAGCAGCACAGGACGTCGCGAACCACCTGCTCTGAACTCAGCTCCTCGTAGGCAGGCCCTGCAGAAACAAATTATGTACAATGCTAATGTAAACTAAATATTTTATTATAGATAAAGCTATACTGGAACAGAAATATATAGTCTAAAACAGGGGGTGCTCAAACGGTCGATCGCATTCGACAGGTGGATCGAGAGTGTTTTTCCAGTCGATCTCGAGAAACATATGATATTAGTTATAAGTTGTTTCTTTTAATAACTATTAAAATTTTTTGCACAAAATGTAATCATTCATAATATTATTAAAAATATTAGCGGGCACTTTTTAATTGGCAATTATGTCCAATCATATTACCCGCTTTATAATCTTATAAGAATTTTTTGCTTTTCACCATATACCCGTTGAACGTATCATTTTTGCAGTGGGATCTTAGGCTATTAGGAATAGTTGCGCCATTTGTTTGGGAGTTTGTTATTAATTACGATTTGATGTAGTAAATAATTCAAGCTATAGTAAAATAGACATTGTTTGGTTCCATGTACACATACCCATATTTAGTATGATCGTTTGAACTGTGCCTAAATAAGTTGATAACTTAGTGTTGAGATATAGTCGGAGGAATAAAATCTTTTCTATAAAAAAAAAAAAACTTAAATGTGCCAACTTGCTGGGTAATTGGTCAAACAATGAAACTTATCAATCCCAAATTCACTTTTCTGATATATAGTTGAATAACATATTAACCAAATATACTTTTTAAAAGAGAATCATTGAAAATTATAACTTTATTTTCTTAACATTTTTTAAAGAGCAATTAATACTACTTGACTAGTTAAAATTCTAACCTGAGTCTAAACTGGGATGTGGTGTATTCGAAGCAGAATCGTGTGATGATGCACGACTGGAATCCGATGGATGCCCCACTGTAAATGAGGTTTCTTCTTCATGATGCAGCGATGTCGCTGGAGTTGGTGTGTTGGAATGAGGCAAGTGTGAACCAATACTCGTCATGGAAGAAGGTTGGCCACCGTCACTGCCTTGTTTTTTCATGAAATGTACATAGTTAGATACCCATTTTATTAGAGCTACTCGGCATATCACATAGTCATCCTCGAGTATGTTATGTTGAACTGGTAACTCTGAAAAAAAAAATTATGGCCCTAAGTAAAAAGTATAGTCACATAATAATAAATACAATTAATTCATGAACAGAATAAAAAAGAAAGGTAGTGTACTCACCCAAGTTTGGTTTATATAAAGAATTTTTGTAATTAAATTGTGGGCATATTACTGGTAAGTAATATTGCTTGAATTTCTCCAGAAGGAAAGCAAAACTTCTCATTGCTTTTGCATGAGACCTGTCTCTCCAGTGTATCTTTGTGACCGACGTAGCCATACCTTCAAGTAGTATCTCAAAAAATGTTTTTGTTTCATTATCATTTGTCTTCTCATTAGTACTCGGAGGCAATAGTGGTTGTATTTCAATACTCTGGACTGGATTCAAAGCGTTTGTATCATGAAAAATCGAAGCCGAAACAGTAGCTATTTTCCCCATAATACCAGTAGGTATTTGTTCTACAACAACCTTTTTCACATTATCTGTAGTTGAAGTGAAATTTGGATGATGCATTATATCCTCCATACTAAAGTCGCCTGAATCTTGCGGGTTTGATGTTATCTCATAAGTTTTTGGCTTAGGAGAAGCACTATGAGAAAGGATACCAGGCTCTGGCATACCAGGGACGAGGAGTGCGAACATTTTATGCACTTCGAGAGGTGCATTGTCACCGAGGGCTTGATACCACAGTAAAAAGTACCTAAAATGCATGTTGTTAATTTAAAATTCGAAATATATAATTAAATTTAACATTTAAATCTTTGCAAAAACAAATTAAATTAAATATTTATTCATATATGCTTTAATCAATTATTTTATCCATTACTTACCTCACGGCCTCCGCCCGTAATTTCTGCGAATTCCCACTATGGAGGAGTTTTGAAAATATTCGCGATAAAGAATGCAGCTGCCACCTCTTTCCAATCAGTTCTGGCAGGAGACATAATACTTTTTCCAAAAGGGCTAGGGCCCCTTCTAACTCTTCCCTGCCAGCTTTATGTACTAAAAATAACAGAATTAAGCAAGGATAAAAAATTATAAATAAATGTTATAGATTAGTACAGCATCAAGCAAGGTTTAATGATTTTATCGAGATTCATAGAAATTGTATAACCAACTGACCATACAGCCCTTGACTTTCACATTAGTGAAAATTTGAATGCATGATTCATGCTTTTGTTATGAAATAACTAAATGTCCATGTAACAAATGATTATGCCCCTTACAACGTAAACTACAATTTTAAAGCATATTATAAATTATACCAAAGCTCTTGAAATTGAAACTGTTAAATGAGTAATTTCTAGTAGTGATCATTTATGATGTCGAGATATGAATACTGATTGTGCAACTCACCTATAAACTAATGTGTCACTCAGTGTGCCATGGAGGGGAAAGTTATGGAAGGTATTATTCTAAGAAGACAAACTTAGTAATGACGTCATCTACCAGAAAACAGCAGACAATGTGACGGTTGTAAAGATCAGAATGTGAAGAATTTTTAACCATTCACTAGATAATTTCTCGAGTAGAGACTATTTCTCAGTTATAGGAAAGGTGGGGCAGACTTTTACTAGATACAAAGATGATCTAAAGATAGCTGGAAGTTGTTGGTTATAGAAGGCTAAGGTCTGTGCAAGGTAGTAGAGATTTCAAACAACATAGGCCTCAGATAGTTGACTAAATAGACATGATTAAAATGATCAATTATAATATATACTGGTTAACAGATTTATAGATAAAGATATTTTTAGTTTGTTGATTATCTGTTGTCCTATCTATACTAATATTAGGTCTTTACCTATGAAATTGCTGTTTTGTATGAAAAAATTTAAACGAATTTTTTTCATGTATTTTTTATTTGTATTAATCAAAGTAATCACCCATGCAATCAATGCATATTTGCCAACGTAGTGGCAGTTTTATGATACCCTTCATAAAGAAATCAGCTGGACGGGAGGCAACAAATTCTTCAAAGGCATTTTGTACTGCCTCTCGGGTATTGAATTTTTTTCCCGCCAAGGAGTTATCCAAATTCTGGAAAAAGTAGTAGTCTGTAGTGGACGACGGAGAACTTCCAACCCCAGTTCTTGCAACTTGGAGACCGTCTGCTGTGCAGTATGAGGTCGCGCGTTGTCCTGCAGGAGCAGCGGAGACGAGCGATTGACCAATGCTGGTTGGAGATGTGCCAGCTTCTCCATCATTGTGTTCAGTTCTTCACAGTACACATCTGCAGTAATGCTCACCCTGTTTGGTAAGAAGCTGTGATGAATCACACTGGCGCTAGACCACCAAACAGTGACCATCACTTTTCTAGGGGTAAGTTTTCGTTTAGGGCATTGTTTAGGTGCTGAACCAGGATCCAACCAACTTGCTGAGCGCTTGCGATTATCAAACAGAATCCATTTTTCATCGCAGGTAACAATGCGGTTCAAAATTCCTTCATTTGTGTGTCTGTTGAGCAGTGCAAGGCACGTCTCGACGCGTACTTCGCGCTGGCGATCATTGAGTTCGTGGGGTACCCATTTGTCAAGCTTTTTTACCTTGCCAATTTGACGCAAATGGACCAATATTGTTTTGACGCTAACGTCGAAAGCTGCTGCTAATTCAGCCGTAGATCCACAATCGCCTTTAATTCGTCATTGTCGACCAAAGAATCGGACGACCGCGAGGTTCATTTTTCAGGTCGAAATTCCCAGAACGGAAGCGAGCAAACCAATAACAGGTGGTGCGTTGGTTTGTAGTGTTAGCTCCGTAAACGTCGTTGATGTTGCGTGCCGCTTGTGCCGCGTTGCTGCCACGACGGTACTCATATTCCATAATTACTCGAATTTTTAACGTATCCATGATGACAAAAAAGATTGAAATGCGATGAAAATGTAACACTAATCAATAAACAAATGACTACTTTTGGAAAAAGAATTCCATGTTTTTAAAATAAAATTAATTTTAAATTAGAATTCTTAGCCAAACAAAAATTATTTTGATTTGGAATGGCCAGTACTGCAGAACGGCAATTTCATAGGTAAAGACCTATTATTATAAAGAGGTAAAGTTTGTGAATTTGTGAGTTTGTGACGTTGTAGGGAGTAATCTCAAGAACTACTGATCCGATTTGAAAAATTCTTTCAGTGTTATATAGCTCATTTATGGAGGACGGTTATAGGCTCTATATCATCACGAGAAGACCAATAGGAGCGAAGCACCAATCAAGAATGTATTTTTTTCCTCTTGAGAGCTCCCGCTACGTATTAGCGTTAGCACAAAGAGACTATTCCATGTGGACGAAGTCGCAGGCAGAGGCTAGTTTTAGATATATGCGTTATCTGCTACTATACAATTGCAATTTCGTAGCTATGATAACTGCTCTAAAATATATATAAAGCTCATAATCAAATTTGTAATCAATAAGGGATATGACATCCTGGATATTATCCGGGATATTATTATGCAAAATGTAACATAACCATTTTGAATACTTTGATATTGACATATATTTTAAAAGAGAAAAAATTATATTTGTTTAAAAAAACATTATCTTTAGGACATCATTTATTTCCTGAAAAACATTTTGAATGATGTGAACTATATTCATGTTTATGAGGGGAAACTAAAATGGTAATTAACTTCCAGTGGAGATATTTATATATAATATACGCTCATTTTTTATTCTTTATTATCTAATAGTTGTGATTATCTTCTTATGCTATAATTTCCTTAAACATATTTCATAAAAGGTCCAAAACACATTTTACTATATTTTTATTGACTGTAGTTGTATGATGGGACATAATAGTCATAAGAATAATGATTTTTATCAATGAGTAGAGTTATTTTATAATCTTCAATAGTGGGAAATATGAAGATACTTAGGAATGCAATGTTACGCCATTGTGTTAGAAGATATGGATATAATAATTCTCTCTAGATAAAATACCCCAGAAAGATAAGATGACCATTTAAGATACATTTGTTCATGCAATGCATAAAAAGTACTATGGCAGTTGATAAATTTTACTTGGTAGTAAGTAGTACATTGAATATTGAAAGGTATATTAACGAATTCAAAGTCAGTAAAATAGCAAATATTACTTATCAATTTATTTATTTTTTAATTATGTAAAATTTACCAAATCAAATGATATAATGAAAACAGGAACCTAAGAATATCAACAAAATATTAGAAAATATATGCATTACATAAGGATTTTTCAAACTATACTAAAGATGATTGATGAATTTTTGGAAGTATAAAAATACACTCATCACTCACCGAGATGAAACGGAAGCTCTGTACCGCAAAAACAGAGAAAAAAAAACATTTAAAAGTTGAAAATTCAGTAAGAAATAATTCAGGATTCAATCACTTACATGTATTTAACTAACTCGTAATACTATAATAAAGCATACACAAACCTCTTTGTCGTAGATTATTCTCTGCTTGTATGAAATTGTCATACAGTATAAAGTAGACATGACTAAAGTTGTTTTCAAAATAATTCTTTGCTTCATCAGAGTCATAATGTTCTGGAAAAAAATATTTAGTGTAATGTCAAGTTGACATAAACAATCTGACAATAAATAGCATGAACATAACTGGTCTATTATGAACATTTTTAAAAATAAATGTAGGATCTCAGTTCTTATAACATAAATCTTTAATTGCTTGTACCTATAACATTGTTCATGTGAACATATATGAACACATGCTAAATGAACTACTGTCTTTCTAGTGTAAAAGTCATTTATCTATTTTCCTAGATATATTTTAATCAACAGTACTTAATTTATTTAGGGAACCAGTTTAGCCTATATCGCTTCTCGTTTTTATCTATATATATATATGAGATTCCCACCTATATATTGACTCATCACAATATCTCTGGAACCATAAGGCGAAGCGACTTGAAATATGGTAGAAATATTCCTTTCGCCGAATAGAGGTCAGCTAAGAACGGATTTTACGAAATTCCACCCAAAGGGGGGTGGGGGGGGGGGGGGGAGGGGGGGGGACAGCGGGGCGGCTAGTCTTATATAAATCGTGAACCAATTTTATTTGTGCTTATTTATGTTTTTTAAAAATTTTATCACATAAATAATAAGTTCATAGGAATTAAAATCAAAACACTATCTAATAAAATATATATTATATAGTTTTGGACAAGCAGACAATTTTTGTTTTCCTACTTTTAGAAAGGTGTGAAGAACACATCCACCATTGCCTTGTTTTACTAACAAACATTAATTTGATAGATTTAAGTCGGCTAATTGATATCTGACTGAGTCTTCGTGGGTTTTATTTTATAACACAATATAATAACCCTGCTATAATAAAATAAACAAGTTTTTCAATATTTGGTGTTAAAATTTGTTGTAATGGTATCAGAAAATAATAATTGTATATGAACATACATTTTATTTGTATAATTACAGAAAAAAGCCCATACATTTAAGGCATTCCTTAAAGTTTTTTTTTTAACTCAATACAGTGATAATAGTATTTTTTATTTTATTTTAAGAATACATTTCCTTTATATAAAATAATTAGGTACCAAATTTAGTTATTAGTGATAAGAATAAGATTATATGATGAAGTATATTGTATTTCTAGTTGTATATAATATATAGTGCCCAACTATACAGTGCAAAAGTACACAAAACAGCCGTAAGCTGAAGCGAATCGACTGGAAGTACAGTTACTCTACACTAATTAGCATGTACGGTTTGTAACACTTAACACCTGTTTTCGAATAAATATATAATTATAAGGCAGATTAAATGATTAACTAGTTTCCTTTATAGAACTGAAATATAAAATTTCTTACCTAAAACGATTTTTAGGTGCTTTAGTCGGGTTGCAGAATCTTTTTTGGAGTCTTGTATTTTAACAGTCGATTTTTTAACATCTTGGTGAGATTTTTTGGTAAACATCACGATAACGATTTTATAAGGTTTCTAACCAAATTCTTTTCATTCTTAGATAAAAATATTCACCGATTTCACATTGTTTTGTTCGAGTTTTCACTCCCTTAGTCTCATTTTGACATCTCACTTACATAAAAATCACGGTTGACGTAAACAGTAACATTGTAGTATCGTTCGTTTCTACGCAGATAATGTTTCTAATTATACATTACCTAATTTAAACAAAATAAATATATATGCCGTCGACAAATGTAATTTTATAAATTATAAAAATATCAAATATTTATTATATATTGGTCACTTTGATTCCTATGGATAACTTTGACAGTATTACTAAGAAACTGTGTTTATTTATTTTTATAAAAGTAAGTTGTTGAACAAAATAAATGTCAAAAACATTGCGAAAACGGCGCTCCAATTGGAAATCATGATACAGTAAATAACTTCTTTGAAATTTTTGTTAATTTATTTGCTAATGAGGATGTAAAATGTTTAGTGTAGCTGTTTTTAATTATATATATATGTTATATATATATAATTTTTAGTTTTGAGGTTATAAAAGCCAACCAAAATCGTTTTAGTGCAAAGTTTAAGAAAATAAGCAAAATTTGAAAAAACTTTTTTTTTTCAATCGAAAAAAAAATTAGAAGAATAAGTGGGCACAAAATGGGAATAGTAGGGTTAAATACGGTTTTAGTTGAAGTTTTTTTTGAGACAAACAAATTGAAAATCCAAAGTGTCGAACTTCGAAAAAATTACGGTTTTCTTGAAAAAACTAAAATATTTTATTGTTCTTTACTTCTGAAATTTTTTTTGAATTTTTTTCTAAAAAGTACATTTAAAAACAAGAATAAACAAAAAAAAAGTGCCAAAAGGTCAATTTGTGTCAAAGTTATAGCAATTTGAAAAAAAAGAGCGTTTTTTTTTTAATTCGTAACTTTTTTTGGGTTGGAAAAATTCAGAAAAATGTTATTGGTAGGTTCGAAAATAATACCAAATTTTTAGCCAAATCGAAAGGGGTCGAAAAAAAACTCGGTGATTTGGCATGGAATGCCCCATATATATTCGTATAACATAGCAATTTATATATTTATGTGATTTCTCTAATTTCAGTGTTAATTTAAAAACTCTCGTATTGTGTTAGAAATTACGGTAACTTTGATAGTAGCAAAGTTACTATGGTTAAATATAACTTTTTTGTTTACTTTAATAATCATTTACATATTAAATAAAAAATTAAATGTAATCATGTAGATTATAGTATACTTAGTGTTTAGTAGTATACTGGCAATAAGGAAAAAAACGTCCTGGTGTGTACTTGTTGAAGATGATTTACTTTATACTAGCGGGCCCGGCAGACGTTGTCCCGCCCTGATTATAAAAAAAATCCTTGACAAATTATATACCAAAACGTTCCTCATGAATCACTTTATCCGCAGGTGAAAACCGTTTGAAAATCCGTTCAGTAGTTTTTGAGATTATCGCGAACATACAGACAGACAGACGCGGTAGGGGACTTTGTTTTATACTATGTAATGAAATGGTGTGATTTGAGTAGCCTTTTCATATCCAAGTTTTCATATGATTTTTTTTATGTTATAGGAGGCAAACGAACCAATAAGCAAGAAATAAAAAAAATCCAGAGAGGCGTGTAATCGTAATGAACAAACTACTGTTATGTTGGAATCCGTTGATTAGTGAGAATAGAAAAGTAACGAAACCTAAACTGAAAACCTTTTTAACCGAAATACTACAATTACTAGTGCCGTCAGAGCCTAATGTTGCAGGTGAGGATACTATGGAATAAATTAAAGAAAATAAGGAACCTGATTCCACAAATATTTTAGCTGAAAATCATTAAAAATAATATAGCAACCATTTTTTTTGGTACTGGCTTAATTTATCTTTAAGGAAAGATTTTCATACTCTAAACAGTTTTATTTTATTTAGAACTCACTTTAATGTAAAAAACAATGAAAAAATAATTTTGGCCGTCTAAATTCAGAATCGGCCCCACAGTGCACCGTTCATAAACACTAGCAAAACCCGAGGAGTCCGTTGCCAGCCTATGTTTTGGGTGAGGGGGGAGTGGCACTGCAGGGAGGAGGTGGGGGGGTGGGCCTCCCGCGCTCTCAAGCACGCACTGCAAGCACTGTTACTACTTGTACGACTAATAGTCTGTGCACTGTTACTTCACGTCGGTTTTCTGTAGATCGGGTGGTGATACCCTGCGCGAGCCGACCCATTCATGCTGAAACCAGTAATAGCTTTAGCGTGACTCTACCACCTTTTATATGTATATATTACGTTTTATGTAATTATTTTGGTTTGCTTTAAATTCCGTGCTCATGAAACTATCTTACAACACCCATAAAACATTTCGATTGGGAGATTGAGAAATAGGTATACAGATATATCAGAGCCGCTATAACATAGTATAGCGTGTCATAACCTCATAACGTAACGTAACATATAAACTTTAAGGGAAAAAAAAATGATATAAATTTAAAATTTTATGGATTTATTGATTTAACCGCATCTTTGACTTTATAAAAACCTTAACTAAATGTTAGTTGACCCACAGTTTCAAAAGTCTAAGATATTACCAAAGTTTTATAATCAGTTCCATTTGTCAAAGTTACTCGGACTTTAAGAAAAGCTGTCTAATTCATGGCTTTAACATAACAAAAATATCGCGCCATTCTGTCAGAGTTACCCATATTGACTGTATAACAAATGCTGAAGTAGTTTGTGTTGCTATATTTCAAAATAAGCTAAATTCAATGTTAGCCATTTCTAATAGTTTACATTATTTTCAAAATCTGCAAATTTTGTACATGTAAAATATGAATATTATTAAAAAAAACTAAAAACCTTATGCACGGTAAAATTAGAACTTCGTTCTTGGTGTATAAAAACTGGAAAAATATTAAAAAAAAATTAAATATGTCATATGAACGATTAAAATTGGATTTAGCTAATTTTGAAATGTACCGACTCATTTGTTAATAGCACTTAATATTGTTGATTATTATTTGTTATTAACATCTCTCACTTCTACCATACGTATTCATATTGCTTGAAGATATAGACAAAAGAGTATGGTAATTATATTTAAAGTTTCTAATTTTCGGAAAACACTATCGGTACTTGCTTATAGTGTAGTGATTAGTGTTTTTAATATCTATATTAATACAAATAAATAAAATTTAAGTGTCTGCTTGTAATGTCAAAACAACAGGTTTTACTAATACATTATTTATATATATACATTAATTACAAAACACATTTTTTTTAATTTTTGTTTTTCTATTTGTTTGTACCGGCTAATATCTGACATGGTTGAGCAGGTTATGGGCAGGTTAACAGGACTTTCATTGGCTTATTGCATTAATTGGCATTAGATATCTGATGTTATAAGGATTCTGTGCAGAGCAGTATTCAGTACCGCGCTTGCAGTATACGCGTGCCTGAACTAATTTTTTTGCTAAATTCCACGCGAATGACGTCGTGAGTAACAGACAATATTATAATAATTAACCTTAAGGAGAAAACGACATAATCGTACAGCGATGTATAAAATTATTGATTTATCAATATGGCTGGATTACATTATATAAATAATAATATTATGTTATTATAATAAATAATATCTCAATAAGTCATAAGCGAAAGTTTTATTTATATTATAACAGTCAATTTGTCTACTCTTTTATCTTCTCATTGTCACAAATACGTCAGTTCGAAAAAAAAAAATGTGTGCGTGTACTAGTGTACACACGTAAGAAGTGAAACTTGTTTAAGGCCTTATTTTTCGCAAAATGATCTATATGCAACTTTCCAGAAATTGGTTAAAAAAAATAAAAAAAACCAAAAAAAAAAAAAAAAAAAAATTAAAAAAAAAAAAAAAAAAAAAAAAAAAAAAAAAAAAAAAAAAAAAAAAAAAAAAAAAAAAAAAAAAAAAAAAAAAAAAAAAAAAAAAAAAAAAAAAAAAAAAAAAAAAAAACAAAAAAAAAATAATAAATAAAAAAAAAATAAAAAAAAAAATCAAAAAAAAAAAAACCCTTTCTTTCTTTATGGCAAACAATTTCATTAATATATTAAAAAATAAAGTTAAATTAGATAAAGTTTAAACAAAGGGATTTTATTATCATAGACATGAATACAAACAAGATGGCGCGTAACGGAAAAATGTGACGGTAAATTTTTTCCAACGCCGATAAAGAAGTTTCACTTCAAAAACCTAAGGAATAGTTTCATTTTATCGCAGTTCTGGTATTACGAAATCTTTCAAATTTATAACAGTTTTTGTAGTAGTTATGGATTATCTATTACAATTTTGCTCTTTTGAGATACTATCGGTTATATCATATACTGATAATATTAATATTTACATACAAAAATTCATTGGCGTAATTAGCCATAACTAAAATATACAGTATTTTCACATTTGTTATATTAGACCGGAATACTCTAAATGTTCATGTAATAAAATGTAACAGATTTGGGATCTAATGTATTTTTATGAGCCTGTGTGTTATGTACCATTAAAATGTATGAGTAAGACAATTTGTTGTTAGGATTTCTAACATATATCTATAGTTATCAGTGTATCTATACATGTAATATTAATTTTGGAATTATGTACTATTTATATAGGTAAATAACGTGACTATATTCATAAGTAAACCTTGTTACGAGACTTAAGTTTTGCCTAAATCACATTTAAATAAAACTAATCTGTGATACAAATAAGTATACAGAAGAATAGATTTTTTAAATTGCATTTTACTCTAAAAATGTTTCGTGTTTTTTTTAATTAAATTGACTACAGGTCTAGGTGGACGACTTTTATTTTGGATACTCTCAATTTTACATAGGATATAAACTCTGAATTTGTCCCGGGACATCCATCGAGGAGACCTGGGCTGTCGTTCTTCTGTGACCCGTATTATAAATATTCCCATATTTCTTACGTAATATTTTTTTATACATATATTTATTTAATGGACTTGCGCGTAAGTCTACAGTAAACTAGATTCGTTTAAAGTGTTTTAAAACTGAAACTAGGCATAAAAATATATAAAACAAACCATTGTAAAAGATAATTAACACATAAAATATAAACACAAATTATATCTATAAGTCTGTATAAAGGAATAATATTTTATTATCTTACTAGCGGCCCCGGCAGACGTTGTTCCGCCCTCATTATAAAAAAATCCTTGACAAATTATATACCAAAACCTTCCTAATGAATCACTTTAACGACTGGTAAAAACCGGAAGAAAATCCGTTCAGTAGTTTTTGAGTTTATCGCGAACAGACAGACAGATAGACGCGATAGGGAACTTTGTTTTATACTATGTAATAAATAATAAATAAATAATAATAATGATATACCAAATCTTCCTATAAATATCCGTAAAGACTAACTAGTAAGAGTAGTAAGTGGATTATCCTTAGAATATAGACGTATACCATCCGAGAGTTTTCTGTAAATATTTTTAAGATACCCAAATCTGTAGCATATTAATTTAATATATCCCTTAAGATCTAGCCAGCGTTACCAATGAAAGCGCCTGAAAACAACTTTCACGACTGAATTGTATTGTATGTAATGTATTGTAACATTAACTTTTTGAAGTAAAAAGTTTTTTGGGAGGGCTTTGAAAATTTGATCGGTAATCGTTTTGTGTGATGAGAAGTGTTGGGGGTAAACACTGGGTCGGGTAGAGTGTTGAAAACACCGGTTCTCGTCGATCACCGAAGTAAAACAACGTCGGGCGCAGTTAGTACTTGGATGGGTGACTGCCTGTGAATACCGCGTGAAGTTGGCTTTTTGATGTATTTTGTAATGAAAGTGCTCCCCTGTAAAAAGTTTCACTACTATCGTATGTCTTTACGACCCCCCTGTTTTTGAAGTTATGCTTCTTTTGGCGCGTTAGGGAATAATGATGAGAGTAAATTTTTACGATGTGCGCGCACACCGTAATGAAAAACCTACACCCTGAAGTTAGCTATAGTCAACATTTTGTTTCTTTGCATTTGTTGTTTGTATTTCTTTGTATTAAAACTTTCAATGTATTAAATACCTTTTTTCTATTGTTGGTGCCGTTTTTTCTACAAACGTAGAATGAGGCGAAAGATAAAATTTTTGAAAAGATTTTTATCTTGTTACGCCAAAGAAGTATAACTTCTAACGCGTGTACGTAATTTCGCACACACTTTTTATTTTATGGAAATACAATAAACATATATCGTATTATACGTGTACCTAAACCTTTCGGAATAAATTCTCTGAATTATAATGAAAATAAAAATAATAATAATATCCGTTAATTAGTTAAAAATAATAATAAAATCCGAAAATAAATATCCGTTACGTAGTTTAAAACAACTAAGGTAACAGATAGATAAATTTGTAAAAACGACTCTGGCTTATAATATTTGTAGATTATTATAATACATTATAGCTGTATATTATTATGATTAGGTTATTAAAATAAACTAATAATAATATAGTTGCCTTTAATAACACAGTGTGTCGCGGCTGGTCACGATTAAAAATAAAGTGATATCCTCAAAAGACTTCTGTTGATAATATTTCCATGAAACGTAAATACGCAATACCGTCTGTGGTTTTCCCTAAAGATAGGACTTACTTAGACTTATCTTTAATTTCTGTCTACAATGACATATAGGCCTAACTAAAAATTTATTAGTAAAACTAAGTTTGGTCACCACTGAGTTCTGTGTGAAGAATTTGATATATAAGTCAGTGTGAGACCAGAGACTACCATTTTATAAATAGAAATTCAGTATATCTTGGAAGAAAAGCATACACTTTCTATATATCTTTGCAAAAACTATCTCTCTACAGTTCAACCACTAAGACAACACGGGTGAGTAGTATTATTCGCAAAATTGATAATTACCTACTTACATATTCATCAACGACTGTTCCAGGTAAATTACCTCCATCCCAGCCTCAATAATTCTCGGATAGTATTTTGTTCTTGTTAAATCTATGACGTCATACTATTAGTTTGATGGTAATGCTGACGGTACTAAAAAATATTAGGTGGGCACGAGTACGTATGTAGATTGGGTTGGGATGTGACAGTGTCTTGCATTTTAGCTATTGCGATAGACCAGTTGTACTCAACCTTGTTTTAAACGGACCACAAACACTTTTCACTCTTGATGTCGCGGGCAGCAAACTACAAACGTTTAGGTATTAAATAAAAAACGTAATTTCAAATTACCAACGTATTAATGTAGTGAAAAATGGTTGCCCAGTAAACAAGGTATAACCCTCATATCACAAGGAACGCATTGCAGTCGGGTTATCTGAAATCTATTTAATTTACGCAGCGTGCTCATAGTGTTTCTGATGGGTACGAAATTTAAAATAATTAAAAATAAAGTATAATTGGGTAGGCCAACTACAAAGACTCGGCGGGCCGCAGGTTGAGTATACCTGCGATAGACCTTCTTCATACACATTTTTTTTATTTTTAACAGGGAGATACCTATCGAGGTAATACCACTAAGTTTTGAAGCCAACTGGCCATCTATCTCAACTTTTTGAAAGAAAAAACAACTCTAAAACGATAAAGCTTACTAAGTGAGCACTACAAAATATTATTCAACTTTTCTATGGCTGCAACTTCATGTTCTTTTCAGCGAAATAACAATTCCATGAAGAATTTAAATTTACGTACTTTAACTTACCCTCGGAGCATACCAACGCATCCTCATCGCTTTAAGGTACTAAACATACAGGATTTAATACATGGATATAAAACTTGTAATAAAACTTTTACTTTATTCCACAGGTACACAAACCTTCTTTCGTCTCTTACCTTTTAAAATCATCTTTTCGAATGCATAAAATAAATAATATGCCAAATAACAATAGTTTCTAATTTAATAATGAACGTGTGATTGTACGACACGACTTCTTTTAGGGTTCCGTTTGATATGCTTTTGCACGTCGACTGATAATGAAAAAAGCAGACACATAACATAATTATATTTTTTATACTATAACTATTTTATACTATAAGCCAAGGCTGACATCGATTTAGATTTTACGAGATTCAACCCAAAGATAATTCATATAAGTATTATAGATATACTCGTATTTAGAAGACAATGTAGGTATCCAAACAAGTGTTAAACGCAGAAAGAAACATTTTACATATGTTACTAGCGGTCCCGGTGGACGTTGTCCCGCCCTGATCATAAAAAACGTAGACAAATTATACATCTAAGCCTTCCTCGTAAATCACTGTAACTACTGGTGAAAACCACATGAATGCTAGAACAGACAGGCAGACGTGGCAGAGGACTTTGTTTTATAATATTTAATGATAGACACAATATAGACAGAAGAGAAAATAGGATTCCAATTACGTGTTAAGCGCAGAAAGAAATATTTTATAGATATTATTAGAGTTATCTGTACTAATCTATACTAATATTATAAAGAGGTAAAGTTTGTGACGTTGTGAGTTTGTGACGTTGTGGCGTTGTAAAGGGTAATCTCAGGAACTATTGGTCCGATTTGAATAATTCTTTCAGTATTATATAGCTCATCCATCGAGAATGGTTATAGGCTATATATCATCACGCTAAGGCCAATAGGAGCGGAGCTCAGATGAAAAATGTTTCAAAATCAAGATGATTTTTTTTCTTTTTGAGAGCTTCTGCTGTGTGTCAGCGTTAGCCCAGAGTAGTAACTATTACTACGCGGACGAAGTCGCAGGCAGGGGCTATAATCTATATACTAATATTATAAAGAGGTAAAGTTTGTGAGTTTGTGACGTTGTAGGGGGTAATCTCAGGAACTACTAAACCGATTTTGAAAATTCTTTTACCAATAGAAAGCCACGTTATTTGTGAGTGTCATAGGCTAATAATATGTATATATATACACTCATCAAAAAAAGTCTAAGCAACATGTACTAATTTAAATTTTAGGATGGTTCTTCACATTATAACGTTGTATTTTATTTTTAAAATAATATCTTTAGGGTTCTATGATGTAAAAATAACAGCTGTTGTCTTTATAAGTTCTTTTAATAACAGAAATGAACAATATTAGAATATACTGTAGAAACTAAGATACATAAGAAACTAAATTTTTTCTTACAAAATGAAATTTCTAAAGAAAATGTATTTATTGTGAAAGAATAGAACAATTTAATACAAAGTATGGTCTCCTCTGCTATTCAGAACTTGTCGGCAACGATTATTCATTGAATTAATGAGACTGTTTATGTCATCTTGCGGTATTCGCTCCCAATGGAATTGTAGCAAATCCTTCAGCTGTTGGGTTGTTGTCGCTCCGTCCAAGTCCTTCAAAACACGTCTCTGGAGCATGTCCCATGCGTGCTCGATGGGGTTGAGATCTGGCGATTGTGCAGGCCAGGGCAATACCCGGATGTTCTCTGTTGCAAAGTATTCACTGGTTCGCCGAGCTGTATGTGAACGCGCATTGTCATGCATTAACCTAAAATCGGAGCCAAAGGTTTGTGCAAATGGGTAGACATAAGGTCTGAGAATATCCTCAATGTAATTTTCAGCATTCATGTTTCCATTTACAAAAACGAGCTCAGTTCGCCTGTTCTTCATAATACCCGCCCATAACATAACTGTTGAGCCGCTGTATGGATGAACTTCCTGAACGCACATGAGCCTTTCAGTATTTCCGGGCCGACGATACACTCGCACCCTTCTTGTATCAGGCTTAAACCCGAATCGCGACTCATCAGAAAACATAATTTTATCCCATTGTTCCTGGGTCCATGTTATGCGTTCTCTACACCATTCATATCGACGAGCGCGATTCCCGTGACGTATCGGTAGGCACCTGATTGGGCGTCAAGCTCGTAGGCCGTACTCATGCAGTCGATTTCGCACAGTTTGAGGACTTACATCAACACCACTTGAAATTTGTAGCCTCAAACTTATCTCTCGAGCGGTTAACATCGGCTGGCGTCTTGCAGTCAGTTGTATGTACCGGTCTTGTCGAGTGGTTGTACTCCTTTTACGGCCTGGATGCTGTTCAGCGGGTTCTCCTGTATTATTGTAGCGCTGCCAAAGACGACAAATAACACTTCTATGAATGCCAAAATGTCGAGATACCTGAGATTGATTACTTCCCGCTTGCAACATCCCTACAACTCTTTGCATTTCATCTGCCATCAAATGACGTCGCTTCATGACGTAAAGAATATCTAACAATTCAATTTTGTCGCTAACTTTATTTAATGGTTGGTAAAATTATAAAATCAAGACTAAACGTAGCAATTAAAACGCACTTAAATTCAAACAAATTCGCAGTCATTTGAATTTTATGAAAAAACAAAACATAATCAAATTTTTTTTTACAACCAGCCAGTATGTCATCAATAACAAAAAAGTTTATTTACCTACGCACTTTGTTTGAGTAAATACTTAGAAATTAATTAATATAAATGGTAAAATTTGTAATATCACGCATGTTGCTTAGACTTTTTTGATGTGTGTGTATATATATTTTAATAAATAATAAGCTAAATAAGCACCGTTGCATCTCTAATGAAATCGAACCAAATTGAAGAGTTCAATAACTAGTTAAAGCGAACCTTAGATAAATAATTTACAATGTTACTTGACTGCTTTTTTTATTATCGAAAACTTGTTTTGATTTGGCTCGCTTGAAGTTTGCTTGTCCGGTTTTACCGACCCAGCATCTTATTTATCGTCTAGTTGCTCCGAGGTCTTGTATATAAACGCTCGTGTTGTAGATTTTTTATTATTTATACTCTGTACTTTTTTTTAATTTGCCATAATTGCTAGTCATTTCATTTATAATTAAAGTGTATATTAAATAGTAATTATGTGTTCATTATATACATTTTTGATAACAATGGTTCTGGTGTGTTCGTGTCGCGCACAAGACGCTATTGGTTTTCCCGAGGTGGAGGAAAATCCAGACTTAAAAAACAAAGATGTAAGGTCATTCTAATTATTTTTTTTCATAAATTTGAAAAACGCATAAATCTAGTAAACTTGTAGGAGCACTTTTATCTAAAATATTATGATGAAAAGAGTTGATTATTTATTTGTAAAGGATATCACCTATAGAAAACTACATCATCAACGATCAGCGTAACACGGGCTGCATTTTATTTTCAAAATCATCCTTAACACAAGCGAAGTCGCGTGTAAAACTAGTAACATATAAATATAATAAGTACAGTCGTATATTTAGCTGTTGTTTTATAACGATAAGACACAATAAAACGTTGATATCCCTGGCCTTAACATTTAGAAAACACCATTATGATAATAAAACAGTACGTCACGTCTTCTATATTGTTATTCTAATATATACTTATACTTTTCCCCGATGTTCATATGGTTGTTCTACATCGCTACACGTTAAACCGGTTTAGCAATCTATATAATAAAGCATTGTAAACATATCAGGACCACGCTGCGATATAATAATCTATGACATGTGATGTGATGTACTGACATCACAGTTCAGTGCTTCAGACGAACTGCATAGATTCAAACTGTGTACTTATGTACTACAGTTGGGGTGGAGTATCTGATACTCTAGTGAATATAGTCTATATACATATAATAAAAATGTAAATGTAACGTGTCTGTACTTTTTAGATTTTTGTAAAAAATATTGTTGCAGGTGTCTAGTAATATGTAATAAAATACGCTTCAATCATTTTTAAAAACGTCTTTTTGTCTACCTGTCTATTTGTTTGGACACGTATCACTGTTAAAGTACTGCGTTCATGATAAAACCTTTTCAAGAAAATTATGAAGTCTGTCTTCGAGTAACATTTAGACTGTGTTTCATTAAAATCGGTTAGGTCTATCAAAAGATATTGTAATTTTAATGATGACGCGACTAATTTGCGAGAGAAAAGTAGATAAGTAATTAGACTTATATATACATATATATACATTCAGATTATTTTATTAGTCACTGTTTTGTACATAAGGTTCCACGCGGACGAAGTCGCAGTCACAACTAGTCTAATAATAAATGAATAGAGTTATTCATGATAATGATGTGTAATTAGTTAATCAGCGCGTTTGTGAGTCTGTATAATAATGATGCCTACTATTAATATTCTGGACTTTATTGTATTGAGACTTCCCGTATGATTAGGCACTCTAGACACCACTATATATCGAATCAGAATAAAGAAGAGATCTACGTCATTACGTTCGCGGATTTGTAAAATAATTTAGAAGAAATCTACACTAAATATTATAGTGAACGTTACTTTATACTTCCGCTTGGAATTGATTGAACACTACTACGTCTAACTGCAACAAAAAGTAAATCAATTGATCAATATATATGTGTATATTAATTATACAATATATCATTAATTATACAATATATCACTAATTGTAAATAATACAATATAAAATTAATATAAATATAATAATTATCAATATATTAATTAAAAATATGTTGCAGATTGACGTGTAAGGACAATCGATTACACGTGTTTCGCATCACGGAGCATCTTCAGATCGATGTTGATTCTTCCGATGTGAGCGGGCGAGTGAACGCGGTTTTTTTTTTCGAACTGACTACGCTATTGACCTAGCAAGGTCTTAACAGCTTCACCGGACTACGTGAACGCGGCTAGCTAGTTGCTTTCTTCTCGCTCCCGTTTTTGTACGGGTGCGGGGAGACCGTTCCAGGGTAAAACCCTCTGACGGTGGACGATGTTCGCCGCCCTGTTACAGGGCGTGTCAATGGCGGAGGTTTTTAACTGAACCTCCTTCGGGAATTCACTGCACTACACTTTCATTCTCGCTCAGGCGAGTGCATAAGCGTCCGTGCTTGAGTTTTAGTTATTTTTCTCCTGCTAATCGGTTGGTCGTCGGTGTGGCAGTCATCTGGAGGTCTTGTGTGTAGCGGCGCTATGTCGTGGAGGTGCACATGCGCCGAAGCGTCCGCCCTACGAAACATGTTCGTGGCGTGAACGCGGCGATTTATGCGTCTTTATTTATACTATTCGTCCCTACTCTTGAGTAGTGGGGAGTATGACCCGCACATTTGTTCGTTCAGCAGTATATATTTATTATTATTGTTATGTTTTTGTATCTCCATTTGTTCCAAAATATCTAGTCGGAAGCCTTTTTCACATATGCGTAGAATTTCGTATGTATTATTGTCCGAAAGTTTAGGACGCGAGTCAATAAGATGTTTCGCGAAATGTGACCTCTCCGGGTGTTCATGTCGAAACGCCGATGTATGTTCTTTATAACGAGTATTGAAATTACGTCCCGTTTGGCTGATGTACACAGCATTACACACGTCACATTTAAGTTTATATACACCCGATTTTTGTGACTGATTGATTTTATCTTTTTGGTTACATAGTGTCTGTAGGCTGTTCTTGGTTTTAAATGCCACATTGATTTTCTTCTTTCTCAATGTCTTGGCTATAACGATCAGATATGAATCCCACGAAATGTATACTTCCTGAATATTTCTTTATAAGTTCGCTGGAAGTATGATATGATGATTATATCTCTATCTATAATCAGAAATTAATTCAGATACGCAGAATGCAAATTTAAATTGATTTGTGACATGCATTTGTAAACAACAAGCGTACTTACATCTTTGCGTACGACATATAACTGATAAAGTATATAAATCTACATATTACACAAAAACGTATCGCTCATAAAATAATAAGTAATGTATAGATACTGACAAACATAGATGCCCAAAACATAAAAAGTAAATAATAATAACAATAAATTATTTTAGTGTTCAACGCGACTTCATACATCCTGTAGTAAAATACGTGGAAGCAAATATGAACGAAACAGAACTATGTAGTTTTTAAGGCAATTACGGGAAAAAGTACTTTACTTGCTGCAGATTAAGGTTGAATTCACACTAAATGTTGTTTATGTTGTCTTTTATCTTTTAAGGAGGGAGAGATGTTGTGTTTATGGTTTATAATATTTTGAACATTTGTGACTTTATTGCTAGGTGTCATGGATGAAATTAGGTTGAACTTAAAACTGTTTTAAAACTTTTTTCTCCGTTTCTTAGTAAACAAATAGCTACATAAGTATATATTTACGCGGACAGGATTTAGCTTCGATTTTGTACGTGACCCTTTATCTAGTTATTGTTGATCGAAGATTTCTCTAGAAACTACACGATCGATTTTTATAATACTTTACTGTGTTAACCTAGACCCATGCCGTGTTTTTACAAAAAAGTTAAATACGTATTGAATACTTGCTTTATAAAAAATTGTGTACTTTCGTATTAAATGCACCGCGCTCGCCGAAGGTCCGACCGACATCTTGCTCTTTTATCTCTGTTTGGTTAGGTTAGGTTAGATTTGCGTAAAAGGATAACGTGAGCTTGCCACGGCGGCGGTCGGCTAGTTCGGTGCATTTAATACAAAAGTACCCAAACTTTTTTAAAGCAAGTATTTAATACGTATTTAACTTTTTTGTAATAACACGGGTGATATTTAATATTTGCTAAAAGCAATATATGCTTCTTACACTTGTATTATAACAATATAATTATTATTGACTGCTAGTTAAGTTACTGTTGGTTGGACCGGTGGAATATCAATCCGATGTCTCCGGGTTCGAACCCTGCCATGTATCAACAATTTTTTCGAAATTCGCGTACTTACGGTTACTAATTTAAATTGGTAACACTGTTCGTTGACTGACGGTGAAGGAAAACATCATGAGGACACCTTACCCCGGGAAGTGTTCTTGTTTGTACCACAGTATGTACGAAAATATAGAACTGTGTTTGTGTGAACTAGTTTGAAATCGGACATACGCCGTGGGTTGTCGTGGTGATTATGTATGCCATGCCCTCATACCTTCCTTCGGGAAGATGCCTATAGTTTTTAGAAATAGTCTCATTGTGTTATCTTAAATTATTTATATTTTCTCTAATCAATTTTTGACAAATACAATTTTCAAAACACGATGATTCTACAGTTTTATTATAGTTTAAATATTTAATAATACCTATTTCTAAAATTGGTATATTCTATTATCCGTTAGATGAATTTGTTTTTCCTGAATCATTAAGTTTTATAGGCAGTTTACTATAATTACTTAATGAAACCGGTCATATTTACGCGGATCCATATCTATTAAACGTTGAAAGAAATATTCGGTTAATTTGGAGATGTATAGTTAGTTATAATAATCGTGGATGCAATTAATATTACAGCTAGATTTGCCAGCCATAGTTTATAAAGTATACGCATGTCACTTTATTTTTGATAGATATACCTTATATTTATGTGTAAACTAGCGGGCCCGGCAGACGTTGTCTTGCCCTGGTTATAAAAAAAATCCTTGACAATTTATATACTAAAATGTTCCTCATCAATCACTCTATCCACCGGTGAAAACCGCATGAAAATCCGTTCTGTACTTTTTGAGTTTATCGCGAACAGACAGACAGACAGACACGGCAGGGGACTTTGTTTTATACTATGTAATGAAATAAAATGTACCATAATACTTTATTTGGAATTTTTAGAAAATATTTCTTGTTTACTTTCTATGACCGCGACCTCAATCTTCATTGAGTGTATTCCGATATATTTGATAAATAATGAATTTATTTAAATCTAAATTTGTAAGCTAATATTGAAAAGTTGTTATGGTACTTTTAAGTATAACCATATTTTTAGCATGACCTAAAAGCACAGATTTTTTATGGAAATAAAAACTTAAATATGAGAAATACATTTTTTCTTACAAATACTTTATCCCTTCTTGTTCAAATTATTCTGTGTTATTTTTCTCAAAAATAAGTTCGCAACCTAACTACAGCGTTAATAAATAATTAACGTCCTCGGAGTGTTATTAACACGTGTCTAACTTTAATACAGAACCGGCAACCAGTGTATATCCCTGCGATGTGCCCTATTAACGAGTGGTATTACCCAGGCGACCAAAAAGATGACTGGATATGTGATTGCAAACCAGGTAATTTTGGACCAATTTACTTTCTTATGAACAATTCGGCATTTGTCTCAGTGTTAGTCCTCATTATTATCATTTGGTCCTTTTTACCGTAGCATGTTAGAGTGACGCCACTGTTACAAGATTGCAATTGTAGCAATTACCAACAGATTTAATATCTAACGACAATCGTAGTCATCATGGCGGTCTACAGTAATATATGTATGAATAGCTAGCTTAACTTTAGCTTAGACAGATTTGCGGTGTTGTATCTAAGGAAACAGCCTAAACCGACATTCGGCCATTTTGGCACCCTTGAGCTTGTTGAAAGTGTTTAACGCTCGCTTTAGTAGTCCGGTGTAGCTGTGAAGGCCCGTCGCGACAGGCCAATAGCAATAGTTAGTTCGAAAAAAAAACCTCTGTAAATCTAAGCTAAGCTACGCTGTAAACGTATAGGGTGCAATAAAAATTTCCGGAACTGGCCATTTACATTAATAATATTTTAAAACCTATTACGGCATTTGAAAATGGAACTCTTTGGCCTTAAAATGCAGCTTGTTTCATTTATTTGTTATTCATTATAATATTTTGGCGCCATTTTAAATAATTTCATGTATACGTTATAGATTTAACTTGTAAATTTTCGTAGTATGATTTGCTATACTATATTAAGTGAAATATAATGTCTCAGCTGAGTGTTGCTCGTCTTCAAATTACTTTTGGTAATGAAGCACTATGCCGACTGTTAACCAGCTGGTTTGCCCCCGCATACAATTATAACGCGGCCGTATTAATGTAAGTGACGAATTTGCTCCGTCTACCGCTGTGAAAACAAAAGAATCGATACTCTACGACATTTTATCAAAACAGACGAGCATGTAAACTACTATGAGATTTGGCCATCTTTCGGCATCGACATGAGTCAGATAGTCTCCATGTCCCTATCAACAGGAAAAATTGAAGTATTAGTCCATAAAATTTATTTTGTTTCAGCACATCTATATCATCCGAGTACCGATAAGTGCTGGCCTGCGTTCCGTCAAGGTCCATGCTCGTCTGGCTCCTACTTGACTTTACCCCAAAACTCTGTGATACCGGTATGCGAAAAAAATCCCTGCAATATCGATTCCTATGTTCTATGGAACGGGAAGTGTGAGCGGCTCGGAAGTACAAGCCCTTGTAACTATATGTATCCGATCCCGGCATCATTGGGAGTTAATGGTACAACTTTAGTGGTCAGTTGCTTGAGACTTAATTTCAATTCGAGACTCTCGGAATTTGCACCAACAAAAGAATGCCCACCTGGTTGTAGAAGGAATAGTACTAGTAACTCATGATCCACTCTGATTTTAATAAAAGTGTTGAACGCCGTTTATATTGTTTTATTTACAATCAGCTCTTAGACGAGACCTCGACCGAGCGGACTTTAACTAAAAGATTTTGTTCAGTGTTCGCGTAGTGTTGCGCTCGGTATTGAACACTGCTTACGTAGTTTAATAAAGTAACGCGGAACCCTATTAAAAAAAATTAAACCCAAGTTATAGTCCGCGTCATAGTTTATGGCCGCTCTGAATGTAGCTTTAAGTTCGATCTTGCACATATTACAGTCAGGAGGTTAATACAAAACAAATTCAAAATATTATTATAAGTATTTACCATTTACATTTATTAATATTTAAGATGTCTCAATATTATACGTACAATATATGGGGTTTTAATTAATTATGATTCATGTAGATATTTGCCACATCATGTATTTATCAGTTATAATTAAATCGAAATAACATTTAGTGACATAGTTGGTGACTTTTGGGTGATCTCGAACTTTAATTGAATGATCCCCTTAAGCAGTATTTGTTTACTATCTGTGGGATATATCTTGTAACATATATTGTGCTTATTATGCGTGTTATAATAACGTTATTGTATATAAAATACATTATTTGTAATAAACAATGCCTCCCATAGAAACCGGATTTTTGGAAGTGGATAGGTCTTCTAAAAATAACAAATATAAACAAGAAAAAGAAAACAACAAAAATAGCAATAACATGTAATTAACAACAACAAAACTATTCTGAATTGGACTGTAATGTAACCAGTAAAGATAAGACACATGTGTTAACGCGGGTGCAATAAGGGCCAAAGTACGTACGCGGGCGAGCCTGCTCCACTTTCAGCTCATCTGCGTCCCTCTGATACATAATTTTGTGTTCTACGCATCTACTTCAGACCGGTTAAAAAGTTTGACGCGGACTGTACTCCTTATAATATCAGTTATCTACCTGTGATAGTCCCGTCAAATCTATCCAACTGTTTCGGTGACTGGAACAAACCGACAAAGACCAATTTAAAAATAGGTTTTTTCCTTACTACCGTTTACATTTTCATATTCATTTAGTAAAAAACTGTTATTTTGACATTATAAACAGAACCTTCAATTTTATTTATTTGTATTAAGTTTTGCTCATGACTAAAGATTTACGTTGTCATTTTATTGAAATACTAAATTATTTACCTGGGGGCACGGTAGTGTCCCCGCCAAGTCGAGTAAAATAGCGGCACTGCCGTACAATCCTCTTCTTGAAGCAGTTCAGGCCATTTTCGACCCCCTATAACTTCGCTGTGGATAAAACGAGAAGCCTGAATTTTCAATTACCAAGCACGCATTGTATAAACACGGTATATTTGAAATTTCTATTATATGCCGGACAGACACGATGCCGTGTTTAATAAAAGCAATTTGATCGATATTTTAAACCATTTGTTGATATTTTATTTGTAGACGATCGAACAACATATTAATTATATCAAAATAAATACGAATACTGGTTGAATCTTGGGCAGAGTTGAAGCTCATTAAAAAAAAACTACAAAGAATGTTAGAGCTCTTGATGAGCCAGTTTATTTACTAAATTAATTAACAAAACTTTCTCACAGATAGTTTGCCACACGCAGGTGGTCAACTTCTACAAATAGGTAACGCTTAAGCGTTCTTGTCAAGGGTTATTCTTATGCTTCCATGGTATTTCAATCAATATATAATATAAACCATAACCGTGTTACGATGATACGAATACACAACTAGATTCTAACATGTTATATTATAAAATACCGTTATGAACACCGGAGAAAGCTCTATTCTCTATTCCATATTTATAAAAATCAATAAACATTTGTTTTGTCCTGTATTATTGTGTATTATTATGGTATTGCATGCAGTTGTAATTGTTAATTTGTCTGCTTGTATTTTTTAATAAAGGTTGTAGCTACCGAGTATGTCATCCTCTTTGGCAGACAACTTTTGTATATATTGTAAATAGGACGTCGTTCAAACAAATGACCGATCGCGTCGCTATAAATACCTTATATGGTCATATTAATAAATAGTCTATTTCACGCACTCCGAGTATTATTATTACGTTGTCCGTGTCATTCTAGAATCTTATAGTAGTGAGTCCGAAGCTCCTACAATAACAAGCTTTCAGACGAATAAATCTCAACATGGAATACAATACTGTATCCGTTACAGGTAGGTATAACTCCAATAACCATATAGGATCATTTAGTTGCTAACATACTATATATGAAACAGATAGCACGGAGCGATGGATGTTATTTTAAACATTAAAATTTAATTTTTACTCTAATGTGCATATATAAGTTTTATATACAATGTTTTCGATAAAAAGTACAGCGTTTAAGTAACAGACGTAAAGCCTACAGGGCAAGTGTTATAAATAAATATATCAGAGACAAATATATCAATGACAAAGTTCAATACCTCTGCCTCTGCTTCTGCCCTCCCAATATATTCTTGATAATTTAATGTATGTCCACAAAAACTTAGATATGCTGGATCTGGTAAAAGAGCAGCATAATTAAAATACTAGTAACAGCAACAAATTGGTCATTGCATGCTTCAGGCTTACTAAGTCTAAAAACAGTTTTTTAGGAAACAGTGTTAGGTTTTATAACAAAGTCCCAAAACACATTACCGATTTGCCGGATAGTGAGTTCAAAAACCATGCCAAGCGAGTTTTAATATCTATCTAGGGTGGATCAATATGTGAACCATTGTGACGTCTGGAAATGACGCCCCTCTCTGTGCATCTACTAATAACGAATGTAAATATTTATGTTTTGTAAATATATATAACATGAAAAGATAAACCAGATCGAGTTTCTTGCCGGTTCTTCTCGATGACTGGGTTGTTTTCCGAACCGGTGGTAGCTTTGACGTTCATAAACGCCTTCTCAGGGCCTAAATTGAATAAAGCATATTTTGATTTTGAATAAAAACCAAATAAATTAAAATATAAAAAAGTATACTGTAGATAATGTAGTTTGGAATAGTCCTTGACAAACTTCTTGACCGCTCTCAATATAGTTTCGCGGAACACAAATTTAGGTATAAACACGTACTAAATTATACGTATAATAACATCGAGACAACATAGGGGAAAAATGCCAATATCAGATTCCTATAATAATATTTTAACTTTGTTTTGTATAAAACTCTTCACTATTTTACGCACAAGTCCAAAGGTAGGGCCATAATCAGAGCAGCCAAAAAGGTTGACAAGGACTGTACTTACTTATACATGATATATTAAAAATATTGTGAAATAATAATTAGTAACTGGTATATAACATAATTTTTGTCACGGCTTGATAAAATTCATACATTACCTGTATGTGATGAACAAAAATAACGGCGTGCATATGTGGCATTTCAATACTAAAATAAATAATAGTTTAAAAACATGCGATGCGTCACTGTTAATATCAGTACCTCCAGATATCAGTATTTTTATCATTTTTTTGTCACTTTTTACAAAAATATACATTTATTTCTAATTTACACTATTCTTAATCCAAATTTATTAAATTTTATTTTCTGTTTTTTAGTTGGATTTTTTATGAAAGCGTGTTTTTTTAGTTTTTTTAAACTATTATTTATTTTTCATTTTTTAGTTAAATTTTTTTAAGTTTTTTTTTCGGATTATTGCATTGTCATCGACCTTTGACAGGTGTGCAAAGTTTGAATTAAATCTGATCGTTCAAAGTAGGACAAAATTGAGCTCAAAGGGGTCGGTTACAAACAAACATACAGGTGAAGCTAATGAAAGCGTGATAAAAAAGCTGGATGTACACGTGAGGAGTTACTAAAACGGGTTATTCACCGTATAACATATTGGTCAGAACGTATATAAAGTTGAGCACAAGTAATTTATCAATGAAAAATGAATTCTGGGGCATTTTTTTTTCTTTTCTCAAAAAATCTTTACTTGATTTTACGATTTTAAGAAGACGATAGGAAGAATATATTTTGCTACTAAATATTTTAAGAAATTTTGTTATTGTAATTGATAAAGCCGTGTACAAAGTAACGCCCTGTTGGTAAGTCATGGTAACGTTCAGGCGTCCCTTTTGTAGCCATGGAAACAGGGCAGCCCAAAGGCAATATGCCTCTGTCATTTAATGTTTATTTACCAACTGTTAAAGAGGACCTCGTGTTTATTTTTTATTGTAAGTTAAATAAAAAATACTGATTCGATTTCTATCAGAAACCAGACGTGGAATTATATTAATAAGTTTAACATTTGGGATTTTGGATACCAACATACGAAGTGCTATGAACAAATATTAGCTGTCCACGTTTTGGGAAAGATCGATGCATAACCATTCTTATAATAAAGGTGAGTGCCGATTGACTCATAAATTAACGACACCAATAGTGTTAGTTAAAATTATTTTTTGATAATATTAGCAGTGCTTGCGGCTCTGCCTGCCAGCATGAGCTGTAAAATTATTATTGAGATATGCTTTTAGTTGAGTTAATTTGTATTTTTAACTTCATAATTAATTCCATATATTGTTTAATATATGAAAACAAACCTATACTAAAATATAATCAGAAATACACCCAGGATTAATAAAATAAACACATAAGCCGGTTTAGTTGTTTTGAAAATATAACTAGCAGAATATACCGATAGGTTGCTGTTTACAGTATGTACGGTGGAAGTCCAGTAATAACATGAATTCGTAATTTGTTTACTCGTGATATCTATCTATATGTGGTCTATATATCTACATATATATAAGTATTTTGAGTACTTGTGTATTAAATGCACCGCGCTCGTCAACCGCTGCCGCGGACGGCTCGCGTTTTTTTCTTTTGCAAGTCTAACCTAACCTAACCAAACCGAGACGAAAATATTTTGTTTCAACTTAAAAATCATCAAGTTGCTAATATACAAAATTACCAATGATAGTTCGTAAATGACACATAACCTCAAAACTTTGATCATAAATATCTTACTAACTATGACTTTCTGCGGGGAGGGGAAATTACCTCTTTCCCCCGTTGCTCCCATCCCCTTCAATCTTTTTTTTTATAAACCCTTTAAAACACATTTAGATTCCAAAATACTTTATTTAAAAACAAAGTATTCAATAAGATTTAGGGGGAAAATGGGTTGATATAGAGTTTAAGATAGAATTTCCTTTTTTCTCGACTGCTTGCTCTTTTATTTTAATTTAGTTAGGTTAGGTTAGACTTGCGGCAAAAATAACGCGAGCTGGCCGCGGCGGCGGTCGGCGAGCGCGGTGCATTTAACACACAAGTACCGTATTTTGTTATTATATCTGTCCTTCATCAAATTAACAAAATATACAAATTCCTGAATACATATCTGCAGTTACAGATTTCTACACAGTTTACAAATTATGGTTTAGATGTTACTATATAGATGTCAATCTATACGTATCTATTTGATTTCGAGAAAAGATTGATTTTATGTTTGTAATGGATAAACTTAAAAGATACTACATAAGTACAGCTTTTTTACCTTGCCAATTTGACGCAAATGGACCAATATTGTTTTGACGCTAACGTCGAAAGCTGCTACTAATTCAGCCGTAGATTGTGTATCATCAGCTTCCACAATCGCCTTTAATTCGTCATTGTCGACCAAAGTCTTCGGACGATCGCGAGGTTCATTTTTCAGGTCGAAATTCCCAGAACGGAAGCGAGCAAACCAATAACAGGTGGTGCGTTGGTTTGTAGTGTTAGCTCCGTAAACGTCGTTGATGTTGCGTGCCGCTTGTGCCGCGTTGCTGCCACGACGGTACTCATATTCCATAATTACTCGAATTTTTAACGTATCCATGATGACAAAAAAGATTGAAATGCGATGAAAATGTAACACTAATCAATAAACAAATGACTACTATTCGGTCAGTCAGAGCGCCGGACAACCCACCTCCCCTCCCCCCTCCCCCACATCCCCTCCCCCCTCCCCCACATCCCCCTCCCCCCTCCCCCACATCCCCCTCCCCCAATTACAAGGTCGTAACTCACTTGCGACTCCTCTGGTGTTGCAAGTGTCTATGGACGGTGGTGATCACTTAACATCAGGTGACCCGCCTGTTCGTTTGCCTCCTATGATATAAAAAAAAAAAAAAAAACTATTGGAAAAAGAATTCCATGTTTTTAAAATAAAATTAAGTTGAAATTAGAATTCTTAGCCAAACAAAACTTATTTTGATTTGAAATGGCCAGTACTGCAGAACGGCTATTTCATAGGTAAAGACCTAATATATTTGATTTGTATGTATAGTTTGAGGTCGATTAAAGGAAAGCAGATAAATTGTACAGTGAACTGTGAAATTTTGATAAGATTATAAGGAGAGCATATTATGTTCCTGAATGTGTTCTATATCTATATCACTAGCTGCCCGCTCAAACTTCGCACGGATATATTAACAAAGGAAATGAGGCTAAATGTTCCTTTTATCCACCCTGCAATGGAATAAAATGACAAATGAGTGTCTGTCTGTCAGGAGTAACAACTACATAACAGTCCGACCCCTAAGTCGGATGTTCTAACACTGCAATATTATTTTGATGTAGGTTATAAGAATGTTCCAATGGTAACTTAACATTATATTGCGTAACTAATTCTTAAACACTTTTTACTATTCAAAAAATGAAATATGAATTAAACTATTATTTATTATAGTTGTACAATATGGATTTATAATTATCATGCTCAGGTATTCGTAGGTAAGTTAAAAATGGAAGCTGACGCACAAGTTGTTATCCATGTATAAATCGTCTGCGAATGACTAATACAACTAACATTACCGCAGTGTTAACTGTACTAGTGTAATAGTTATGAATATAATTAAAGTAAAATCAAGATTTCATCTACGATTCGCTCATTACGTTAAATGTGTATTATTACTAAAAAATTATCTATATTTATATTGTAACCACTAGCTGACCCGCGCAACTTCGTCTGCGTGAAATCGGTTACCTAGTGGTTCTAATTGTATTTCCAAACTCGAAAAATCTTTAAAAACCTAAAACCCGATTACAGCGATTCCCACCGTTTCCAATTGTGAAACTAAATAATTCAGGGACTCACTCAAACACACACCAAGTTGTTTTATTGAATGACTTAGGCATTTTTGGAATGAATTTCGATGAGGCGGACGTAGTGCCATCTATCATTCATCAACATCAAGAATTTCGTTTTGTTTGAAATACGAACGACGTTGAATCATTTGGATAATGTTCAAATAAAAATACTAAAATCGTGAATGAAAAATTAGAGGATGGGTTTAGGAAGGTGAAAATTTGGGGTTATGGGTATTTTTTGATGGCAAATTAAAAATTTCAAAAAAGAAAAATTGTCAAAAAAGTTGAAATTTTTGTGTAAGAGCACTACTATATGTTACGACCTATTCTCATACCTGTCAAATATACATTTAAAATTTCATAAAAATCGGTCCAGCCGTTTAGGAGGAGTTCGACCACAAACACTGTGACACGAGATTTTTATATATTAGATATCATATACATAAAAAGCACGTAGCTTCCAAACGGCTACACCAATTTGACTAATTTTTTTTTGTTGTGTTACTAATTGTCAGGGTAGGGTTTGTACGAAAGAAAACGTATGAAAAATCGCACGGAAAAGTGAAATATTTGGGTTAAAAAGATCACCAGGACTTTTTTGTGGGGAACGCAGTGTCACGCAGTGCCCTTAAAGGGAATATCGAAAAATGCCATAAAAGCTAAAAAAAAAATAAAGAGTTTAAAGAAAAGAAGTCATATTTGGTAACCTTTACATTTTTTTTGGATTTTTTGTAATAAGTCAAAGTTATACAAATACAAAATCTAATCTATCTTTCTAGAACAGATACCGCATCACACAGTGGTTTGCCTCTGTAGTAGAGGTTGTAAAAAATATATGGACCTCGAAAATTAGTGTGCCCCCAAAAGAGAAGTGATAAAAAAAGCCCTGAAAATCACTATATAAAAAAGCGAGTGACTGAGTGAGACAGAAGACAGTAGGGAAATATTTCTGCAGTATTAACAGAATTAACAAATTAATGTTTAGTAGTTCATTTGCCGTTTTATCTCATTACATGGTCGTACTGTACAGGGAAGGTTTGGTCTCATTTTCGTCATTAGTACACCTGTACCAACCCAGGGCAGGCAGTTATCTATACTAATATTATAAAGAGGTAAAGTTTGACTTTGTAGGGGGTAATATCTGGATCTATTAAACCGATTTTGAAAATTCTTTTACCAATAGAAAGCCACGTTATTTGTGAGTGTTATAGGCTATATATTAACCCGAAAAATGAAAAGACTTTTTTGTGGTAGTCGAATTTGCAAAGTAAGTTGGAGAAAAAATAGTCGAACGAAAACGTTTCTTACAAACGCTGCCTTAACGATGAGAGATATGTGATTGAGATCTAGAGAAAAGTTGTAGAGCTTCATAATGCCTACAAAAAAGCCACCGACAGTATATCACAAACTTTTATATTTAAGTCACAAAAAGTAGTTTTTTATATTAAAGAATAATTTAAATCGTTAAATGATATTTATTGGTCGTATTATAAAGAACAATTATGAATTCTTATCAATATGTAATGATATAATAACTGAGCCACAGTAACGCGTAGCCGGGTCAGCTTAGTTATATAATATAGAGGGATTGAATTCGCCGGGCAATAATGGCGACCTATCGTTTAATTTCCATTTAATCGCAACCATGAGCGAACTTACCGTTTATCGCGATTGATCGCTGACCCACATTTCGCAATCGCAGACTGTAGACGACATAAGAACCGCCAGAACGTCTGATTATTCGACATACTAACGTCAACCTTCAGAATTTTATAACCACTCTTGGTCGTAATCTCAATTTCTTTTTTCAATTAATGTCCTATGTAGCCAAACTGGAACAGTCGTAAAATAAGCACGTTTACAGTTTTATTGTCAAATGTTATGTCTATTTATGTACCATATATCGTAAAGTTTAGTCTGAGGATAAGGTTGTCTAGTTTCATATACTCCATATTTAAGAGCAAGAATATCTATATTTATTTTCTCAAGCTATATCTTCTTCTATACATATAATAAGAATGTTAATCTAACGTGTCTGTACTTATTCGATTTTTGTGAATATCTAGGAATATATATTTCAATCATTTTTAGAAATGTCTGTCTGTTTGTATGAACACGCGTCACTGCTAAAGTATTGCGTTCATGACAAAACCTTTCAAGATTAAAATCATAAATCATATCCTCGAGAGTAATTTAGTCTTTGTTTCATTAAAATCGGTCTACACAGTCATAAGTTATTGTAATTTGAATGACGGCTCGAGTTAAGTACGAGAGGAGTAGTAATCCATAACTAATTTGATTGAACGCGCTAATCTCAGGAAATACTGGTCCAAATAGAAAAAATCTTTCAGTGTTATATAGAAGGCTATAAGCTATACAACACCTCGCTAATACCAGTAGGAGCGGAGCACCAACGAATAATGTTTCAAAATCGTTTTTTTTCTTTTTGACAGCTTCCGCTGCATGTTAGCGTTAGTCCAAAGTAACTTTTCCACGCAGACGAAGTCGCGGACAGAAGCTATATATAGACTTTAATACGAGAGAAAAATTGATAAATAAATGGACTTAGTACGTTGAGATGATTTTGTTAACGACTGTTTTTTTACATTAGGTTCCACGTGGACGGAGCCGCGGGCACAGCTAGTATACTATAAAAAAAAATTTGATCGAACTTTCACGTGGAAAAGATCCTATCAATTTGGATAAACTATTAATTTTTTTAAAGAAAATCCTTGAATTTTAAAATTTTGCACTTTATTAGAAAACTTATTATTCGTTTTTAAGACAATTTATAAATTACAGTTTAAAAAAAATCTAATGTTTTCACTGCTATATGTTTCTATGAGTTCTCATATACCTTTAATAAGAATCGATCCATTCTTCTCAGTATTCACTAGAAGAAGATTTTTTACTTTCACTTTGAAAGGATTCCCTCTTAAAATCTCAGTACCTATTTTCCTAAAAACGTATAGAAATTATTAGTTCTAGTAACATTTATTTCATGACTTAACATCTTATGAAAAAGTTATCATATATTTGATCCCCGTTTGTAAGAAATAGAATCGTGTCTCACTGAAACGACTTATGGGAAATTAATTTGTTCTCACTCTATTAATAAGCAAATTCTTCTGATATAATTTAAAGCTTTTCACAGCAAATTATTTTTCGTTACAAGATAAGATTACTAAGTAACAAACAATAAGGATTTGCATTTTATAATACAGCTATGATTATCTTCTGGTGATACAAATTTGTAAACATGTCGTTGTAGTATGTTGACACATATTTAAAGTAGTGAATTAGTTATGTTACCAATTATCTCTTTCTAGAATGCATATATGAATATATGAAATTTAACACTATTTCACCAATTACCTAGAAAGTTTTTATGATTTCCATTCAACTAGACTCGCCACTAGGTGGCGTTGCAACACATCAACTTCTGTACCGTCAACGGAACTTCATGAAAATTGGCATGCGTAGAAATATGAAAAAAGGGAATACTTACACAATGCCGATTTTGTTATAACTCAAGCACTTCATTACATAGTATAAAACAAAGTCCCCTACCGCGTCTGTCTGTCTGTCTGTTCGCGATAAACTCAAAAACTACCGAACGGATTGTCATGCGGTTTTCACCGGTAGATAGAGTGATTAATGAGGAACGTTTTAGTATATAATTTGTCAAGGATTTTTTCATAATCAGGGCGGGACAACGTCTGCCGGGCCCGCTAGTATTATAATAAATAATAACAGATGCGTGTGGAGCCGCTGGCACAGCTTGCTTATTATAAAGGAATTGTGGACAATTTATCTTATAATTATTTACCGTTCGCTGCAGTAATGTAATGTAAGTAACTATATTTTCTACTTAACCCATCACAAAATCTTGACAGCCTGCGTACACATAGTTAAAAGTAAATATCGTGTGCGCGAGTTTAACCAGATCGATACACGACCTACTTTATTGTTAATTTTCATTTAAATTACTCTATTTTAACATAAAACAATGCTTAGTATAACAAGAAAAACTGACTTTTGTTTAGTTTTGTGTGATAAAATAGTAGTGGGTGATAAAATTGAATTGTTTTAATGATCACTGTATATAACCGAATCTTTAGCAAGAATTGATGAAAAATACAATTTACAACTGTTTGCTGATGTAGTGTTGGTCTGAAATTATTGAATTAGGACAATTTGTTACGAAAAATCGACGATATTTATACTAAAATTTGACCCAGGCACAAAAACGTGTGAGCATTTTACATTAATATTTTTTTATAGACAGAACATAGCGACCTTCACAGAAAAAGTTTAATCGTTTCTAATTTAGAAAATACGTATACGGATGAATTCAAAGACAGTCTTTACAAATCTAAAAGATCTATACAAATAAATAAAAGCGAAGTGCCTGTTTGTAATGTAAAATAATAGCTTTTACTAAATATATATATGAGGGTATATAAAGGATTTATAACAAAAAACAACTATTTGTCGGTCTGTTTATTCCGGCTAATCTCCGAAACCGGTCGACCGACTTTGACGGGACTTCCATAGGCAGATAGCTGATGTTATAAGGATTAACTTGGGCTACTTTTATCTTAGAAAACAAAATAGGGTCCCGCGTAAATATAATGAATTAAAGAAGCAGTATCTAGAACTGCACGTATTTATTAAATTCCACGCGGACAAAATTGCAGGGACCAGCTAGTACTGAAATATTTACAACAACGTCACCCCTACGTTTAAGATAAAGTTAATGACGACTCCATCAAGTTGATTAGACTGCAGATCGTGCCCAAGAAGTAAATAAGCGTACATACATAAAACCGATAAAGGTTACACATGTTTTGCCTGATCGGGTAATAAAAATAAATGTAATCTTCAATACATTTATCACTCACTAGTCAGTGTGTAGCGAAATAGATTAGATCTGATAGATAGAATCAGATTCATCACTCGAACCCTTGTTTAGTCTCTCTAGTTACCATCAGTTTCCTTGAGTAAAATGGTCGCTTTATCTTACAAGTGGAACGATTGAGAGACAGCCTATAAAAAATAATTGTATACATTAGTAACAGCCCGCGACTTTAGGTGTCATTCCAATACAACATTTAATAAAAATAAAAGACGCCCATATAACCTTCCGTCTGTTCGTCGCGTATTAATAGTAAACTCTACTACAAAGCGGAAAGGGTATGGTGTTCGATTACCGACCGTACCTAAGTCAATTTTGAGCGATAAGCAAATTCGATAGTTTTGCGTCTCGATTTCAAATATCTATATACATATGTATTATATATGAGCTGCTAATATTATAAATGGAAATGTGAGTTTATTCGTTTGTTTGTTGCACTTTCACTACTCAACCAACTATTATGATATTTTGCATACGTACACGTTGTCAAGGGTACAAAAGCGGTTACTTTCACGTAGAAAAGTGTATTGTTCTCAAGGTATACGTAAACATACATTAATGCAATCGAAGCCGCGGGCGAAAGTTATTTTACCTTAATATAAATTATGATTCGTATCGAATGAGCAACAAAAACTATATGAAAAGGTGTTTTTAGAGTCGGATCAGTAATTTCGATGCATATGCATCGAAACCCACAAACTTTATACCTCTTCATGTAATCGGTATTAGTAATAATTAACCCAAACAACTAATTGAACTCATTTCGCAGTCTCGGTCGTTTTATACGATGATTATAAGTGCCAGAAGAATTTTACAACGGCAACCTCCGGTCGGCCCTTTGGTATTATCGAGGCCAGTGGGTCAACTTTAACAGATGCCGGGAGAACTACAGGGAAACACGAGAAAACGATTTCAAGTCACCCTTTAAACGTCGCGTGACCACTAGAAGGTGCCCGTGTTACACAAAGAAATTATGTGTACATACTTAATAAAGGCACGTAGTACACGCAAAGCTATCACGGTAGATTTAATTATATATAAACTGTCTTTGAGAACTTAAAAAGTTTTATTTTAAGTGAAAAGTTATTTAGGCGCGATGAGCGGTATTTTATATTATTACTAGCCGACCCGTGCCCACTTCGTTGGGCGGTTATAGGCATTATCAAGCTACAACTTTTCTCTAGAACTCAATCATATATATCTCATCATTAAGGCAGCGTTCGTAAGAAACGTTTTCGTTCGACCATTTTTCTCCGACTCCCCAGATATTACTCCCTACAACCTCACAAACTTTACCTCTTTATAATATTAGTATAGATTATTATTATTTATTTATTTATTTATAAGACAACAAGGGTCCACAAAAACAAAAACAAATTATATACTAATACATAAATTGGTAGTAAATCATTACATAGTATACAACAAAGTCCCCTACCGCGTCTGTCTGTTCGCGATAAACTGAAAAAGTACTGAACGGATTTTCATGCGAGTTTCACCAGTGGATAGAGAGATTCATGAGGAAGGTTTTGGTATATCATTTGTCAAAGATTTTTTTATAATCAGGGCGGGACAACGTCTGCCGGGCCCGCTAGTAAATTATAAATTATGAAATGTTAATAATTCATACTATAATTAATTTATGAATTCAAAAGAGAACATAGTTATTCCATTGTTTTGAGTTTTCGCTTCTCCTTCTCCTTTTTTTTTTTTTTTTAACGTGGGGAAATCCCTTATGGATACCCACCCTCCCGAGGGAGAGAGTGGGTTATGTCCGACTCGCACGGACTAAAACCCCACGGTGTACCGACAGACCGTTGTGTGGGGGCGGAAAGGGATCGTTCCAGCTAATCACCTTGTAGAGCCGCCCCCACGGTCCGCCCGGCGGACGGTGACCGCCGGGCTCCTACATATAGAGGGACAGACCGGGTACACACCGGCTGCCCCCCCTCGTCCGCCGGACCTGTGCAATGAGGAGATGGGCCCCCCGGCCCACCCCCTCAGGTCCAGCTACGGTGGCGGGAGGAGTTGGGCAAAGCGCCGCCTCCTCCCGCCTGTCCTCCTTTGGCGGAGAGGGCCACTTTGAGGATCTGCCTCGCGGACCCTCTCCGCCTCCTCCTTCTGCGAGATAACCTCCTCGCAGAAGGAGGCCATCGCTCGCCAAGCCTGTTCGCTGCCGAGCATGGCCGAAACCACGCTCGGCAGCGATAAGTCCGTTCCCACCGCCGCCGCCAGAATGTGGCGCTGCTCCCCCCACGCAGCACACTCAGACAGAGTGTGCTGCGCGGTATCTTCGATAGCGCCGCACTCGTGGCAGGCGGCGGTCGGCTCCCTGCGTGCGATCCGGTGCAGGTACCACCCGAAACAACTGTGTCCGGTGAGTACCTGCACCAGTCGGAACGTCAGGGAGCCCCACTTCCTTCCAATCCACACCCGCAGGACCGGGCGGACGGCGTCCACGGTAAATCGTCCGAACCGCTCGTCCGCCAGGTCCTGCTGCCACCTTTCGACGGTGTCTTCTCTCAAACGCCGTCTCTCCGCCTCTACCTCCCTGGGAGCCGGAGGCTCCCCCCTTCGTCTCCTCGCCGCCGTGAATTCGTACACGGCGGCGAGAACTCCTGCCTCCAACTCCCAGGGTAGGGAGCCGGCGAGCGTAAAGGCCGCCGCCGAGGACACCGTGCGGTACGCCCGGATCGCCCTCAGTGCCACCGTGCGCTGCGCATTGCGGAGCGCACGCACGTTGGCGGCACCGAGGGCGTCGGCCCACACCGGTGCCCCGTAGGCGGCCATCGCCCGCACGACTCCCATGTAGAGTCTGCGGCACCCGGCACCCGGCCCCCCTACGTTGGGGAGTCGGCAGTCCTCCTGCCTTGACTTTTTTTTATTGGGCTCAGTAATAGCTTATCGAATGAAGATGTTTTCTATACATGTTATCCGTATAAATAAAAATTGCCGATTGTATATATGCCCATTACTTCCGAATGGGTTCACTTATTTGGTTAATTATTTTTTGTTGTATGTATAATTCATACATTCAATTGTCAGGGCAAGGTTTGCATGAAAATGTTTGGAAAATCGCATGGAAAAGTGAAAAATCTGAGTTAAAAGATCTCTATATGAAATGTGAGTGAGAAATTAAGACAGAAGAGAATAGGAAGCTCTTTAAATTTTGACAGAAGTGACAAATTAACTGACAGTTGCCGTTTTATTTTATTACATGGTTGTACTATAAAGGGAAGATTTGGCTCGTTTTCCTCGTTACTACATCCGTCCAAAGCCAGGAAGGACAGCTAGTTTATTATAAAGGACACGAATATGATATTAAAACATTTTGTCTGTCTGTTTTTTTTTCAATCTGCAATTAATCCAAGAAGACAAAAATGCGAACAGCGAAACAGCAATGCGGCCTGGAAACAGAATTATGATGTTTTTTTAAACATTTCTGTTAACATATACCTATTCAGATATTTATTTATTTAAATTTAATGGATATCAACTGGTCTATGTTATTATAATGAAAAAGCAAGTTTTTAAGAGTTGAATTATTGATCTGATCCTAAATATAATTTCACTAAGAGACAGAACAGAAAACGTGGAATATGAATTTTATTATAATTATTAGCGATTTTCAGTATACTATAAAATCATATCGCATCACTGAACACTACTGAACCGATTTGAATGTGGTTTTCAAATTAATACAACTGAATCGTTGAAAGATGTATCAAGCGTATTCTATATCTTTTTTTATATCATAGGTGGCAAACGAACAGGCGCCTCACCTGATGTTAAGTGATCATCGCCGTGCATAGACACTAGCAACACCAGGGGTGTCGCAAGTGCGTTGCCAGCCTGTGTTTGGGGGGAAGGGGTGGGGAGTGGAGAGAGGAGGGGAGAAAGAGGGAAGGGGAGGTGGGCCCCGGCGCTCTCACTGACCGAACGTAACGCAACAATGCAAGCACTATTACTTCAAGTCAGTTTTCTGTGAGAGGGTGGTACTACCCCGGGCGAGCGACTCTTTCATGCTCAAACCAGTAATAGCTACAGCGTGGCTCTACCACCTTCATATCGGCTTACCAGTAACAATAAATTATTTTATGTAAACACAGTTGCGGTCAGTGAAGAATATAAAAAACGGTGGTTGCGCCGCTTTATATATATTTGAAATTCCCGCATTATTGTGATCAGATCGCGCCACTTTTCCAGCCCCGCTCAATTACCCCTTCCTATGGCACATGCTTATTCGGTAGCGCGTCCGCGCCGCCACCACTACCATCATTATTGTTGTTTCCGCGCCGCATCATTATGGGTGTTGTTACCGCGCCGCGCCGCGCCGCATGCAAACATTTTGAATTTTCGCCTGGTCGAGTGAGAAATAAAGGCATCGCTCCGCATATATGTCGGCTCCGCGTGCCGACATACATTATAAACAATAAGTGTTGTGTGGGAGAAAACCCAGTGGAGAGCAACGAGAATCACCTAGCCGGCTAGCCACGTGGAAACTGCAGCGCGCGAGGTATGTGCCAAGTTTCCTTCCTACCCTTGTCTCCCTCTTCGTAGCTGATCGCAATAGTTGAATATCAAATATAGCACCCCCCGCATATACAGTCAACTTAAATTAGCAAAGAAACCCCCGCCCTTCGGTGGCGTCGACAACGCAACGGCGCCACCAAACGGAAAGACTAAGTATTATAATTAGCTATCTTACGCGACTTGGATTGTGTGTTTTTTTGGTATATTTAAGACGATAAATAGCCTACAGCCTTCTCTAGGTCCGAGGCTACATCTATGTCATATTTTAGTGTGTAACAAACAGACAGCCTTTCGCATAAATTATATTGTTACAGTGTAAATAAATTTACTTATACAATAATAAAATAATGAGTTTAACTAGTGTATTTAATATAAACGATCCAGTGACGTCAAAAGCGGTCAAATATATACTTTAAATAAAGTTTGTTCGAATGCTTTATGCTATGTGCCGATAACGATTGGAATAAATGTCCTTAATTACCGTGTTATTGTATAGGTAAATAGAATTGCTAATTGTTGTTACAAATATACACGTCAAATTAACCTATTTACTCTAGTTAAAAGTAAAAATTTGCCACAATAATTTTCCTGTTTGTTATCCACGGTTATTGTACATAAACGGCTTAATTACTAGTTATATACACATATATACGTTTTACTTATTTGTCTAACAATAACAATCCATAAAGATAATAAACGAAACAAAATACTAAATACGGAATTATTTAAACCGGTTATAAAATACATGTAATAATGTTTGAAAAGACATATAGTCCTCGCCAAACTTTTTGACCGCTCTGAATATGGTTACGCAGAATACAAATTTAGATAAAAACATATTATATTACGTATAATATAATGTGCCTAATACATCGAGACAACTTAAGGATAAAAAATGAGTGCGTGTAACCGTCACACGCGATTGAAGTAAAACTTTTTTGGCGTTATAAGAGATGGCGATTAAGTTAAAAATAAATACATCATATGAGAATTTAAAAAGGCATTTATTGATGATGTAACACGAGTAATATATACATTTATTATCGTCGACCACTATACATTTTAAAACAATAATTTAATTACTATCATACTTCAAATATGATATGATTGGTTTATGATAACTCTATATTTTATTTACTTTATGACAAAGAGTTGCTAATAATATTTCCTGTGTTATTTAAGTTCCGAATTAGCTGATAGATAGATAGACTACAGATAATGCAGCTTTGATTTTTTTTTTAATTTGTTACTTATATACATAATTAATTCTATTGTATGATTTTTATTATTATGCAATTTAATATTTTTATTTCTAATATTTTTGATTGATTTGTTTATAAACTATTTATTGACAAAATCAACAATATTTAAAAACCGAATGGTACAGAAACGTGACGCCGTATTGCCGTAACGGACTTCCGTTGCATTGTCGTCCAGTTACCTTAAAAAATACAGTCAAAACCGTTTATGGCAACATCGTTTAAAACAACATACCGGTTATATTAACCCGAAACAAAGGTCCCGGCTGAATGATGTATCTCGAAAACATCACCGGTTGTTACGACTGTCGGTTTTTACGACTAAGAGTAGTTCTTTCGATGTCCTTATAACAGATTTGGATTGTATCAGTTTTATATTTCTATAATAGTATTTTAACTTTGATTTTATTAAGCTCTGGACCATATTACACGCAAGCCCAAACTTACGACTATATTCAAAGCGGCCAGAAAGATTGACGAGGACCGTAAATATAACTTATACAAGACCAGCGACTCGTCCCGTTTTCACCTGAATGCAATATACTAATATGCCGCTATAAATGTCTAAATAATTTTAGGTCCATATTTTGACGTTTTGATATTTACAGTTTATGAAAGTCATAAAAGCTATAATCTATACACAAACAACTTTTTTTTTTATTGCACGTTGTAAATTCTAAGATATTTTTAAAATTGTAAGTTGTTAAGAGCAATTTTGATCTACATAAAATAATTTATAAGAATATTTTTTTTAATTGCGTCGGAAATAGTTAGAGGATAGTGACCAAATATGGGATAGTATCCCTAATATGGAATACCAGCATTTCTCTAAAACTTAAAATCACACACGCAATAAATAATGATTGTCTCTATCTTTCTATCCCCATTTGCGCGTACAAGTTGTAGCATGCCAGTCGAGCCAGCCCTTTCCTTATTGTGAGAATGTTTTGTTTTGTCGCTACCGCATAACTTTCTGAGGTATGTAAAAAATACATATTTTTCATACAAAAAGTACAAATAGTATTGTTTTTTCTAGCTTCTAAAGATCGTATCGATGTAGATGTTCTCTTGTAGGTTGTAGACGTGTTTGATTGTATTACTTGTTTTAATATAAAAATATGAATTTTAGTTTGGAGTCGTTGGAAAATCCAAATATGGACGGATCACGGTATCCAAGTATGGACTATTCCATAATTAGCTGTCATATGTATCAGCTGAATTGAAAATTTTGCTAATTATACATTTTTCAAGTTTTATCAGAACGGCTGGCATCAACTTAAAGACAAAGCGAAAAGAATGAAATTCAGAAAATATGGCGGAAGCTATAAAATTAGTAAGAGAGATAAAATGGGTTATTAAAGACCTGCAAAACACTTTGATGTGCCAAGTGCTCCCTTGTTTCGATTATGCCAGAAAGACGAATGATCCCCAGAAGAAGTATATTTTCTGAGGTATACGATTTATTCGAATGATACTCATAGGAAAACATGAATCAGATTCCTCACGTAATTTATATTCTCACGTAAATCTGGGCACATAAAAATTGTACTGTTTTGGCCGGAGTCTGATACCTGGATTTGTGATTTTTGCAAATTATTTGTGTTCCTTTCTATATTATACAAAAGTTTTAAAATTATCTCATATAAGTTGAGGTTAATTTTAGATAGTATTTATATTATAGTATTCCGCATTTGGGGTACCTATTCCAAATCCATCATTTTTAGTTTTTAAAAATTTTTCTTAGTTATAACTAATCAATATAACCAACAATTGTCACAAAACAAAGTGCAAATATATGGTTGTTAATCATTACTACAGAAAGTTTTTTATCTATAACATTTGTGCAAATTATGCGTAAAAACAAAATAGTATTCCATATTGATCACTTTCCTCTAATTATCTTTTTAAAGTACGTAAAACATTAAAAATGATTATTGTGGATTAATCCTATCACTAGGAGATAAACATATCATCGCAGACTTATCTGCAGAGTTTTTAAGATGTACAATGCTGTATGTGGCACATTATTTTTATGTGCATATCCTATAAGGTTTAGTCAGCGTTATTCAAGTAAGCACCCAAAAACTCCTTCTTACAACTTCCTTAGAATATATCGACTTTTCTCTGTTTTATATAAATCATTACATAGTATAAAACAAAGTCCTCAAACGCGTCTGTCTGTCTGTTCGCAATAAACTCTAAAACTACTGAACGGATTTTCTTGCGGTTTTCACCAGTAGATAAAGTGATTCATGAAGAAGGTTCTAGTATATAATTTGTCAAGGATTTTTTATAGTCAGGGCGGGACAGCGTCTGCCGTGCCCGCTAGTATGATATATATGTATAGATATAAACCTTCCAGAATAAAGTATCTAGATGATAGTAAAAACCGTATCAAAATCCGTTACATAGTTTAGGTGAAATAAAGTAAGAAATAGACAGACGCGAAAAGCGGTTTATGTTTTATAATATTAGGTGTATAAAATAGAATAGATTTAAATTGGTTGTATCTGTGACTTTTTAACCGACTTCAAAAAAAGGAGGAGGTTATCAATTCGACTGTATTTTTTTTTTTTTATGTTTGTTACCTCATAACTTTGGACTGGATGAACCAATTTTGATTATTCTTTTTTATTTGAAAGCTGGTACTTCCCGTGTGGTCCCATTTTAATTTGGTCCAGTTCCGACAACGGCATCCAGTGCAAAACCGTATAAGTTTTAAATTTGCATTAAGTATGTACACGACAAATAGACGAATAACTCAATATCACGCTAACCGATTTCGATGATTAATTTTTTATTGGAAAGGACGTACTTCAAGGGTAGTTTGATGAGAGTTTGGTTAGGTTCTGATTATGGGATTCGTGACAAAGTAAGAAAATGCAAAACCGTATAAGTTTTAAATTTGCATTAAGTATGTACACGACAAATAGACGAATAACTCAATATCACGCTAACCGATTTTGGATGATTCATTTTTTATTGGAAAGGACGTACTTCAAGGGTAGTTTGATGAGAGTTTGGTTAGGTTCTGATTATGGGATCCGTGACAAAGTAAGAAAACTTTCAAGAAACGAGCCTACTCCTTTCTTAAGGGCCGGCAACGCATCTGTGTTTCCTCTCGTGTCGCAGGTGTCCATGGGCGGCCGTGATCACTTACCATCAGGTGACCCGTATGTTCGTTTGCCACCAATATTATAAAAAAAACTCTTCAATTCTTAGGCGCCTATTGTGCTTATGTTCGTTGCTTTGTTGCAACATGACGCAAACATTGTAATTACATTACTTAAGGTGTATTATGTGTGAAGCGATGGTAGCCGAGTTGGTGGTAGAAACTATCGCGGATTATTGATAAGGTTGCGTTCGTACCAAACGTTACTTATTGTACAACCAATTGAAACTATATCGCATACCATACCGCAAAAATGCGCATATTTTAATATACTTAAGGCGGAACGGAGTTCGCGGGCACTGCTAGTAAAATATATTTATGTACACTAAAAATGGAAAAATAAAGTAAATTTTCAAAAAAAAGTATTAACCGACTTCAATATCAATCAAGAACCCATAAGGCACTAAAAAGCGGAAAATAAATAGTTTATCAAATTAACCAAATTAAATAAAACATATGAATATGTGTGCTACCTAGAGATGTATTGGAAGTCGGTGCGAACCGAAAATCATATCATCTACATAGGTACAAAGTTTAAGTCGTCTCTGTAATACATTTCTACCTGGAACAAATTTGAAATTTCGGTTGGCACCGACTTCCAATACATCTCTAGGTAGCACACATATTCATATGTTTTATTTAATTTGGTTAATTTGATAAACTATTTATTTTCCGCTTTTTAGTGCCTTATGGGTTTTTGATTGAGATTGAAGTCGGTTAATACTTTTTTGTGAAAATTTACTTTATATTAATACTTAGTTGTAATAATGTAGTCTGTATTCAAAGTCGATACATCCAATTTGCTACACGATAGTTTTCTTTTCTTTTTGTTTTACGTTTGGAAATCCTATATGGACACACCGCCCTCCTGGAGAAGAGAATGGGTAGTGTTGGACTCTTACCGACTGATATCCCACGCTATACCATTTGCCGACATAACAAGACGATTGGGGATAGCGCTTGCATGCTCTATGTCGCCCTGGCCGCCGGCCCAGCCTTATGCCGAGCTTCTTGTGCTAAAGGGAGACAGCCTGGTACACACTGACTGTCTCACAGACGGCCGAACTAGTGCAATGGAGAGACGGCCCCCCGACCCGTCTCCCCTTGGTTCGGCAAGGAGACACGATAAGTTGAATGGTCGAGTAATTGATGTTGAGATGCAGCGTCACCGTTTTTTTTAGGTTGGGAAATCCTTTATGGATACACCACCCTCTCGAGTGCAGAGATGCAACGTCACCTACCAAATAGTATATCAAAAACATGCCACTTTCAACGTGATGGCTGTTCATATTGTGTTAAAGTTTATCAATCTCATATAGTATATGATTTCCAACATTTTTTATATGCATCACATGTAATAAAATAGATAACAAGATTGCTACGTAGAGATGGGTTTTCCTGCTTTTATCTTGAAAAAAAATACCAGCCGTGTACGAGTTAATAAATTATTTTAAAAATTAATGAAATAGTCTGCACAAAGTAAATTATACTCAATCGCTGAGGCTTAAGGTTTTTATTATAGCGTAGCGTTTCTTGTGACCGATATATTGATTTTAGTTGTATACTAGTGTTCGTCTAACTACCACCCACAGATTGAAAATCTGCATTGTTACGTTCTATACAATATTCACTTTTAAGAGGTAATGAATTTGTTGTCAAAAACAGATACAAAAAACATAAAAGCGGTACCTAGCGTATCTGTTACTCGCTGTGATAAATTATTTAAAATATTTTCTAATAAACGAAACGGATGTAAATTGATCACAAAATCTTCGAAGTTTTATTACAAGGGAGAAGAATTGACGAACATGTTTACGATCAATACTTCGGTGCGATGTAGAACACGGATTTTGTCTGATCACTAATAATTACTATAAAACTGAATAAATATTATATTTTTATCAAGTGCCAAGATTCTAATTATACGTTTTGCAAAAATAAAGTGGTAGTAGTAAATTAATGTTAATAAAATTAAATTAATCGTTTTAAAAGTTACCTATATTGAGTATTGTACACGTGTTATAGAAGGCGTACGGCGTAGTGTAGTCCGGTGAAGCTGTTAAGACCTTGCTAGGTCAAGAGCGTAGTCAGTTCGAAAAAAAAAAGCGTAACGCGTAAGGAGCCTTCAGCTTCAGCTCGTTGATGGAATGAAAACAAAATCTATTTTCGATTTTTTTTATATCACTAACACACATCATTTGCTCCTAAACAAAAAAATAAATAAAGACGATCTATTGAGAAATAGAGGACTAAAAAGGTACTGAACTGTTTTTTTTATATCATAGGAGGCAAGCGAATTGGTGGGTTACCTGATGTTAAGTAATCACCGCTGTCCATAGACACTAGCAACACCAGGGAAGTCGCAAGTGCGTTGCCAGCCTGTGTTAGTGGGATAGAGGAAAGGTGGGAGGGGAGAGGGAAAGGAGGGGAGGTGGGCCCAGGCACTCTCACTGACTGAACAAAACGCAATAATGCAAACACTGTTACTTCACGTGGCTTTTCTGTGAGAGGGTGGTACTACCCCGGGTCAGCCGACCCATTCATGCTGAAACCAGTAATAGCCTCAGCGTCGTTCTAGCAAACATATCTAGATAATATAGCGCGGCGTCCTAATATAACATAAAATGTACCCTTCAAACTCTATGGACTTACTTGTAGAAACATAGCTTTACTCAGGCTTGCTTATGAGTAATATATAATCTGAATTCGCCTTTTTGAAACCGATACAGTTCTACTATCGCTTTTGTTTTGCAAAACACGTAATCATGGGGTTCATTATAAATCACTAGTGTTAAAGATCATAACATAATGAGCCTAAGTTTAGTACCTATTCACTAGTATAAACATAAATTTGGAAATATATCGACAAGTGCTTCATAATGGTTTTTTATATTTCGATCATGATATTTTCTTTATGCCATGGTTAAGATTATTATGTAGAATTAATTCTACGTGGCTTCTATTATGACATACGGTATACAATCGGTAGGAAAACAACCTAGTTATCGAGAAGAACCGGCAAGAAATTCGATGTCGTTTACTTCTCATCATACATAATATAACACGGAACATATTTTTTTACGAACATACATACATCGTTATAAACATATTATATTTCATTTTGGCGGATGCACAGAGAGGAACGCTATTTCCAGACGTCAGCATCGTTCACATATTGATTGATTTATTATATAGCATGATATTATATCAGTTTTTTAGTTATAATATCATTGTATAATCGTAATTAAATACACAGATCTATATCGTATATTCGTATACTGAACTAACATTATTCCAAGTAAGTATACTGAGTATTACATTGTATAATTATATTAGCAAAAGTGAAATCATTTTTTCGTAGTTCTTAGTTAAATTATGTAAAGACGATTACAATCGAAACATAGTGGCGTGCCGAGGTCACGTCACGCATCAAAGTTAACTCTATATAATGACTATGAACTATATACATATAGGTGTTAGGTAGTGTGGACTATGTCCAGCTACAAATAAATATTGTTCTTTGATGTATTTGTAATATCTAACTGTTGTCAGTCTTATTAAGAATCTATACCAGGTGAAAGGTTAAACGCTTGCAGTATTCTAGAATATGACACTTCATGGCCAAATTTAACAATAATAAAATAATAATATCAAAACAAATCCTAATAAACAACCAAGAAAATCTAAGTTAAAGTTTGTTCTAAGACTTTCAAAAGTATAAACACAATCGTAATAAACCTAGGGGCAATGACCGGTGCCGAAAGCTACAATAGGCGACCGAGAATTAATAACTTTCGATAATAAAACGGACAATAAACCCTTTATTTTGTTCCTGATTTTCTCACATTCCCTTTCAAGTGAAAGCGAAATCACCTCATGGTCATTAACACTGTGCTTTAACATTGTGCATTAACGCGTAGAGGATTGTGTATAATTTTTGTATTTTTTTAGATAATTGGGTAACAAGCACGTATTTTTTAAATTAGTTTAGAACGAGAATCGAGTGCAGAGTATCCTCCATAATTATTGCTACTGTCTAAACATTCAGCCTGTATATGAATAGGTAGATACAAAACAGTTGAGTACATCTTCGTCCTCTGCTTCTCAACCAATCATCTTCTTTTATTTTTGTTTAGTTGACACTTGCGAGCTTTAGTAAAAAGTTTGTTTGTTACATATTGAGAGTTGAAAAATTAATGAATCATGGTTGAATTTCGACCGCTGAACGAGCACTAGTATATCGTAAATTCGTATATATCTGATGCTATTTGTAATACAAAAATAATACTTATATAGTATTGTCTGATTCTAAAAGTAAATATCCTGAGAAAATTTGTAATATAAGAAAGAAATAAATATCAAATTTCTCGGTATATGAGTCACCGATACATCACGGGTTGATGTGATGATTAAGCTCGTATCTTCCATTGGAAGTACACTCTTGCAAGAATATAACTAAGTAGTGTTATTATTAAAAGTGATCATAATAATATGTGAATTACAATTGTTGATATCGCTAACTACGAAAATAGTTGAATGTTGTTACCTTTTATCAGACTTCGAAAAAGGAGGGGTTACTACGTTCGGTTGTATGTATATTTTTTTTACGTATGTTATGAACCGTAAATTATGAACCAATTTTAATGATTTAAGCGTGTCTAAAACTTAGTCTTTAAATATCACTACATATTATTAAACAAAGTCCTCTGCCACGTCTGTATGTCTGTTCGCGATAAACTCAATAAGTACTAAACGGATTTTCATGCGGTTTTCACCAGTAGATAGAGTGATTCATGAGGAAGGTTTGGATATATAATTTGCTTATAGTTATAGTTATATATATAGTTATGTATATAGTTTATAGTTGTTTAATAGGTTTTTTTTATTATCAGGGCGGGATAACGTCCGCCGCTCCCAGTAGCAGTTACTAAAGTAAAATGTAGTAGTAAAATGAAATAAGTCGATGTTTTAATAAAAAACAATTATCTTTAATTTACTTTAATTTATTTAAAACTAGCGGGCCCGTCGGACGTTGTCCTGTCCTAATAATAAAAATATCCTTGACAAATCAGTTAATCTACTGGTGAAAACCTCATGAAAATCCATTCAGTAGTTTATAAGTTTGTCGCGAACAGACATACAGACAGACGCGGTAGAGGACTTTGTTTTATAATATGTAATGAAATGCATTACTTCAGTTTAAGTCATATCATCTTAAAAATGTTCGTAGGTTTTTCGGTAACATTGTGATTTAGCTATAACTATAACTGACAACGGTATATATTCAATAGACAATAGTAACGTATTGGCGATTCAAAACACCGAGAAATCTACAGTTCTATAACTTCACACTATTAATTTGCACTATGATATTATCCCAGACTTTCCTGTCGCTTTTTTCATCGAGTTAATATTGTTACTAATCGAATTTAAAATGTTGGTACTCAAAATTGATTAAAACATATTAAGGCTCGACCGATCGAAAGAAATTTAAAAAGGTAAATCGCGGATTCGTAAATCTGTTGAAAAATATGCGTGGAAAAAAACTGACTTCGTGGTTCGCTGACTACGATCATTTGAGTCATTGTTAGTGTCTTAATACAATGTTTAATATTACAGTTTGTTCAAAAATTATGTTTGCTGTTATATTATTGCGGATAACTGTGTAGCCGTGTTCCGGTTTATTGAAGGTCAAGTAGTATTCGTTTGTATTATTTTTAAATGACAGTATCCTTGTCTTGAGTTAGTATTATTTTTTCTTATAAATCAAACAATGTATATCGGTATCATATAGATACAAATATAAACATTTATAAATAACTACTTTTTGCACGCAGCTTCGCTCGCGTTAATGTAGATTTTGATCTCTCGGGAATGAACCTATTTTCCGAGATAAAATGTACCTTATGTCCATATCTGTACCCCTGATAATATATATGCAAAATTTCACGATAATCACCTGAGTACTTAAGGCGTGAAAGGGTAACAAATAAACAAACTCACATTCGCAATTATAATATTAGTTAGGATACGTTGAAAGGCAACCTTATAAAAGGCCATTTTTCAACGGATATTGAAGTAATCGATGGTTGAAACCTGCAAAACTTATATAAGTATCAAATTTCGAATTGAGTATTTACTAACAAAGCTATTTAGCGAAGATAATCTTAAATAGTTCTACATATATAATATTATTTTACATTTGGCAATAGTGTAGTGAGGAATATAGAGGATTGCTTACTTATATGGAAGGAGGCAACCTCCCTTAACTTTAGTATAAATATAGAAGTCGGACGAGGGTTGCGTGCCACCCATGGGCTAGCGCCACCTTTGTCCGAACGGGCAGCGGCTCGGGTGGTTCACGGGCCAGTCTGAGGCACGCACCCTCCGAGTCCGCTCGCCCCTCGCGAGCTACAGCGCTAACAAACACTGCCGCGACACTCCACATACATGTCATCCCGTTTCATTTAACACACTTTGTTATGGAGAAGCGTGCGACGAGCAGCAGGGGCGAGCCCATCCCGAGCATCCTCAAGAAACCTAAGAGTAGCCACAAAGGTGATTTACTTGACAAGAGCTCCAAGATTAAACGAGAAAAGGTGGAGAGTTCAAAAAAAGGCGCTGATGTGAGCTTTCCGTTGCCTCATGGCTGTACACCGCTGATGTACGCCTGTCAACAGGCTGACTACAAGACTGTAGTCGACATACTCAATAAAGATGTGAGTTACCTTTCTTCATCAGTAATAACAGAATTTATAACTGTATTTGTATATAATATTTCTGTTTTGCTTTTCACGTATAGTTTTAGATAAGATTAAGCATAAAGTTTAACCCATGTTGGTAATACAGGTTCATTATTAAACAACCTCAGCATTTCCATAAATATTCCATCTATTATGATTTACAGGCACTAGTTGAAGAACACACGCAAAAATATGAAGTATTTAAATCGTTATTTAATTAAACCTAGAATATTGACACCAATGACAAGACAATTTTACCTAAGTCGTCCATGAAACTTTACAACATAACGTGTTTTCATATGACGTAAACAGTGTCGATTGAAAAGCGTTCAAGCAAATGCATCTAAACACGCGGGTAGTCGCGGCGAGGCGATGGTACCAATCAATCAATAGGTTTACGTTGAACAAACTTCCCTGTAAAATGAATATTTTCATTTTACACGTGTGACGATTATAAATAGGTTACTGTAACACATTTTACCTTGTCATATAATTGCCGATTCATTCCTTCCGTTGAATATTAGATTTTCATTCATATTCTAGTTTAAATTGAAAATACATTTTGTTAAACTTCTATACATCATTACATAGTATAAAATAAAGTCCCCTACCGCGTCTGTCTGTCTGTCTGTTCGCGATAAACTCAGAAACTACTGAATGGATTTTCATGCGGTCTTCACCAGTGGATAAAGTGATTCATATGGAACGTTTTGGTACATAATTTGTCAAGGATTTATTTTTAATCAGGGCGGGACAACGTCTGCCGGGCCCGCTAGTCTATACATATAATAAGAAAGTAAATCTAACGTGTCTGTACTTTTTGATTTTCGTGAAAAAAATTGTTGCAGGTGTCTAGGAATAAGTAATAGAATACATTTCAATCATTTTTTAAAATGTCTGTCGGTTTGTATGAACACGCATCACTGCTAAAGTACAGGGTTCACAATAAAACCTCAAATTACAAATCATAAAGCATATTTTCGAAAGTAACTTGTTTTATTAAAATCGGTCCACTCTATCAAAAGTTATTGTAATTTGAATCACGGCTCGAGTTAAGTACGAGACAAGAGTAATAATCTATACTAATATTATAAAGCTTATTTGTTTGGTTGAACTCGCGAATCGCAGAAACTACTGGTTCGATTTAAAAAAATATTTTAGTGTTAGGTAAATCATTTATCGAGGAAGGCTGTAGACATCATCACGTGGATACCATAGGAGCGGAGCACTAATGAAGAATGTTTCAAAATCGTTTTTTTTTTCGTTTTAAGAGCTTCCGCTTCGTGTTAGTTAGCCCAAAGTAACTATTCTACACGGGCGAAGTCGCGGTCAGAAGCTAGTGTGTTAATAAAGTTGTAATTGGTAAATAGATATTAAATTTCGTAAATATTTAGATATATAGAAGATGGTTTTAATAATACAATGCAGCCATCATCAGTACGAGTCCGAGACAGAGGTCTGCGTTGCGCTTTGCACTACTGTGCATCAAGCGGCGGCGGGACAAGCCAGGCTGCGCGTGCGGCGTGTGCAGATCGTGTGCTGATGGCCGCGCCGACGCTGGCCGACGCTCGTGACACTGACGGTTTGACGCCACTCCATCTTGCCGTCGTACACGGGAATGTACCGCTGGTGCAGGCCCTATTAGCCGCCGGCGCTGACGTAAATGCTAGAGACGATGAGCATCACACCGTTGTTCATTGGGCGACTGGTAGGTTAATTTTAAAAACCTTATAGTATGCGATGCATCAATGATTGGTGAAAAATAGAAGATGCGGTAAAATTATTCAATTAATTAGATACATTCAGCGGAATATATTTTTTTCGGGAATAAGAGTAATTTGATAATGAAATAGTTAGATCTTAAAGTGTAAATTCAAGTAGTTATCCAACTGGTGTCACTCAGCGTTGCGCGCGTTGCCTTCGCGGTTATCGCCGCAATCGGCTGCGGTCGACGGTGGCTTTGCACGCGACCAATTAGTTACCCCACATCGCTTTGTATCAATCACACTCTATCTATGATGAAGACGTGTAAGTCTCCTCATAATTTTAACACAAACTATGAATCTGTCTCTTGAAGACGTTTAAATCAGAATTGACCGGTTATTTTTGTATTATTTTACAAGTGATTGAGGTTATTCAGTATACATAAAATATGTCCTAGAAACTGGTATAATTTCTTGGGCTTCATTGTAACGTTAGCACTACATTTTTCAATCAGATTTGCAAGTCCATATTAAAGATGCCGTATTAGTAGTCTATCTTGTTTTATTTAAGACATTTTAAAGTATATTATATTTAAATAATAAACTATTCTTCTTTATATTCAGTTACACATTACATATAATTTTATTGTATACTTAATCTTGTAGGACCATAACAATATTTGCTGCAAAGACGGAATTAATTGTCGATTCGATAGATAGAATCAGGTTTATTTCGATTCCAGTTTTCGTGATGAGGCGACGGAATTTGCAAATGTACCGCTATTTCCTTGTAGCAAAGTAGATATTCTACATTTTTTGTAGTTATCAGTATGAATAGTTTGGTCAAAATAAACCCTGATATTGAGTGACGATGTAGCACGAATGTGAAGTCTAAATCTAGAAAGAGGAATGCCTTTTAAATTCAGCTGGCAGAAGAAGTTAATGTGCTTGGCCACAGATTTTCATCCCGAAAGTAGGAGCCAATCAAGCGAAAATTGAAAAACGCCCAACCACTAGTGCTATTATTGTTCGGTCTCTCAACGTTCCGATACACAATAAATCCATTTCGTAAGGCAAACATTAAAAAGGCAAATAAAAGTTAGACAAAGTTCGAAACACCGCAGTATAAGTCGTAAAAGCGTACGGATAACGATCGCCATTGGTCTGTTTTGTAGGAAGGGGGTATGTCCAGCATTCATTATTGAGCGGCGAACAAGGTCAGGACCTTGAACCGGCGCTGTACTTTCTTGTGGTATTAGGAATAGTCCTAGAAAACATATTAAAGGCGTTCAAAGATTAAATAAAGGTCATACGAGAATTACGGGTTTCTTTGTTTAAAAAATGTTGAATCAAGTCTAAGGAATAGGTAATACAATTGACATCCGTAATCATATACATACTGCCTATGTGATTATTTACTACTAAAATTACCGTGTCAAAATAACTATCTAAAACTGTTATTATTATCATGACCATTAGAGGTGTTTCTTTTTGTGAAGTATGTGGAGAAGTAGGTGCTCTACGTGCTGTACTAACATCGGGTGCCGATGCTGCAACGCCAGATCAACACGGTGGATATCCTCTACATTACGCTGCGCAAATGTGCGGTGCTCCAGCTGCTACTGATCATCAGGTAAGTAAATATGTTGCATATGAAAAGAAAGAATAATAACACTGGCCTGAAAAAAAAAATTTTTTTTACCTCCTCATTGTTTTCATGCATGATAACGTTATGGTTGGTGCTATAAATACGGAATTTAATATGCATATAAATACAGCACATAGATTTTAAGTACAATGTCCATTTCATTAAAAAAAGTTATTATCAAAGTAGCAACGATTACAAGAAAGTGAAGAAAGACTACGGTCTAAGTTCTACAGCGAAAAATGCTAATTTTACAGTCACAAGTTATAGAAATACCAGTATATTTATTTCATTAGGGTAAATATAATTCAAGTTATTTTGTAGTTTTTTTCTTTTCATCTTAGAAAAAATCGGCTATCGGGAACAGATTCAGAGCATCAAAATCTTCATATTTATGACATAATTTTTTAAAGGAGGATTTTGTTGCAGACCAGTGTAATTGGGACAAGCCTATCAATGTGGCGTTTTATCATACTGGCCAATTTGAGGTGAAAGTAAACTGGTGTGGGTAAAATTCCAACAGGAAATTTCTCACGAAATCTATAACATTGTAAATATAAAAAATATTCGTTTTGATTCTTTGGTTTTCAATTGTTTTAATTTCAGTTTTAAAAGTGAAGATGGATAAAGAGAAAATGAGAGTGTTTTTTTAAAGAAATTTTCGAATACGAGTTCCAACGTGGCACTAAAGTTTATCTGCTTTGCCTGTGCCGATGTAACAAACCTTGAAGTTAGAAAAAAAAATCTTGAAGCAGCCATAAGGATTGCTGACAGAAGTGAAAATTCAAAACAATGGAAAAAATGTGTTCTTTTTTAACTTTTAAATTTATTATAGTCTGAATTATTTAAATTGTATAATTTGTAAATTGAGTTTATTAACATTATTCTGGTTTTCATAGCTGTTGGCATTCCGAACAATAATTATATACATTTTTACACAACTTATTAATTATGCAAACATATGATGGGCTGCAGAAGCTCAATACACAATACCAACAGACAGCCATACTACGCGTAATTAGTCTAGCGTGACCGTAATACGTCACGAGCACATAGGTGACGCGAACCTATAAGTATTTTCTCCTACCAAATACCGGTCAACGCGGCTAAAGAGATTTTTATTTCGATGTTTTGATATATCACATAAACAGTTCATTCTAAGTATAAATACTATTTTATATAATTTGTGTGTATTTTTTTATGTTCATTCGGCCTATTATTCATCATAATAATTAATTCCACATTTAAATAAATAAGTGTTAGGTATTTTTACTTTTTAAATTTAATGACAGAGTAGAGGCACGGCTCTTGAGGTACTTCGAGCACTAATTAAGGAAGGAGGAGTTCGTGTAGATGTAAGGGATGCCGATGGACGTACTCCTTTGCTGTGGGCCGCATCAGCTGGATCTGCGTCTGCTGTACTTGCTTTACATCAAGCTGGGGCCAAAGTGGACGACGCTGACAGGTATTTAATATTCGCAATAAATTAGAGATAGATAGTAGAATAATAGGTATTAGATATAGATAAAATGGTGTAAATTATATTTACTTTAAGGTTATAAGTTTTAAAGAGGCTTGGTTGCTTATCAATCTGATTGCCTATTGCGATTTTAAAGGTTTCTTTTTTTTAATATCAAATAACTGTAAAATTTAAATACAGGGATGGATTAACTGCTCTCCATTGTGCAGCAGCTAGAGGTCATACAGAGGCATTAGAGACACTTGTGGGTTTGTGTGGTGCTCGTGTAGATGTAGCAGATTCCCACGGATGTACACCACTGCATTATGCTGCTGCACTTGGTCATGCAGATGCGACTGCGACATTACTGCAACATGGAGCTGATTCTCATCGGCAAGATCGACGGGGACGCAGTCCAGCTCATACGGCAGCTGCTAAAGGCCAAATAGAAACAATTAGGATTCTTGGTTAGTTTGAAGAAATTTATTTAGAAATCTTTTATGTGTAACAATTAGATAAAAATGAGAGCAAGAGAGTTGTTTATTTTATTTATTAAAAATTGATTTTATAGGTGCAAGAGGAGCCAATTTATGGTTAAGAAATTCAAAAGGCGATTTACCACTACATGAAGCCATTGCTTCAGGTCGAAGAGAACTGGTGAAATGGCTCTTAGATGGAAGGCCTTCTCAAGTTAATGCAACAAATCACGAAGGTCGTACACCTTTACATATCGCAGCAGCTACAGATAATGCTGACCTCTGTCGTTTACTTTTAGACCGTGGTGCAGAAGTCAATTCAGTATCGAGATCGTCGAAAAATGAACCAGTGACACCTTTAGATGCAGCAACTAGTCGTGGACATCGTTCAATTGCAAAATATTTACAGATGCATGGAGGCCTACCTGCTTCAAAATTAGCGAATACAGAAATTATTATTGACGAAGCTCCGATAACTACATTGCCAATAAAAAAAGTAACTAGTACCACGATAGACGTCCAAGATAGAATAAGAATAGAAAAACGAGAAGTTGTAGAACTTTCTAGTCCTCGACAAGAGCGACGGATTATTAAAAGTAAAATTGATACCAGTTCATCGAATGAATCTACATATGATGAGAGAAGAATATCAAGAAAAAAGGTAGGAAATAAATATTACGATAAGCATCATGAAAGAAGGAAAAGATTTATGCACACTCAAAAAAGCTTTAGTGACGGATACGATACTGATATTGATGGGAATGGTAATATTGAATATTATGAACAAAAATACAGCAAATTGAAGAAACATAGGTCAAAAAGCGAACCTTCTAAACGATACAAAAGTGCAAAATATCATCAACGCTGTTACAGGTCCGGGTCAGACAGTTCTTCCTACTCAGAAAGCTACAAAGAAAAGAAAAAAAGCAAAACTCATCGAAAGAGAAGTAAAAGAAAGTCAAGTTCTTCTTCTGAAAGCAGTAGCTCAGAGTCAACAGAGCGACGAAGTACAAAACGCAAAGGAAAGAAAACTTCTATTCACATTGAAAACGATGACATTAAACAAAGCATAAATATTGTTAAATACAAAAATAAAGAAGATTCTTTGAGTATCGATAAAAATGACGAGAAATTAAGTAATACTGGCACAGGCGTGGCGGACAATAGTACTGAAGTTAGTAAAGGTGAAAAACAAATAGAAAAAAATTTACCTCAAAGTGGAACTGAGACTGATACTATATCAATAAAAACGAATAAAATAGTAACAGAAGCTCAAATACATATAGAGCGAGAATCTAGCCAACAAACTAACTCAGAAATAACAGTAACAGTTGATTCTTTAAACAATGTTTCTATAGAAACAATGAACATGGCAGTGACTGAACAAGAAAAAGACGTTATGCAATTAGAATCAGAAAAACCAGTCGCTTCAGAAGACAATAGTATTTCTAAAACTGAAGAAAATGCTAAGAAAGAAAGTATAGACGGAGTATTAGCAAGTAACGAAACGCCTACTTTTGAAAATCCATCATTGCAATCAAATAACGTAAAACAAACAAATGACGAGCAAGAACCAACTAAATCAGATTCCATAACTAAAGAGGCATCAGACAACGTAAATGTCAACTTAGACGAGATAAAACCAGATGTTTTACAAGGTCGTTCACAGTCTAGTACAGATGACAAAATAAAACAAGATCATGTTGATGACAAAAAAGATAATAACATTTTAGTAGGTACTAATAATGAAGTGACTCGTAAAAAATCATTTCAAATACTATCAGGCCCTGATGATGAGCGAAGTCAAAGTAAAAATACATCTGAAGACTTAAAGACAAGTTTCGACGCTCTCAGTACAGATACATCAGAGCGCTTTGAAAAAACTAGTTCACCCGTTGTATCTTTTGCTAATAAAGATGAAATTTTTGATAGCAAAGAATCTGATAATCATTCTGGACATCAAATGGCAGAAGAGGCGGCGTATAGTGAAAGTGCTCAAGAAGCTTCAAAACAAACCCAGAGTAACTTAACAAAAATCAGTGAAAATGCTTCTGAAGAAAAACAAAAAGAAATAACAATAAACAGCAGTCATCTAGAAACTTTACATATGGAAAAAGGGTTGATATCCGTACTGGATAATGTTTTGACGAATGAGACGTTGACAGATGAGCTTACTGAAGAACAAGTACCCGAAGATTACGATATAGACTTGTCATTATCACAAGTATCTCCCAGACGGACAAGGACTACATCCAGAGATAGTCAATCTAATAGTAGAAAGAGTAGCATTTATGAAACAGAAAGCTATAAGGTGTTGTCAGATATAGCAACAAAAGATGTAACTACTGGGATATTAAAAAAAACTAAAGATAATAATTTATCAAAGGATAGTAAAGAAACATTCAACGAAGATAAACTTTCAAAGGACAATAGTAGTATATATGGAAGAGTGCCCAGTGTTAGTGATAATGAGATATATCAAACAGAAGTAAATGGACGCAGAAAACGTTTTCGAAAAAAAGGTAGGGCCAAGAGTCGTACGACGATTAGGTCAAAGAGTGAACAGTCTGAGAGAGGTTATGAATCTAGTGGATTTATGGATTCAGGTTTTGAGCCGAGTCCGAGAGCTCTGCAACGCCGTATTACGAGTCCACGTTTAGCGGCTTACTACAGGCAGCGTAATGCTGGTGGGCGATATTCAGGAAAATCTGATAGTAGAATTCCTGTTCGTAAACCTGGCGATAAATATGCTGTTGACATGAAATCTGTAACACAGCGTATTCAAACGAATATGAGGCGGTAAGTAGAAATATATGATTTGAACTATAATATATTTTTTAATTACAATCCAAACATTAAGCACTTTTTGATATAGTGATGACACAAATAATAGTAATATCATTTATGACCTGGTATATTATAGTTGGAAAATATACGAGATTTCTCTGCGAACACAAATCTTTTTGATAATTTAATCTTATACATAAGTTCTTGGGTTTAGACTTGATGACCAGAGGCTTCTGTAGTGGCATAACATTAGATGTGACGGATTTCCTTTTTATTTTTTATTTTTATATCATAGGATGCAAACGAACAGGTGGGTCACTTCATGTTAAGCGATCACCGCCGTCCATAGACACTTGCAATACTAGGGGAGCGCAAGTGCTTTGCTATCCTGTGTTTGGGGGGCGGAGGAGGAAGGAAAGAGGGAAGGGTAAGGGGTGTGGTCCTCCGGCGCTCTCACTGTTACTTCACGTCGGTTTTCTATCAGAGGGTGGTACTACCACGGGCGAGCCGGCTCATTTATGTTGAAACCAGTAATAGATTGAGCGTGGCTCTACCACCTACAAAAACTTGCATAGAAAGATAAATTTAAGTGTTGTTTAAAATATAATACACTATACTTTTCAATTTACAGATATTACTGCGAGAGAAAAATTTTTCAGCATTTATTAGAGCTAAAGCGTTTACAAATACGAACAAGTAAAACCAACGAAGCCGTTCTCGTAAAAAGATCTATAGATGATTATAACAAATCGAGTCTAGCAAACGTTGGATTGGGCCCATACAGTAACCCAGATTATTCCTTCAGTAGTTTTGAAAAATTCCTGTACGAAAGCTTGAGAAAGTTGCAAAAAAGTGGAAAAAGACATTTAGACAATTTGCCAGAGAAACCACTAGATTTTGATTACGGAGAAAGTGAATTATACAAAATAAGTGCTATACCTGATAACCCGTGTCTTTGTACAAGTAAAACACATCGGTGTTTTCACGCTATTCACGCTTACACTGGGATCCCATGTGCTGCATATTGTAAGTTTATGAGCCCATGCTACACTTACAGTCGATAGGATTACCTTATACTTTACAGAAGTTACCTATTCTATTACCTTTAAATTTAGTTAATCACCATGTAATCTATAAATATATATATATATAATATATAATAAGGTTGTAAATCTAACGAATCTATACTTTTTCGACTTTCGTGAAAAAAAGTTGTTGCAGGTGTATAGGAATAAGTAATAGAATACATTTCAATAATTTTTAGAAATGTCTGTCTGTCTATCAGTCTGTCTGTTTTGTATGAACACGCATCACTGCTAAAGCACTGGGTTCACAATAAAACCTCAACATAAATCATAAAGCATATCCTCGAGTAACATTTAGTCTTGGTTTCATTAAATTCAATGCACTCTATCAAAAGTTATTGTAATTTTAATGACGATGACACAAATACGATAAGCGAACAAAAAGATGTGTCATTATTAATTTTAGATTAAGATCCCAGAGTTACCAGACACAACTTATTTTTAAATAAATGAAGCCTTGGGTTTTGAGTAATGTTTCATGTACTTAGAACGCTTGGGCACTCACGGAGTTTGAGTCTGGGCCAATGTATTTTTATACTATACTGGATCCTACTTTAGCAATATATTATATAAAACATACATAAAAATCAGCCATTTAAATTTAAGTACAGTAGCTCTTATTTTTAGCATCTTTCTCACCTAGTTAGTATATATACATTGGCCACAGAATCAAACTATGTGAGTGCGCAAGCGTTCTAATTACACAAAACACTACTCAGAACTTAAGGTTTCATATATTTAAAAATAAGTTGTGTCTGGCAGCTTGGGGATCTTGGACTATTTGTGTATTTTTATATTTATTGGATTTTCCATTGTTTCAGTACCTTACAAATGGGATCATCACACAATGCCCAAACCAGCGACAGCTGGTCCAAGTACCAAATCGAAAGGATTCCTTCCTAAAATCAATTCGAAACCACCAATTGGTGCTGGAAAGGCCCATGTCACTTTAGAAGTGTCTCATGGATCAGAAAAACAACTAATAGCACTACCCGCAGAAAAATTGGATAAGAACAAGAGATATTATGTTACATTTACTGTAAAAGGATCTGAGCCCCCTTCAGATAATGACAACTCGTCGCCTGGTGCAGCTTTGAAAGCTAAGAGTGCTAGAAGTGGCTAGTGTTATAAGAAAAGATGATGATATAAACAACCTATAATTCACAATCTTCTCCATTCACTTTTTAATTACCTGCCACCTTGCGACTGTGACGTGATATAAGAAATTTACTTGATATTTTCTTTGTTACAAAGCTCGTAGAAAATTGCTATATATTTGAAAACAGTATGATGAATGAGAGATTAGTTATCGAAAATTGCGATGCTTTGTTTGTAATATATATGTGCATTCGATGAATTAAATTTATTTTTATAACGCTCTGGGTTACGAGTCACTTTTGATACAAAGACCAATGACTATTGTGTATATAGACTTGATAGAAATAACAACTATAAAAAATTAAATAGATTTTTTTTATGCAGATCAATATAAAAAAGAATTCATTATAATGGAAAATGTAAGGCATTTTCATGTATACATATATTGTTATTTTTCATACTATTTTATTTATTAGTTGTAAGAAAATAAAATGCTGTGTAGTCTTCCTGTTGTGGTATTAGAAAATGTTTAATATGCACTTAATGCGTTATTGTAATATTTTTCCGTCCACTGTTGCAGCACTATGCAATATTAACTCAGTATGTAGATAACTAGATATTTTTAAATAAAATTGATTTAAAAAAAATGCATACCTTTGATTTTTTAATGAAAAATAAATAAATCTGGCCTTATGTAACACGAGCCATATGTAGACCGTATTTGTATCAAAATATGAATTCTACTAGTAAATCTGAGATAATTTCCGTATCATTACACAAATATTAAAAGCTATTTATTATTTAAAGCATTGCATGATCCTAAAAAGCATTCCTCGAAGATCGTCATAGACAATCAAAATCCCAAGTTAATCCATCCATTTTAATAACATATTACTTAATTTGTTTAACTATAAATATTTGAAAAGGAAATTAGAATAAAACCGCGCGCAACATAAGCAGGAAATTGGGACAGTTTGACCTTGTTTATACAAATAATCTATACATTTTAATAAAAATAGTGGCATTATTAAAATGATTACTACTACTTCACAAGCAACTCTTGGTGTGTGTCATTTAATAACTATTATTAAAATTAATTATGTCAGGTCGCTTCGTGTCCTTCTGTGAGGAAGTCGTCTTGCGGAAGGAGGCGGCGGAGAGGGCCCGCGAGGAGTACCCTCTAAACAGCCCTCTCCGACAACGTAGGGCTACTGAAAGGAGGGGTCGTTATGCTCGCCTCTTTCCACAACTGTAGCCGGGCCTAGGGAAGATAGGCCGGGGGGCCCGTCTTCCCATTGTACAGGTCCGGCGGTACTGAGGAGACGGACGGTGTGTACACGGTTGTCGCTTGACAAGGACGGGGTCCGGCGATGACGGCGTTTTTCTGACGCTGGGCCAACCGCTGGGGTGGCACGATGAAGTCTGTAAGGATCTTGTGCCGCCCCATCTATAGCGGCGGATGTACGTCGTGGGGTTTTAGTCCGTGCGAGTCGGATATAACCCACTCTCTATGTCGGGAGGTTAGGTGTCCATAAGGGATTTTGACGTTGATAAGTGCCTTCTCAGGGCCTAAATCGAATATAGGATATTTTGATTCGATTTTGATTTTGGATTTCCCCACGTTAAAAAAAGATCATTTGGTGTGGTATGTAGAACTAGATTGTGCTTATTCCGAACATTGTCTAGTAGTACGTAGACATGAATCATAAATCATAATTCTTTTAAAATATGCGCAAATGATTGACGGAGTCATAAATTTGCTGTAGTTTAATCAATAATATTACTGTAACTATTTTACAGGCAAAATAAATTTTCGATCAGCCAAATCCGAAAAATACAGACCTTATTGTCATTTTCAACGCCGTTGTCTCCATTTCCACATAGGGTGTCCATTATTTACCAAGTTGGCTTTTTTGACTTGGGCATCGTTCTAATCGTTGGTTTTAAAAAAAAATGTTTTTTCTTATGCCGTTTAACCGTGCCTAAATGACAATACTTCTCCCATTCATTTAAAATGGGATTTTTCACATTTTAGAAATTAATTTTAAGCTTGCTTGTTTTATTGAATAACTTACCAAATATTATTAATTCTCAACTTACTATGACGCCTTGGAATTAAGAACTTTTGTTTTGTACGTCAAAATTTATTGTGTATAGGTTTTTAACGTTTTTCCGTTCTGTTAGTAGGTAATTTACTACGGCTGATGTGATCTGCGAGATTATGCAAAGAAAACATTGCTTTCCGTGCATATATTTTAGGATCCATAATGAAGTTGTTTTTTCAATAAGCTATTTTTTGCACTATAAATTCTCAGGTTCAATAGATTTAGTTATATCATTACATTGAAAGTAACTTTGATTTTCATTTTTACTTATAGTGACAATCAAAGCAAATACGAAGCTAATAATAAAAATGGAGTAAAATAAACACAAAATACTATATCCTAATAGAATTTAATATCATAATAAAGAGTAAAATAACTTTTAAACATAAATTAGAGAATAATATTGCACATTAGACAGTTACAAAGATAGGAACTGGAATCCTACTCCATGAACATGTAAATAATCAGACGCCGAGTAAGAGTGCGACTCCCGCCAGCGTCCAGCGAGTCGGCTTGTCCTTAGTCTTCAGATTAAATGTCCACACGAACGTAGGACCACGCATTCTGTAAAATAATTGAAGAATATATAATGCAAGAACAAACTTTATATACTGCAAGAGTAAAAAAGCCAAATTTCCTAAAATATTATATCTATATACTAATAATAATACATTTAAATATATTATAATAAAATTTAATTAAATTAAAATATATTGAAATATATTATAAAAAATTAAAATATATTATAATAAATATTAATATAATAAAAATAACTTTATAAAAAGCTGAAGACTTTGTTTATTTGAAAGCGCTAATCTCAGGAACTACTAGTTCGATTTGAAAAATTCTTTCAGTGTTAGATAGCTCATTTATCGAGGAAGTCTATATATCATCACACCCAGGCCAATAAGAATCAAGGTTCTTTTTCCTTTTGAGAGCTTCCGCTGCATGGAGCCCAAAGTAACTATTTCACGCGGACGAAGTCGCGGGCAAAAGCTAGTTATTCATATATTGAAAATGTAGTTATTTTGAGACTCAATATGTCAAAGATACTAAACGTATTAGATCTATGACCAGTCGATGCGGATTTTTTTGTAGATGGTTCTAGGCTACATATTTTTTTGGGTTCGATTGATTCTTTGCCATTTTTGAAATGCACAATGAAGCGGGTGGGATCAGCTAGTTTTTTATTATTGTTAGAAAAGATGTTGGAAATGATAATGTCAATTGTGGTAACAAATTGTTTGTTTCCTTAAAAACACTAGCGTTTTTATAACGTCTAAATAAAGTGTGTACACCGTGGAACCTCCTATTTCAATTACCTTATTATACCTCTTAATTTTGGTCTAACTTTTTGAGTTATGTCAGTCTGATGATTTTCATAGATTGAATTTAAAATAACTAGCAGTTCCCATTGAATATTGGACACCAAGGTGACTCACAAGTCTATTAGGCGATTTTTGTTCTAAAACCAAAAAGAAATTGATAGATTATGTTTAAATAGCTACAAACCTAATCTTGTAGACGGGGCACTCGTAAACGTTCCGGGTGTCCTGTTTGTCCTGCGTGACCGCCTTGATGTAGATGACGGGCATCATGGGGAAGAGTTCCATCATGCGGGACTCGACGATGCCGCCGGTCGCGGTGTCCCAACGTGCGCCCTCCATGTACAGACCGTGAATGTTGGCGCCTTCACGCGGCGGAGCACTAAAGACAGAACGTGCGATGACGAAGAATTCATAGCGATATTTGACTCATACGATCCTCTAGTGTAGAAATGCTCAAACTGAAATTGCTGGCGATCGAACTCAATAGGGTTAGACTACGATCGATATATGTCATAAAGGATTGTCCTCTAGATAGGTGTAGCCGTTAAGTAACTGTCGCTAAAAACGATAAAAGAAAGTGATGAGAGGGTTGTTCTGGCGTAATTATGGATCAAATAACTTTTAGTTGCTTATTTAGGACATTTTGTTTTAGTTACCTACCTACTAAAACAAAATCTGTGAATAGTTCTATATCGGCAATTTTTTTTCGAGATCAATACAATAATCAATCGTTTGAGCACCCGTGCTCCGGTGGTACTCTCATACCTGCGTGAGGAAGTACTAAAAACTAACTTCAAAAGTTATAAAGGCGCAGAAAAACTTTCGCACATCTTTGTTATTGCAATAATAACTCGAAATTAACGTTTCCTAGTTCCTTTGATGCGTGTGAAAATCTCGTGTCCAGTTATCGTGATGCGTCTACTGTCACACAGCCGGATTGTTCGTAAAGCATAACGATAGTGCGTTTTCACATTTGCATTTATTGCGACCTCAGACAAAACATCGTTGCGATTCAGGCAACTATGGAACTAACTTATGTGGAGTTGACTCTGGACTCGGGTCAAAGAGTGAGTTTAAAGCACATATCATAACTATTTTGATAGCATATACCTACAGTCTTACAAACAAACTGTACAATTTATTGGGAATAATAATAATAAATCTTGGTTCTCAGTACGACTAGCTATAAAGTTACAATAAATCTTAAATCTACATTTTGAAAATAAAATAAAATGTGTTCAATGCATTTTCTGCTTTAATGGTCACTGCAAATTCTTTGTACAATATAATTGAGATTAGTTACCCTACTTAATTAAACTAGGTGTAATAGTTAAATTCGCATAAAATTATTGGGTATCATTAGTTAATATCATCAACTCAAATAAAATTCTGAATCGCTAAAAATAGATTGGGAAGAAACCAAAACATGAAATTAATATATACTTGAAGTCTTGTCTAGTCTTCTTGGTGACGTCACAGTTCAAGCACATTTTATCGAGCGGCCACTCGTTCTTGCGAGCCGTTTGTTGCATGATCGCTGTCAGGAATGATTGCGGATTAAAGAATCCAGCCAACCAAACTGCCGGCGGTAACTGGGAACCACGAGCATACAAATGAATACCCGCAAAACCATCCACCAAGGATAAGGAGACTGACCTAGTATTTAACCTGATATAAACTTTAATAATACCTAAGTACCTAAAATTTAGTCAAAAAGAACTGAAAATAAAGCCGACATTGTTATAGATGCAGTATGGATGTCATTTAAGCCTGTATTTATTGAAATGTTATTACCCATCTACCAGGTGAATGTATAAAGGGTCACTTCCTTCGATTCTGTGGTAGTTCTTTGTCACGTTTAACATATAAAATAATAATATCACAACAAATACTAATAAACAACAACAAGAACGGTAGTTAATGTTTGTTCCAATACTTTTAAAAGTATAAAAACGATACTTTGTAAAAACATCAGGTCTAGGTTCAATTAACAACTTTAAAGGGGCCTTTTTTAAGGTTAATCATTACGTTACTGCTTATCGTGGGAACGCCGCACGATCGAACATCGACAGGGCGCTATTAATTTATTACATCCCTTCTTTTCTTCGCACTGACTACGCTATTGGCCTAGAAAGGTCTCAACAACCAGTTCGTTTTTGCGTAAATCACCAGATGTTGAGTGTATATCAGTTTTGCGTTTCTTGAGATAATTAGGTCAAATATGTAGCACCTATTTTTTTAAATTGTTTTAGAATGGGAATCGATCAATGATTATCCTGTCAAAATATTGCTGGCTATTAAACAGTCACTCAGTATAAAGACTAAGACTATACAGGGAACACTAATAGCAATATTATAGAGGTCTGCTGCTGTGCGTGCGTAATTCTAAACTAACTACTGGATAGATATCGGTAAGTCCTTATCTAAAAAAATGTTACGGTATCTTAATTTGATATAAAGTTACCCAACTTTTAAGAAACGACGACTTTTTAAGCACGCCCAGGTTCAACGATATATGAAGTGGAGCAAGTAGTGTAGTATGCAAACGCAGTAGAGCGGAGGTAAACGGATTTACAAAAACATTTTGTAAGCGACGTATATTTTTGTTTCTAATTTTTTTTTTATATTTTCTCCTGTTAGTGTATATTGTTAAGATATATAGACACAACGCAAACACAACAAAGAACCATTCTATATAAGTCAGGTAAATAAAAATACCTGACGTGTAGAAGATGGTGGTAGAAAATAAATATCCAAAGCCATACTATCGACCATTCTTATAACAATTTTGATTAGATACAATGGACATAGGCCGTTTAACTTCGTAGATAAAATTGAGAACGTAACTGGTTATATACATATACGTATAAGAGGAGATAATATTATATAATGTAACTTACATTAAAATCACCAGACCAATTCTCCAATTCCGTTAATCGTAGGCACAGATCAGAGAACCAAGCGGCGAGACCGAGTAGACTTGGATACGCTAGCTTAGTCCAAGATTCTGGGACTTTGTCCATGAATAAAGATTCCATCAATTTCTCCATATCGCTGCTTATGGTAAGCTCACCCTGGAAATATTCATCTACTTAGTATGCTATTATAATCTCCAGAAATATCTCTTATTCAAAGAGCGATACGAAAATTACTAAAATGACTTCAGGTCACTACTTGGTAAGCATAATAGGAATGAAGAGATGAACACGCTTCAACTACAAGATGGATTTCATTATTTTTTTACTTACTTACCTAAAAGAAGATATCGTGATATCTTCAATTAATATAAAGTTATTAATGTTTGAAGAAACTATGATTATAAAAAGTACTTCGTAATCAGCGACTTGCGTTTACTTGCCGAGGAGAAGTAAAGCAATGTGTATGGTGTCCGTGCGCAGAAAAGGGGACGTAAACAGATAGCATTATTTATAATAAAAAATTTACTTTTCTGCTTAATTTTAAGATAATAAACAACACGGATAAAGTCGTAGGTAGCAGCTAGCTCTAACTCAAATAATCGAGTAGACAAATAGTTTTGCTGCTTTCTTTTCTTCCTTCTTATCTTCCTCATTCCATATCATCATAATCTATTCTAATGTAAGCATCATGCATATCCTCGTTCTAAAGGGTAATTAGATTAAGAATATAAAGTCAAACACCTTTAACCCGAGCTCCACTTCCTTAAGAGATCTCCGAATTTCGCCCATGAGCCTGTTCATTCGCTCACACTCCTGAAGGGCAACTATGATGAACGGCGTCAATTCTTCCAACTTTCCCATCAACTCAATCAAATTAAATGGCTCTGGTACTCTATCTAGAATATCGTCTAGTATGTACCGTACCTTATGGAAGAAAATACTAAGAATATAATTATTATCTGGCCTAAATATTAAGTATGTAAAAACCCAGTATTAATTATAAATACTAAATACGTCAATGACATATCTACTTAATGTCTTTTACTGGGATATTTGCATCTTAAAAATATTTTGAGGTCCTGACTCCACCTATCGATAAACTCCGACCTTACGGTGATTATCACCGTTCTTGACCGTTCTACTAATTTTGCCTATATGTATATTTGTGGGAAAAATACAATAACTCGGCCTGAACACAAATTAATTATCTTCGTTTTCCAATTACATTTTGCGGTCTCCTTCGTTTATGACACTATCTGCTACAGAGAGCGCACACTCTGTATCTATGTGACATTGGCGGAATTATGTATTGCTTTTACACGGCGCCATAAATTATTATTATAATTTTTTTATGTCAAAGGGCACCAAACAGGCACACGGTGCACAACTGCAAAACCAGTGGCATCGCTGTTATGTTGCCGACTTAGAAGAGCGTGTTTCGATCCCTTTTCTATAAAGACCCCTATTTCATAACCCTGGAGGAACACCGTCGCGTACTAACCGTGGTAACTCATTCCACAAAATACTGTTAGGTGCTTCACTTTTTGTGAATTTCTTTTTCCATAATTTTTTTTTAAACTTTAAAATACGCCACAATACTTTACCTATATGGACGGCGCGACCCTATTTGTTTTCGTATGAAAGTTGCATAGAATCGGATTTATAAACTACCCTTTTCCGTTAAAACATTATCTTAATTTAAAATCATATCATGTGACTTTTTTGTAACATTACTTTTATTTATTACATGATTTAAGTGTGATGGCAAGTTAAATTCATGTGTTTGTTGAGTTATGACCAATTATATTTAAAAATATTTTTTATACTTTTAATTTTTTTTATGTCATAGAAGGCTAACGAACAGGTGGGTCATCTGATGTTAAATGATCACCGCCGTGCATAGACACTAGCAACACCAAGGGAGTCGCAAGTGCGTTGCTAGCCTGAATTTGAGGGGAGAGGGACGGGAGGGAGACGGGACGGGGAGGCGGGAAAGGGGATGTGGGCCTCCGGCGCTCTCAATGACCGAAACGAGACGCAACAATACAAGCACTGTTACTTCACGTGGGTGTTTCTGTGGGTCGAGTGGTAGTACCGGGAGCGAGCCGACACATTTATGCTGATAACAGTAATAGCTTCAGCGTGCCTCCACCACCTATAAAATAATCTTTTCCGCAGTCCTACGTCGTTGTAACCTTCTAGTTATGTTAAAAGTTTCTAACAATTGAAATTATATCGACATCCATTATCGACGAGCCTTAATTATTTGCACCTCGTTCAAATTAATCTTTTCTCATCGATATATTCCCTACTTTTATATTATTTACTCATTTACCGTCAAATATAAAATTATTATTCAAACAACACACGAGAATAAAGTAAATAATAAACATCATATTTATTTAAAAAATCGTACCATTTCTTCTTTACTAGCACCTCCACCAGCTGAAGCCCCAGTATCTCTAGGTTGCATTTCAAATACCACCTGGATAAAATCAAAATCAAAATATCCTTTATTCAATTTAGGCCCTGAGCAGGCGCTTATGAACGTCAAAGCTACCACCGGTTCGGAAAACAACCCAGTCATCGAGAAGAACTGGCAAGACACTCGATTTGGTTTATCTATTCATATTATATATTTTTACAATAACATAAATATTTACATTCGTTATTAGTGGATGCACAGAGAAGGGCGTCATTTCCAGACGTCACAATCGTTCACATATTGACCACCCTATAAATAGCCTTTACATATTAAAACCCGCTTGACATGGTTGTTGAACTCACTATCCGGCAAATCGGTAATGTGTTTTGGGACTTTGTTATAAAACCTAACACTGTTACCTAAAAAACTGTTTTTGACTTAGTGAGCCTGAAGCATGGAATGACCAATTTGTTGCTGTTTCTAGTATTTAAATTATGCTGGTTTTTTACCAGATCCAGCATATCTAAGTTTTTGCGGACACACATTAAATTATTAAGAATATATTGGGAGGGCAGAGTTAAGATACCGTATTCCTGAAACTTTAGTCTTTAATTATTCGTGAGGCCTCATATTATAAATTGCTAATATTAAAACATTTACTATTTCGAAGCACTCGTTAGGTACATTTTTATACAGATGAAAAGCGATTAATCGTAGATTCGAGATTTGATTGGTGGTGAAAAAAAAAATTATGTTAAAATCAAAACCTAATAAAAATACATGATTGCGACGGCCGCCGTCGGTAGCTCACAAAGAACACCGTTGTTTTTGGACTGTACCGTACTTTCCATCAGGTATTGTGGAATGATTTTGCCGAATTAGTTTAAAAAAAGATGAAAAAAAAAACAATTACCTTAAACAATCTCTCTGATACTGTAGTTAAATATCCGATTTCGGCATTCGGATGCAAGCCGTATAAATATGGTGTCTCTTCAGGTAGATAGTCATCTATGTATTGGTGATAACCCACGTAATCAGAATTCGGTGGTGATATGAACCCTGGAGCGAGTTGAGCTTCACCGTCGACCTGGACATTGTTATTAGGCTTACTAAAAATTGCATTTGAAACTATTCTATCAATGATTTTATTTCATAAATTACTATTTTATTAAATGTTGTCTAACTGGTATCAAAAGTACTAAGATTTTAGGTCATTTAAATAATCATTCAACATAGAATAAACCAGAAATGTGAACGGATTAAAAAAATCTACTTTAAAGAATGAATCAGAACGTCCTTGACCATAGTTAGGTATGTGGATATTTTAGTTTTGGATTGTCATAAATTTAAATATTTCAATTCCTATTTATAGGTATATTTCCTATTCGATTATGTCAATTTCTCTGGTAATTCATCAAAATCTAAGGTTCCTTAATATTAATTAAAATAGGTACTTCTTGAAAATATCCCCTTTACAAAAAAAAAAAAATCCAAATCGGTTAGAAAAAAAACCAACCGAATTGATAACCTTCTTTTTGAAATCGGTTAAATGCTAAAAAAACATAACATCCAAAATATGTAGATATGTAGATGTGTCGTTGCATTTCAAAATGAGCAAAATCGAGTTTTAGCCGTTGCTAATATTTTACGTTACTTTTCAAGATCTTCAAGTTGTGAACGCGTAAAATATAAAGATCATACAAAAAAACCTTATGCACGGCAAAATTCGTTTCTCGGTGTATAAAAACTGGAAATCTTAAAAAAAATTAAACATGTTATATGAACGATTGAAATTGAATTTAGCTCATTTTGAAATGTATCGACTCGTATGTCTAATAAAACGCGAGACATTATATTTTTTATTTCCATAGACAAACCAATTCGGGCTGCATATACTCCAATAAGAACGTTCTACAGAGTCTCCGATCCCAATCGTCAGTGATGTGCCCTCCGTACATAATCTCTCCGAAGAGATAGCGCAAGTCTTCCCAAGGGACTTTGGGATTGGCCTCTAGGTAATTGTACAGTACATATACACATATAGTCAAATCGCCGAAGTTGAACGGGTATACTCTGGAAATTATACAAAAAAAAAAAATCTTCTATAATCATTTACAAAACTCTTGAATGTTTAAGCTAATTGCGCGTGTTTACAAAATCTTGAAGACTTAAATCCGTTTCATAATTATATGTATTATTTAGTTCTTTTATTTTATTATCATACTAGCTGCGCTCATAACTTCGTCCGCGTGGGATGTATTAATTAATACTAATGTATTAAGTCTAATTACTATCTACTTCCTCTTGTACTTAAGTCGCGTCGTCATTAAAATTACAATAACTTTTTATATACCGAACCCATTGTAATTAAACAAAGACTAAATGTTACTCGAAGTTATGCTTTATGATTTTCTTCAAAAGAGTTTATCATGAACGCAGTATTTTAGTAGTGATGCGTGTTCAAGCAAACAGACAGATAGACATTTCTAAAAATGATTAAAATGTATTTTATGACTTATTCCTAGACACCTGCAACATTTTTTTTTTTTTTACAAAAATCTAACAAGTATGAACACGTTAGATTTACATTCTTATTATATCTATAGATGGGTATACTAAGAATCGCCCGCGACATCGCATGTATCTTTATAAATTACAACCATTTGCTCGCGGTTTCGTTCACATTAATCTAAATTTAATCTGTCCCTCGAGAGCAGTACATTTTTTGGGATGATTGTATGTCCTTTTCTGATCCCCTGACAATTTGTAGGCAAAATTTTCACGATGATCGGATGTATAGTTAAAGTGTGAAAGCGTAACAAATCAACAAACAAACATTCACATTTATAATGAAAGTATAGATGGCATCATACATTATCTTAGCGTAGTTAATGACAGTTTATACAGCGTACACCAAGATAACTCTTAGATAGCCGGGTTTTTCCAAACTTAATACACATTTATTTATTGTTATATATTTGCCAATTAAAACAATATCTTTATAAATGATAACGCGTGTGTTACTTCTGATATATAAGCAGTGTTATAACAGTAATATTACTGTAACGTTTCATAAAAATATATTAATTAAAAAAAATATTCATAATTAGCCGGAAGTATAGTAGAAATCAATCATAATAAATAATTCAGTTCAGTTCAGTTCACGGTCAGAACTACTGATTAACAAACGTAGATTATAAAAAGATAAACAAATAAGAAGTATAAATATAATCTATTTTCATTTTTTCATATGACAGAAAGAAGTAAGCGTAATCCTGCATAGATTGTATGTAAATAGACTTACCGATTCCAACCTTGTGGTCCGAACTTGCGTCTCTCCGCAACGACTGCGTGGAAATAGCACAGTGCGAACAAAACTGATTTAAACTCTGCTTCTTTACTGCACATTTCGAGAGTTTCCTGGTTGAAGTTGTCCAAGGACTGAAAATATGTTGTAGTATATGAATACAATAAAGGTAGAAAATTCTAATGTCCAAATAGAGAGGGGCGCATCGTTTTTTGCAATATTGAGTTTTATGTATTACTAGCGGGCCCGGCTGACGTTGTCCCACCCTGATTACCCCCCCGCAACCCCCCTTGTGGGTGGAATTTCGTAAAATCCGTTCTTAGCTGACCTCTACTCGGCGAAAGGAATATTCCTACCATATTTCAAGTCGCTACGCCTTATGGTTCCAGAGATATCGTGATGAGTCAATATATAAGTGGGAATCTCTTATATATATATAGATAGTATCTTTTTGTTCGTTTACGAGCTTTGTTCCCAAATTATACTTTCATAAAACGAGTTAGACGTACAGTCCTTGACAAACTTTTTGACCGCTCTAAATATAGTTGCGAGGAACAAGAATTTAGGTAAAAATACATACATACGTCTATATTATACGTATAATAACATCGAGACAAGTTAAGGGCAAAATAAATATCAATTCTACATTCCTATAATAATACTTTGTTTTGCATTAAAATCTTGACGAAATTATGCTCAACCCACAACTTACGGCTTTATTCAGAGCGGTCAAAAAGATTGACGAGTCCTTCGCTGTTGGCACCTACAGATGGAACCCACAGTTGCTACAGATTTTTCCACTTTTCTCCCATCTGTGTTTTAGTTACGAAGCGCCCTGTTTCCTTATACCGGCAGACTTGAAAAATCGACTTAAATATAAAAAAAAAAACATTCGCGCCATTACAATTTTTAGTAAATGCGCTAGTCTTTAAAAACATTACTAAGGATAGCATTATTAGTAGTAGTATACTGTTTGAAATAAAAATATTTATTGTACATATTTGAATTTTTTTATTTATGTATTGGTATAATTTTTCTGTACGCGTGTATGTGACTGAACTCCTCCTCAACGGCTGTTTTGGTGGTTTCAGGCTTAAAAAGGTCCTTGGATGGTATATATTCATAATTGTAACCGGTAGGTGGCGCTGCGATGGGATTTAAAGATTTCTTATTTTCCAGGGGTGGACAACGTATGCTGGACTCGGTATTAGATACATATACTTTTTCATACTTTATTTTACACACAAGTGTCTACACCACTTTATTATTGATTTTGTAACGCGTCTCGTCTTATGTTCAACATACTACAGATCACCATCTCTCAAACATCATACCAGAGAGTCCTACAACGTCCGCTCAGACGTTGCGTTCCGATTTACCTATCAATCCCACATATATGTTGAAGGACTGACACTAGATTTAATGAGTACCGTTGTATAACATCTGTGTAACTATTTATTTTAGTAATAAAATGTTTTAACCTCCAACCCACATATGATTATCATCGACTTGGAACGAATGAATTTATGTACAAATAAAAATAAAACAAACCTTGTGTAAATTCGCCCACATTCCAATTGGAGGTTCATTGGTTATCTTGATAGCCGATTCTAATATACCTTGCGGAATTATATGGTATATAGGATCCGCGGCAGGCTCAGCGCTCAAGAATAATCTATAACCAAGGAAATTATTTCAATATCGATGGAAAACATTAAACCTAAGAATGCTTTACTGCGAAACTATTGCGTCTAATCATAATTAATTTCTTTACTTTAGCTGAATATTTCATTACATTTCCGAAATTAGGGAAACACCCTTCAAAATTATTAAGTTACTCAGTTAAAGTTGATAAACAAACTACCTTCATATTTTTGAAATTGTTACATTTTTCTATACTTAAATTATTTTTTAAACAAAAAGAAAAAACTCATCCTAATTTATATTTTCATATGAAAGTGAGTTTACTTTTTTTATATCATAAGAGGCAAACGGACAGGTGGGTCACAGATGTTAAGTGATCACCACCGTCCATAGACACTTGCAACACCAGGGGAGTCGCATGTGCGTTGCAAACCTGTCTTGGGGTAGAGGAGGAGTAAGGGAAGGGGGGAGGGGAGGGGAGGTGGGACCTCCGGCGCTCTCACTGACCGAACGAAACGCAACAATGCAAGTACTGTTACTTCACGACGGTTTTCTGTGGGTCGGGTGGTAGTGGTAGTACTTCGGGCGAGCCGACCCATTCATGCCGAAACCATTAATAGCTTCAGCGTGGCTCTACCACCTAAGGTTGATTTATTAAGCTTTCCTCCTTAACCACTTAACTAATCTTCGTGAAATTTTGCATACACGTTGTCAGATGTACAGACAATGTGGTCTTTTCTAAATAAAAAATTTACTGTCCCCGAGTGATAGATCAAATCTTAATAAAAGCGCGAAATCTAGTTTTCTAATATAGTTTACCTATATTCCGGTATAGGATTCTCAAAGGATTCCTCCATCTTCTTTTCCAAGGTGGACAGCCATCTTGCTACCAAATGTATATTCTGCAGAATAACCCAGTGCCCGCTGACGGACGCCACGCTCATCGCCTCCTCGGCCACCACTTCCTGCCCTTGTCCAAGTGATACTATGTGGAAAGTCTTCTTCTCAGTAGAGAAACCCATCTTGCGACCCAGTTTCTCTATATCCTTTTAATAGTGAAAAACAGTAAAAATATTATTACAACTATTTTCTCTTAATGTTTCTTAATTTTATATGAGAAATATTTAAAGACGTAAAATAAGCAAAATTATAAAATTTAGGGATGCGTATAATCCATTAGGATAAGGTTAAATCGATGCGTGCGTGCGTGTGTGCGTGCGTGTGTGCGTGCATGTGTGCGTGCGTGCGAGCGCGTGCGTTTGTGTGTGTGTGTTGTGTTAAAATAATTTCAACATCCGTATGTAAGTACCAAATATCTTGGACATAAGGGAATATTTTAAATAACTTTTCGACAATATCCGTTAAAGATTAAGACCCGTATTCTTACTGTTTTGATCTCTCACGACGGCGAATAGATGTTAACCGAAATAAACAGATATAATATAAAATACATTAGACCTAGATCATAATTTGCACGACCGTGTATTTGCTGGCCGCAATTTTGTGTAACTAGATGAACTAGAAAAAAACAATATATAATAGTTTATTATAAACAGTGCAATATGCTAATCAAACTATCACTCAAATTACCTTCAAAGGATCGACTCCAGGCGATAGTATAAAGAACATCGCCGTAGTTGCGTTGCTTTCTTGGTAAGATTTTTCTAGTGCAGGAGTTCGAGCTTCAACATATTTTGTACCAAGATTTTCTTCACAAAATGCACTAAAACATTAAGGGCAACATCACTGCGTGTACTAGTAAAACTAAGTCTTCAACTATTTAACTATCTGTGCTGTGATTGATATTCTAACTTGTTTTATAAATGCGAATGTCAGTGTCATTGTTTATTACGCTTTCGCGTCTTAACTACTCAACCGATCATCATGAGATATTACATATAAGTATATGCACAGAACTAAACTATACAGAACAGAACTACAGACAACTACGTAATAGAAGGCACAGGAAAGGACATAGGGTATCTTTCACCTAGAAAAATATACTATTTCCGAGGATTAGGTTAAATCTACGTTAACACGAGCGAAACCGTGCACAAATGCTAGCTATTACTCCTAGTAGGTATAATATGTATTTTCTTTACCTAAATAGAATGTTGAAATTAAACCTACCTTGAAGCGTAAGACATTCGATCAGGTCTAAGTGCACGCATTATACACAGACGTTGCAATGCAGATTTATTCTTCCATTCGCCAGGTAGTTTGTCTCTTTCTGGCGCCTCTCCATCAGTGTATTTTTGCCATCTAGTTACAGAAAAATTGTTAATTTTATTTCAATACAACTATTAAAAAATAGTAAATAATGCAAAAAAATACGACTTGTTATGTGGTTACCTTTTCGCAGCTCCTTCAATATCTTTATCTAAATTTTCGAAAGCGTCCATTTTAGACAGAGCAACGATTCCACCGAAAGAATTGTTTGAAAGCCACGAGTACGGGGATGTCTCCGGTGCGACAGCGTATTTTAGTAGGAAATCTAACTCCTTGGGATCAATTTTTCCTTCCACCGTCAGAATCTTTATCCATGTGAAAAAATATTGTAACCACATTATTATATATTCTATGTAAATTTTAATTCTGATCAAAAAGCTGATTAGTGTAAAAAGTTTGACTTCTGTTCTTTTCTATTCAGTAATTATTGAAAAGTGAAAATGGAAAGCTAGAATTGTGAATGAAATATTGTTTTTCCTGTTTGTGTATATTGTAGACTAGGCAGATAATATGCTACAATTCAATTAAATATCGATAAATTGAGGAGTAATAGGTTAGCATGGTATGAGCATGTCATGAGGACAGATGAAAGCTATGTAACTAGTGAAGGGACTGATGGGACCGTGTAAATAGGCCCCACCAGGATATGCGGTAAAAATAAATTGAGAGCGTAAGAGCGGTTGGCGTAAGAGCCTTGCCTATAAATAAATATAATAACAAGAACCCCAAATAAAAGCGTGGACTGACCTGCAACTCAGCACCTTGTACGGAGCAGCGGCGTCTCAGGCGAAATTTGCGGTGTTTGCGGATTTGAGCGGGTGAAGCGGAGCCGATGATGTGATATACTATGTAACTTGAAGATAATCACAGAGAAAAAACTTAAACCGATAAATCACAATGTTTTTCGACGGCGGCGGTATAGAGCGAACTGTGATGAAAAACAAATCGGTTCGGTGCGTGAAATTTTTAAATTGTTCCATTATTCTTCTCATTTCAATTATTTTCCTTTTTCGGTAATTTTGACGGCCAGGAAGGTCCTTTATAGCGCCTGCAAGCTCCGTACTCGATCAATGAGGTACAGACCAGAAACACATCTCGTTATTTGGAGCGCAACTATTAAATTTATTTATAAGAAGCCAACCAACTAGAAAAGTTTTAAGTATGATGGTGGACGGATATAGGAGTAGAAGAAGACCGAAAAAGGTATGGATGGACTGTGTGAAAAATGATATGTGTATAAAAGATGTAAATAGTAAGATTACATCTAACAGGGGCGAGTGGAAAAGTAAAACATGTTGTGCCGACCCCACTTAGATGGGACAGGGGTAAGAAAATGATAATTAATTAAATTAAATATCGAAATTTTTAGAATTATTAGCATGCATTCTAAATTAATTCACCTGTAGAGTAATAAGGAACAGAAACACTAATTTGTCGCTTTCGAATAGACCCCTGCAGGTATAAACGTAGACAGAGTATGTGATGTTGTCCAGGAGGTTGTGCACGCGCCCCTCTAGATCATCGGCCTCTTCAGCTCGAGCTAGTGCGTCTTTAAAAACCACGCTGTAAGCCTTCAGCGAGAACTGATACATCGGATTGATCTTGTATAGGTCATTCAGTATGAAGTACAATAGAGACGCGCGTGTGGCTGCACGTCTAAAGAACACAAAAGAACAGTAAACGGTGAATTAAAACGGTACGGAAATCTTGTTAGTATGGATGACCCGAGGCTGTCTAAAGATGTCTTTTACACAAAGCTGAAGGGAGGTAAAAACAATCCTGAAAATCAGCTATTACATTACAAAGATGTCTTAAAGCGTCATTTAACTGCGCGTAATATTTCGTGTGAGGGTTGGGAAGAGCTCGAGCAATAGAGACGTGAGTTGCAGAGGTCTGTTCATAAGGCGGTTACTAATTTTGAGGAAAAGCGATTACAAGACATAAACGCTTTATAATTAAAACCCGTCCGAAGCCTTTCTACACCTGTACATATAATACTGTTGTCAATGGCAAAAAAGCTCTAAAAGAAAATTTGGCTTTGCCAGTCATATAAGTGATCGCAAATCACCAAGGAGGCTCCTAAAGAACATAGCTTACGTGAAATGTCTTGGAATAATAAATAAGCTAAAGCGTTATATTATTTTTATTTTATCGATTTTTTTTTGTAATGAAAAATCCAATGTATTAAAAAAAACTTGGGATTAGACCAAATATCGTGACTACTCGACGTATTAGATACTTCTTCGTAATGTATCAGAGAACTCTTTTCCGAAAACTTTGACCGCAAGAAATACTTTTGTAAATAGCCCATTGCTGAACGCTTTTTCGTTATTATACATATGTTACCTGTATCTTTTTCGGACTTTGTCAATCTCAACAGCGGATTCTGGTAAATGCCCCTGTTACTTAATGCTATTTTGCTATTATTAATTTGTTAGGTAAATCGCTTAAATTACCTGTATCTTTCTCGGGCTTCGTCAATTTTAACAGCGGTTACTTTGCCTTCTTCGACTTTTGTTTCTATATCAGCAGCAGTCTTTTTTGTTATCTCGAGATTTATAACTAAAGCAGAATCGCTAAGTATGTCAGGTCCTGCTGATGATAAGCGCTTCAGTAAATCATCTTCGAGTGATTTAAGCGTGATTTTGAAGTCGTTTTGTTGTTTGGTAAGACCCGATCTCAAACTTTCCAAATCAGGTCTTTCAGCTTTCACTACTTCACCTAATAGCTGTTCTTCTAACCTAATAATATAAGAAAAAATATTTCAACTTGCACATAATCCATTATTAGGGGGATTAGTACATATAGATACAACAGTTCCAAGACATGTGGGTTGAAAGACGAACTATTTACGATATTATATTTACGAGTACATATTTTACAATAATATATACTTTTCATAACATAATTGTATATTTTTGAGCCTTCTTAAGCTCTTATATTTTCCTAATTCATGACATTAGCCCTTTATGACTTCAACAAAATAAGTTCTTTATAAAAGTGGCCACTCGGAGGTACTTTTGTCGACGACGATTGCTGATGGTTTTCATTACTCTGCGCGGAAGACACCGTGCAGCACACTGTAGAAGAGTGTCCCGCCTGACCTCGTGGAGGCCATTGACCCTGATCTCTCGCTCTCAGCCGTCGTCCGAAAGATAGGTCGGGAGTGAGAGCGAATGAAATTCCGTCGCCTCATATTGCGAGGCGGTTATGTTCGTAAAGAAGGCGGCGGAGAGAGGCAGGGAGAAAACCAGCCAGCTCCTCTACCGCGGTCGACACTCACGGCGGCGTAGGGTCAGTAATGACCTGATGCATATGGTTACAATACTCATCGCTGTGCTATGCTTTATGTGATTACATTACAATGTGATGTTTTATGGATGATCGTACAGGACTAATTTTATAGCCAAAATAAATACGAAATAAATATCACAAAGTATTTATATAGGAATAACAGAATTGTAAAATGTCGTGATAGCATCTAAATTGTTAGTTTTGGCCAATATTCAACTGTTACAAAGATAAACATTATTGATTTTTAATGATTTAAGGTTTAATTGCTCTTGTAAGTGTTATTTTATGTGTTTATATTCCATGATAAAGATATATATTTTGGTGGATATAACCACACTTACAACGTACCCATCTCGAGTAACAGTAAAGTTGATAAGCGTACACTGTGCTTGCATCTCAGGCTGATAATGCGGATTAGCAAGTTTTGTCTGAAGTATAAGACGAAAACTAGGATGATAATCGATTTCTCTGTCTCCAATCTGAAAAGCCATATTCAATAGTAACTTCATATATTAACTAAAAATATCTTATATCTAAGAATTTTCTTTGAATTTATGTACCGAGTCTACAAATTATAGAACAAAAGGTAGCCAGAGTGCCTGGAACGTGTAAGTGCAGCCAAGAGAGCGTATTTTCATTTTTGTATGTAAAACTAGATGCTTTATTTCAACTCGATACGGGTTAGATTTGTTTTACGCAAACAATTGCGAGTTTGGAGTTAATATTCAAATTTACCTTTACGTATGTTGGTTTTCCATAATATATATTAAACAAATACCTTGAGCACTTTGCCTTTCCGTATAAGTACTCTACCAAGGAGTGGTTCCAGAACAGCATCTACAGTTTCACCGATATTCTCGAGCAACACTATGTTTCCATTTGTAACTGCCCGCTCGATGCCTTCCATGTAATTTCGTTGTGTAAGCCTAATGACCACAAGTGCATCCCCAAACTTGGATTTAATCCACTTAATGCCTTGCCTGTAAGTTATATTTCCAGGCTTCTTTAAATAACAATATCAAAAAATGTATTCGCAGTTAATTCTAAAACTTTATGTCTTACAGTTGCGGATCAATCATGAGAGGCCATCGCGCAGAGTTTGTCAGTATAGTGGCATTTTCCGAACTCATAGTATCTGTCGGGAGGCCTTCATTGTTCCAGCTTGCGATTTGAGCGTCATCGGTCAACATTGTCAGCGGTTCGAGTCCCTCCGTAATCTCAATTTTCGGCTTTTAATTGAATAAAAATATATTTTAGTTATTATGTATATGAATCTAATATTTAATTAATTTTAGGTTATAGTTTATAAATACTACCACTATTTGTGTTTAACGATAATTTAAAGATATAAAATAAAATGTTAACATAGAATATAACCGACCGCAAAACGATGCACTAGAACGTCCTTGACCATAGTTAGGTACTCACTTAGTCTATAATTGTCAAAAATGCACCAATATTTCAACCATTATGCATTTCATATGTATACAAATTAAAATTGGGCCTCCTTGAAAATACCCATTTGTGACGAAGTTTTGGGGTAAGGAATATTGAAAATATATACAACCGTATTGAGAACCTTCTCCTTTTATAAATTGGTTAATAGCCTATACATAATTCAAAAGTCACATAATCAAAGTACACAACATTGACAACATTATTTACGTTTGTCTTTTCTAATGTTGGTATCCAATCGTCATACATAAGCTGCTGTCGGTAACGACGTGTGAAACAGCCTACGTAGGATATGAACGCAGTCACTAATAGCACGTCACCAGGAAGCGTGACACCGGATTCTTTTAGCCTCACCACAGTTGCCGACCATCTAGCAAAAAGTGAAAAAAATTGATTACGTAATTCAAATCGTGCGAGAGTTGTGCATACTAACGATGTAAATGTATTTAGTTAAACATCAATTTCATAATTTAATCAGTTATTCTTTAAAATGAATGTATTAGTACAGAAACATTCAAACCCTTTTGGTCAACTTTTTTAAACTTTGTTTGTAAAAGGAAATGAAACCTATAGGTATCTTTCTGAAGGTACAAAATTATAAAAAAGAAAACATTTTCAACTTTTAGTACAATGTTGTGGAAAAAAATTATATAAATATAATAGACGTTTTCTTTTAACATTTGGTCGTCATAAGAAATATGTTTTTATGTCGTGTCCCTACCGACATTAGAAAAAATGCTGTTATTTAAATTTTACTACTGAAAACAAAAGAAAATCGAAAACGGGTTTTTTCTTAAATTCGAAAAATTTTCGAGATTAAGTATTGAGATTTCGAGTGAATTATTCTTGTTTGGTGTCGAATTGATAGTCAAGCGCTGATATAAAACTCCTTGGAGTTGATTCGGTGTGCTCTTTCGGTTGTGCCCTTTAAGTAGAAAGAAGAACCAAAATTCGATAAAGACAGCCTTTTTCAAATATAAACATATATTATATGGAAGCAACTGCGTCACACGGTTTATATGTTATCATTAAGATCGATAAAATGAGACATGATAGATATGTTTTTTTAATATACTTCATCTAACTAAATCAATGCATTTTAATAACGCTTAGATCTTTTTGCTATCACTGTACGAATGAATTTTATCACAAAAACATAAAACAAATACGAATGTATAACATGAAAGGTTGTTGTCTTGGTTTGTTTGTTGTATCAGGCACTCACTTCACATAATCAAACTATAAGAGAGGACTTAAAAACGATTTGAAAAACTTTAGTATTTACAATTCATGGTTCACGAAGGTAAGTTTTGAAAAGACAGTACACAGATATGCTGTACACATCCATGGAGTGCTTAATTTCAAGTTACAAAACAATTAGCATTACAACGGGACAAAATGGCTTGCATATAAATAAATTGTAATTATTTATGTAACAATATTCAATTTTGTTACTTGATAGACACAACTGGTTAATCTTTGATCACGATTTAATACCTGATCTTTTCAGAAGCTAAACCATTCACTAGTCTATTAGCTAGGTCAATAGTGGCGTTGGTAGCATCTGCTTCAGCTTGACATTTCATTTTCTCGTTTACAGCTTCTTGGAAAGCTTTCATTAGCTCTGCTAATTTTTCTTCGAGTTCCTGTTATATATTATAGCACAATAAGAACAGGGAATTAATGAGAAATTTAAATTCAATTATCATTTTGTATTTTGCCATTTGTTGTCAACTTAAGCGAATGTTTAATCAATCTTAATATTATACTAGTGGGCCCGGCAGACGTTGTCCCGCCCTGCTTATAAAAAAATCCTTGACAAATTGTATACCAAAACCTTCCTCATGAATCACTTTATCCACTGGTGAAAACCGCATGAAAATCCGTTCAGTAGTTTTTGAGTTTATCGCGAACAGACAGACAGACAGACGCGATAGGGAACTGTGTTTTATACTATGTAATGAAATGCGAATAAGAGTTTGTTTCTTTGTTCACACCTTGACTACTCATGAGATTTTGCATACGTGCTGTTAGAGTATAAAAAAATAGTGTTGTACCCAAGGGATTCGTTAAATGTAATGTAAGCTGCGAGTAAACGCTTGTATTATAATATAATTAAAAAAAATAGTATATAGGTATAACATCTGTCCACCATTTCATTTGATATTAAAGGACGATGTATATGGTTCACGAGTAAGATGGTATACACATTAAAACTCTAGAAGGACTTGCTTTGAAATGCAGCTGCATGGAACAAACCAACAGGTGCTTGGCAACAGATTTTCAACCTGAGGGTGGTAGCTATTCAGGAGGGTTTAGGAAGAACTGATATCAGTTTTCTTTCATCGAAAGTTTCCGACTCAGTCAATCAGACTCAGACAAGGTCAACTCAACCGTCATCGCTTTGCCTAAATGACCATGAATGAGTATGGAAACTGTTTTATGTATCATCAAAACTCACCTTAATCTGATCAGTGAGAAAGGATAACTTATCCCTAGCGGCCTGTAGTTCCGCATTGGCTTGATTAAGTGCCCGTCGCTTCGGTTCTACGACCACATACACATCATAAAACTTGACGATGTTGATAACCCACGCACACAGACCGGCAGCAGCAGCCGATTTAGACATTATTAAATCCGCGTTAAATTCGGGGTTCTTTATATATGGCTGTACCGCCTAAGAATTATTGGAAAGATGTTAGGATATGCAAAATAATAGATGTCACTAAAATCTAACGACTCGAATGTTTTTTGGAATCGATTATAAACATTATAGATAGAGAGTATGGTATTGAATGAGTTATAGTATAGTATAGTACCTTAATTACATCCGGATGTATATTTTCTTTGTCATAATATACCAGATCATACAAGAACTGATCAACTTTCGCCATCATAAGCTGAAAAATATTTATTTCAAAATTATCCTACAAATTTAAACATTGATAATCCATTTTGTGAATGAAAACAATCATTTTACTTTGCAAGATTTCCACGATCTATCTTTTGGGATTTTGCCCTTTTTAGAAAACAGCACTAGCACTGCCGCTGTTACGTTTATTACAGCATCGGGTGGTGAACCGAACGACTTCAACTCGGTTAAATTATTCTTGTTCAGTGTATTCAACGCCTCTTGTGCTGCTAGTAAAGCCGGTTCAGCTTTCGCTAAATCATCAGCGCAAATTTTAGCTTTTATTGTGACATCTTCTTCAATCACTTTGACTTTCTTTTCTTCTTCAGCAGCTGTTAAAGGATGTTGACCATCGTTATATACAATAAAGTAACCCTCGAGAGTATTTTTATATAATAATTTTATTTAACAATTTTGATATAAATATATAATTCTTTTGTACTTCTGTATGTGACTGAACACCTAAACGGTTGGACTGATATTGATATTTCTTTTATGTACATTCAAAAACAGTTTAAATTCACAACCAAACCCGGTAAACGCAATCTAATTCAGCGATTGTTTTTTATTCACAGGGTAGGACAACTTATGCCCGCTTGTAATATTATAATTTTACATCCGAATTGAATAAAGTGAACAGTAGTACACGAATATTACCAAATGCCTTCTCTTTGGAAACTTTCTCGCTCTCAGCTCCAACAACATCTATGAGTGCCTCAGCTGCTTTGTTCTTCTCTTTGAGTATAATTTCTTGTTCTGCTAAAGTAACCTGTTTAAAAAGTACTGCTGTATTAATTTATTTGTTTCATTGAATTACCTCGATGATTTTCTTCATAGATTTATAGCAAAAAAAATATAATTCAGTATAATAAAATCGTCTTGTCCAAAATGTTACAGTAATAGATGCTAACCACTATGTATACAAAATATCGCAATTACCAATCATACGTTTTTAAAATATTGGTTACATAAAATACCTTTAGCACAGCCACATCAGCTGCACACGACGCCAGTTTCTCAAGGCCGTTTTCAAGTCTAGACACCATCATAGTTAAATCTTTGGTCTTCTCGTTAAGGAGCTTCGTATACAAAGAGATTTGTTCCAAGAAAGTCTTGGGCGTGGTGTAGTTGTAGCGTCGCTCGTTTTGGAAATATACCGCTGACATCTGGTTCACGCTTTGGTGTACGTGTGACATAAAATTCGATACCGACTCTACTAATTCTACCTGTTATAAATAGATAATACATTTGATTATATTTAAACTAAATTACATAAAACTTATTATTTTGCTTATTACAGGATTGGTTAATTTATTGTATTAATGCTTATCACTGTTTTTATTTTTTTGTATATAACTGGGCATGTTCCAACAATTTACGTGATTTTTTTTTCAATCAAACTTATTGTTATGTATGACGACTTGACGACTATCGTATCTTAGAACTTAAATCAGTTTGTATACATATAGATTAATTAAAGATATTATTTAGGTGATTGATCTAAAAAAAAAGAGGTGAAGTTCTCAGAATTCTATGAAATTCCAGTGCGAGTACCTGATCCACCATATTTCAGGGTGATAACCCAAAACCGAAATATTGGACTTACAACCTATGTGTAACTGCAGGAAGCCTCAAAATTAACTTACAATTTATTAGGTCCTTACTATTCAAGAGTTAAGGTTACTGGAAGCAACAAATAAAACAAAAAAATCACCGGCAATGATTCAACTTCAGCGATGAATCGTTTGGAGACAGATCGTAATGCTTCCTGCGGCCACTCATGGAACCAGTTAATGGCCGTGCAGTTGACTATCGATGGAAATTTACGAGCTCGAACACGCAGAGTAGCGCCCACAGGTGAAAAGCATAGCACAACCTGTGGGTAACATTTTTCTAAATTCTAGCTTAGTTTGAGAAAACTCTAAAAACTCTTTATAAATACTGACCTTTAGCATCAATCTAACACGATTGATAAAGAATCTCCAACAGTTTTCGCGAGTATCAGGAACACCAGTTGCTTTTGTCTGTAAAATTATAAGTTCCAACATTATAAAAAGAACTAGGACACAGTGTAAAAGCTAAACAACACTAATTTAATACATGGTCAAAGACGAATATCGAAGAAGATCGTGAATATTTTATAATACACCAGGAAGATTTACTAATAGCTACAGACAAGAAATACAGCGAGGTTTATATTTTTGTTTAAATACGTCAAAACCAAGCAATAACATAATTTATTTATTTACTTGTTTATTTATCATGGCTCACTAAAATGACAATACAAGACAACCACAGCATGCTCCAACAATAAATTAAATTACAATTAAAAAAAGAAACGATTTTACATATTTAAAGGTTTAACATAAATAGTATGAAAACTAACAAACTATATCAGAAAGAGAAAGAAATTCCGAAAACCAATTAATACTCTAAAACCATATCTTCAAATAATATGAAAACTAACAAACTATAACAGATTTTTTTTTATTTCATGAGCTAAACAATTATAAATGCCCCTATGTCGTTGAATGATTACAATATTATCCGAAGTATTTATGGTTTATTACTTATCTTACCTCTCCTCTTACACCATTTATAACATTTTCAATCTCGTCGTCAGCCAGCAACTCGGGTATTTCGCCCGACGCGAGCAAATCGTTTATCAGTACTAAAAACCGTTCGTCAGCCACTTGGGCGTCCGTCATCAGAAACACATGCCCTAGATTTTTCAATCCCGACTTAATATATAAAGAAGCTGCAAAAATAATATCAAGATACATTAAAACTAAATCTAAAATTATAGGTTGTATTGTGTATCTTTAATACCTATGTCCACTTTTAAGTCATTAATACTGTATCCTTTTCGCAGCTGTATTTGGAATACTTCAAGTGAAGAGATAAAAGCTGAAAGCCTTGAAAGAGACTGTTTACCGGAACCTCCCACGCCGACTAAAAGGGCATTGCCACGTGGTGCTTCAAGAATACGATTGATTCTAGAAAATGAAAATTGTAACGATGAAGTGGCATTTTATATAACTTTTATAGAAATTAAAAAGAACACGATAATACTCTTAAAACCTAGTTGATAAATAAATTTTATATATACCTGCAAATGTGATACATAGCGTCCTCGAACAGCACCAGATTCATTGAAGCAACGAGATCGTTATAGGACGAAAGAGACTCATCAAGGAGTTTCTTGATTTGCGGCCACTCTTTTATTGGAAAATATTTAGGATCACCGATACCCTCCGCAAAATGGCAATAAATCAATGGTTTTTCAAAGACAACATTATCGTCATATTCCTGAAGATTAATAAATGCCTAATAACACCTGATAATAACAAAGAACTAAGTCTGCATATGTTCAAGCAGTTGTAACTCTAGACTGTTTCATTACAATTCCTCATGGTTTAACTTATAATATGTAATAATATACACTAAATACACAACAGCCATATACCTAATCAGGCATTGAACTGGGATCCCCAAGACAGGCGGAAGCGTGGTCGTCCTAGATAGACCTGGCGATGATCTGTGCTCGGAGAGTCTATGAAGATTAGGCTACTTGCGATGAGGTGAAGCGTCAAGCCATCGATAGATCGAGATGGAGAAGCATTGTGTCTGCCCTCTGCCCCGACAGTATGGGAACATAGGATCCCAAGAGAGAGAGAATAATATACACCGAGGGCTTCAAATTATCTTTTTTCAAATTGTCGTAGTCGTATTGAACTCTTAATTCTTTGTTAATATGTACCTAACTTTCAGAACAAAAAATATTATTTATTTTGACTAACCTCACAATTCTTCTTGATAACTTCTACTATGAGCTTCTGAAAGGATTCATTGTCTGTGGAATCGACTAGTTTATCGGAGTATACTCGGGTTGCTTCGTGCATCCATAATCGTATCAACTCCGATTGAGTTTTAATTGCATCACCAGTTGTGAATAGAATACCCTAAACCAAATAAATTTCTTTAATAGAAATCATTATTGCTCAATGGAAGATGCTGTTTTCATTTATTTTATTTGGTGTTCAATTAATTCGAAACTGACTTTATTAAAATAGAAATATTATTTGATAGAGCGAATATAGCGACGTAGCACGAGTAAATTGTTGTTTGAACTGTTTAAACAAAAACGAATCATTCTACTATATAAATTTAATCAATTGAAATTTTAATAGAAAAATTTATAGTATTTTAACCTGAAATATATTGGAGAGATCTCTCAAATTAAAGATGTAGTGGAATTTTATAGCTGTCGGTAAAAACATTGAGGCAAGTTTGTTGTGTAGGGCGAGTGCAGCGTTCACCAAATTTTCTCCATACCGTTGAACCGCCACACCAAATTTATTCAAAGGGTTGTTTAAATGTTGTGTCAAAATCTGCTTGTAGATTTGGAAACACGCATCCAAACCAGGAAAACTTAAAAAAGTATATAATACACTATTATCAATCTTCCATACAAAACAGATATCACGTTGACTTGTACCTAAATATCGTTAAATTATTAATTTGTGTTATAATATTTAATTACTAAAATACTTATTAATACAATTGTGTACATAGAACATATTTCAATTATAAGCAGTGAAATCTAAATAAATAATGCCGTGATTATTCTAATCTGGATTCAGTTCCTAAAATGAGCACAATTCTCCGGTGACGGTACTATAAGCTTATCTCGAAGTTTAACTTCTTGTCTTCTGTCACATATATTCAATTAATACGAAATCCTAACTGAAATAAAAGAGCAAGGATAATGTATAAATACCTGACAGCAAATGTGCAGAAGTGCCTCTGAAGCCTAGGGTCAATAGTAAAAGATCCTGCAGTTGGATTCATACACGCTACGAACATACAATTAGATATGTCCTTTAATGTGAGCTTTTGCCTATCGTACCTGTAAACAAAATCTATTTTGTTATGATTTAACTTAGAAATTTCATGTTCCCCTAGTCTACGGCTATCAAAGAAACACTGCCCACTTTGATATTGACAATAGTAAGAAATCTCATAAAGAGAAACCTAACTATTAGGTCAAATAATACATATTTACCAATGCCTATAGTCCATGAATTGTCTGATGAGTGTATGAGGCTGGACAGTGCCGTATGTGTCTACTTCAGGCATATTTAGGTCATCTACGAAGTATATCATGAATTTACTACCCGGAGGACCGAAATTACGTCCGGATTTCTTCTCCAGCGGTTTCTCCAACACTTTTTGCATCATTTCTGTTGTAAAATAAAAATATGATATTACTAGCTAGATCCGACCTGCTTCTTTAGTCATTAAAAATGGTAAAGGGTCAATGGAATAAAAAAAATATTTCAATGCACAAGACTATAAGGTTGAGGCGCATTCGTGATCGATGTATCGCCCGTGAGCTCCTCAGTTCTCTACTAAGGCCCCTCAAGCTGCAAGACGATGATCCTGTAGAAGAGCCGATACTTGGTGGTTTCGGGCGGAAATTATATCCAAGCAATTCCCGCTCCCTGAAAAAAGATGTGAGAAAAACACCGTGGGGCTTTTGCCAGTAAGAATCTAACATCACCATCGCCCTATCGGTCTAAGATTCTAAGATTTCTTCATGTTAAAAAAAGTACCATCTTCGAAACATTCTGCATCGTGCTTATACGTATGTATACGTATTATATGTAGTTATGACGTGACTGAGTCCCAAAGGAATTGTACTTTTATTGTTTGCATACATCGATATTCTTTGCCATTGCTTTCCTGTGTATGTTCAATGTTCATATTATATAATTATGGCCTATTTATTTGAAATTTTACTATGAAAACGTACTAGACGTATAAAAAACGTAGATACACGAATGTGTTAACGAAGTATTATGAAAAAGTACCTTACAATTAACCAATGTAAAATAAATAGGAAATATGTTAGGAACACTTGACGACGTTATCAGAATTAATCTGGGTATCCTAATCAGATTTTTAAACAGGCGAAAGGTAATTAATGTTGAGAAGATTGTGTTAATGTGAGTTTTTAGAACATGATTGTAGTAGAAGAGAATTTATGTTCAAACTTAATAGTATCACATTAATTTCTTACCCGAGGTAGTATAAAAGTTAAAGGGTACATTAGTAACTGCATACGATTCCGGCAGTGAATTTAATTTCGCCGCTACACCGACAGTTTTTCCGCTGCCGGCACTGCCGACCAACATAAGTGGCTTTTGTTTAGCGATCAGCAAGTCCATAAAGAATCGGATACGCGTAGTCTCTGATGTGGAGACTAAACAGGACTGGAACAAATATACTTGAAAAGGTAATTACATAGAGGTTGAAAGTAATGTAGTAATCGAGCAAAATTAGCGTACTTTTACTAATTTAAATTGGTAACACTATCGGCTGACGGTGAAGGAAAACGTCGTGAAGATACCTTGAACTTGAGAAACGCTTTTGCAGTACCATCAGATTCGAGAAAATATAAAAATTTTAAATCGCCAATTCGTCGGAAGCTGGCTTGGTGATTACGCCCCTACCATCCCTTCAGACCTGCAATGGGTGTTCTACAGGTTGTTGTGATGATTTCTTATATCATGTGATTATATAATGAAGGCTTAAGCAGAATTTGATAGATAGCGTCGTCACCCCATACAATATTTCAAATTATGCTTGGTTGATTCCGATACGTGGATGATATGCGAGATAATATTAGGTCTTTACCTATGAAATTGCCGTTTTGTATGGAAAAATTTAAACGAATTTTTTTCCTGTATTTTTTATTTGTATTAATCGAAGTAATCACCCATGCAATCAATGCATCTTTGCCAACGCAGTGGCAGTTTATTGATGCCCTTCTTAAAGAAATCAGCTGGACGGGAGACAACAAATTCTTCAAAGGCATTTTGTACTGTTTCTCGGGTATTGAATTTTTTTCCCGCCAAGGAGTTATCCAAATTCTGGAAAAAGTAGTAGTCTGTAGGCGCAAGGTCTTGTGAGTAGGGCGGATGACGGAGAACTTCCAACACCAGTTCTTGCAACTTGGAGACCGTCTGCTGTGCAGTATGAGGTCGCGCGTTGTCGTGCAGGAGCAGCGGCGACGAGCGATTGACTAACGCTGGTTGGAGATGTGCCAGCTTCTCCATCATTGTGTTCAGTTCTTCACAGTACACATCTGCCGTAATGCTCACCCCGTTTGGTAAGAAGCTGTGATGAATCACACCGGCGCTAGACCACCAAACAATGACCATCACTTTCCTAGGGGTAAGTTTTCGTTTAGGGCATTGTTTAGGTGCTGAACCAGGATCCAACCAACTTGCTGAGCGCTTGCGGTTATCAAACAGAATCCATTTTTCATCGCAGGTAACAATGCGGTTCAAAATTCCTTCATTTGTGTGTCTGTTGAGCAGTGCAACGCACGTCTCGACGCGTACTTCGCGCTGGCGATCATTGAGTTCCTGGGGCACCCATTTGTCAAGCTTTTTTACCTTGCCAATTTGACGTAAATGGACCAATATTGTTTTGACGCTAACGTCGAAAGCTGCTGCTAATTCAGCCGTAGATTGTGTATCATCAGCTTCCACAATCGTCTTTAATTCGTCATTCTCGACCAAAGTTTTCAGACGACCGCGAGGTTCATTTTTCAGGTCGAAATTCCTAGAACGAAAGCGAGCAAACCAATAACAGGTGGTGCGTTGGTTTGTAGTGTTAGCTCCGTAAACGTCGTTGATGTTGCGTGCCGCATGTGCTGCATTGCTGCCACGACGGTACTCATATTCCATAATTACTCGAATTTTTAACGTATCCATGATGACAAAAAAGATTGAAATGCGATGAAAATGTAACACTAATCAATAAACAAATGACTACTGTTGGAATAAGAATTCCATGTTTTTAAAATAAAATTAATTTGAAATTAGAATTCTTAGCCAAACAAAAATTATTTTAATTTGAAATGGCCAGTACTGCAGAACGGCAATTTCATAGGTAAAGACCTATTATAATAATTATAAAATAAATATAAAGCTAACGTGAGATGATATACATCCTGGGGTTAATCAAGATTAAATTATATTAACAAAAATCACTGAGCGTACAAATGTACTCAGTAATGCTAGTATGTAATGCCAGTGCCTGATAGAGTTAATTATTATAATGTAAGTGAAAAACATTTGCATTAACGTCAACCCCAGTAAGGACATAACGACACAATTTAGATATTTTGTCATAGTTGTTATATTGAAGCTAATACGAAAAAGCCAAAAAAGATCAAGTTGGAAAAAAAGTTTTATAAAAGAACACTATATGTATAAGGAAGCAAATTATTCATCAATTCATTTTATTGTAAATTTTTTATATCAAATTATTATAATACTTTTAATTTGTTTAATGTCTAACAATAAATGTGTTCGAAATAGGAATCCTTAAAAACGATCATTAAAGCTTTTTTTGTATTTACTAGAACCTTTTACCCTCTAGGCCTCATTATTACTTTCAATAATTTGACAAAACATAATACAAATGCTTACATGTAACAAATTGGACACGTTCAAAAGTGTTACTATATATATACATAAATATTTGTTATAAAAATATTTACCTGCAGCGGCAAGTCTAAATCGAGTTCAACGTTTACCACTTTCTCCGACCATGGCAACATTTTTTTAGTTTCCGGATCGATAAAGAAACTGAATACATTCCCAGTGGAGGGAAACTTGATCTGTTTGAACTCATTACAGAACCATTTGCTAAATTCATTACGCCAGTCGACGAGTTGATCTTGAAATAGCCCGGATCCGAAGCCCCAGACGACAGAAAATACAAAATATATCTCATACCTGTAATAAAGATTGGATTATATCGATATTCGTTCATTTCATTATATACTTATAAATACCATAAAATCAATTTAAATAATAATTAATTGCCGAACGTGCGTAACCACATCACTTCAGAACGGCTGCACCTATTTGGTGATTCTTTTTTTGTTGTGTGACAAGATAAAGTTTGTATAAGCACATGTTTGAAAAATCGTACGGAGTAAAACATTTTGGTTAAAAGTCTGTATATAAAACACACAGGTTATATCGTAAGCACACACGATAAAAGTGAAACGTTTGTATTACAGGAGAACATTTTAAATATTTATATACGTATAGACTTCTGAATAGCATAGATTGTGTTCAGTGATCGCCACGCCACTCGAACGTAGTAAACGCAACAACGGACAACAAGAAAGAAAGAAAGCGAAAATAGCGTATGTCTCACTGTTCTCAGATACCCGAAGGCAAGCGAGAGACTGCTCCCACTCTTCCCGACACAGTGCTTGCGCCCACCACTGCATGGTTACACAAAAGGCTACAGATCAGATTTTCAAACCCCTCCCATAATAGTTTCCACTTAAAAAAGTGAGCGAGACAAAGACAGTATCTTCAAAAATATTAACAGCATTGACAGATTGCAATGATATTATAACTAAAAAGGTGTAGATACGTAGAGTAGATACGTTACCTACATGATATTTTTCAAAACTAGTGGCACGATAACGCACACATACGTAAAGTAATATTGTAACGCCACACTATCTTAGATATTATGTGGAAGTAAGATGGCATATTCTCAATACAGGTGGTGCAAAAGGAATAGTTATATGATGCTTTAGATACGGGCGAATTGACGGGGCTATATCACGTTTGCTAGCTAGCCAAGTTTTAACAAGGTGCTGTCAAAGCGCTTATGACGTATCTACAGCTTTTTAGTTATAATATTATTGACAAATTATCATAAAATTGTCTAGTTGTCATTTTATTTCATTAGATGGTTGTACTGTAAATAGATGATTCGGTATCATTTTCTTCATTAGTACACTCGTAGAAAACCGGAGTGGGCACAAAAGTAAGTGTATAGTAGTGCAAGTGTATAATTGATAAAATATCTTCACCATTCTCTAGGACAATCCGACGGTAAAAGCGACTTGTTAAGGAAACATTCGAGCAAGTAGCACGTCAACTGAATCTGTTGCAGTTCAGTCAGCGGTGTGATTCGTTTGTACTTCTTGGAGGTTTCCAACAGCGACGGAATATACTTGTCGAACATTATTGTTAACATTGCCTTCTCAGACTCGTCATCGCGTGTTGTTTCTATCCAAGATGCGACGAAGCTGAAAACATACTAGCGTTTTTGATTTCAAGACAATATTATATAAGACAAAATACTAAGATAATTATTAATATTTTGAAAGAAACTGAACTATTATCTTTTTATATACACCGTGATTGTTTAAAGAGTGACACCTTCAATCGTGTGTTAGTTCATGGTCACATTTAACATATAAAATAATATTATAAAAACAAATACTAATAAACAACAAAGAGAACCTAAGTTAAAGTTTGTTCTAAAACTCTCAAAAGTATGGGTACAAATTTAAATAAACCTAGGTTGAATGACCGGTAACAAAACCTATTAGCGGCGTCTTGAAGTTTATAAACTTTGATAATAAAACCGACAATAAACCCTCTAGTTTATTCAAACTTCGAACAATTATTCTTTGTTAGTTGGTTGGTTTCACGTTTAGTTCACTTTTACTACACCCGACGGTCATAGACACTGTGCTTTAATATAGACGGGTAGACAATTGACTATAATTTTTGTATTTTCTAGATAATTAGGTCAAATATTAAGCACCTCTTTTTTTATTGATTTAGAAGTAGTATCAAGTTCTGTGTATCCTCTAAAAATATTGCTAGCGCGTAACCAGTCACTCAGTATATTTATATAAATAAAACTATAGCCGTGTTATTACAAAAAAGTTAAATACGTATTAAATGCTTGGTTTAAAAATGTTTCCTAATACATGCACCGCACTCACCCGAGGCGAGTTCGCGTTATCCTTTTTCACAAGTCTAGCCTAACGTAACCAAAGCGAGACAAAAGAGCAAAATGGTGAACATTCAGCGACCGCGGTGCGTTTAATATGAGACCTTTTTAAGGCCAGGGTTCAATACGTATTTAACTTTTTTGTAATAACACCGCACAGGTCTATCGTTGAGCGTACATGAAACCACTGGACTGATTTGGATCTTTTAGTTCCATTTATATCTTTGGTCCTTATCTAAAAAAATATCACGATAGCTCCGTTTCACATAAAAGCGATGATGGCTTAGTTGATAGCGTGTTAGAACACCACGTCGATGGACGTAGGTTTGAATCCTAATAATTGAGTCGGAGCTCTCGGTGAAGGAAAATATCTGGTAAGGCTTTCTCTAAGTCCGCCTGGGTCTAACTACCACCTCAAGTTGAAAATCTGTCGGCAAGCACCTGTTGCTGTATTCCGGCCGATGCACTTGAGAGTCAGTCCCCTTTAGGTATGGCGTGTTATCCATCTTAGACCACATTGTCATTTAACAAAAGGTGAGATTTTAGTCAAACCTATGAAGCCTTAAGAAAATAGTCTATATTGGTGAGTTTGTGACGTTGTGGGTTTGTGACCTTGTAGCGGGTAATCTCAGGAACTACTGGTCCGATTTGAAAAAAATCTTTCAATGCTATATAACTCATTTATCGAGGAAGGTTATAGGCTATACATCATCACGATATGACCAATAGGGACGGAGCATCAATAAAAAATGTCTCAAAATCGAGGTTTTTTTTCTTCTTGAGAGCTTCCGCTGCGTGTTAGCAACGTAACTATTCCACGCGAACGAAATCACGGGTAGAGTCTAGTAGTCTATATTAATGAGTTTGTGACGTTGTGAGTTTGTGACCTTGTAGCGGGTAATCTCAGGAACTACTGGTCAGATTTGAAAAAATCTTTCAGTGTTATATAGCTCATTTATCGAGGAAGGTTTATAGGCTATACATCATCACGCTAAGACCAATAGCACCAATCGGATCAGATCAGATCAATCAGATCGGGGTTTTTCCTTTTGAGAACTTCCGCTGCATGGTAGCGTTAGCCCAAAATAACTATTCCACGCAAACGAAGTCGTGGACAGAGGCTAGTTATTAATAAAAAAACTACGATTTTCATACGCAATATGCGTTCAGCGATGTGTGTTTTCTTCTGTGTAGATGTGGGACAAGCGGTGTGGTGCTTATATTTTTTCCTCTGTACTTAAAATATTTTATTGATATAATAAATTAGATAGGTTTCCATTTTATTTCATACATACATACATATTCGCATTGTATAGGAAAGATTTGGTCTCATTTTCTTCTTTAGTAAACACGTGCGAAGGCGGTACGGTCAGCTAGTAGTATAGAACAATCTTAAACTACAATTTAAATTTAAGAAAACGATAATATATTAAGCAGCTTATTATGAACTAACGGATTCCATCCCAAATCCTGTGGGTTGATATACAGTATTCCTGCTCTGGACACGGTGGCCGGTGTGGCAGTACGCAAAGTCGATATCTCGAACAACAATCGCATGGACTTTGTTAGTGCTATACGTTCGTTACTCGCCAGCGTCAATACCTAATAATAATTATCTTAATTAATGGTATAGAATGTATAGCCATAACTCTACGTTACACGCGTACGAATTAAAATAAAATAAAAAAAAGCAATAAAGTAGAACATTCACTTGTGAGAAATGTGTGAATTAAGCTAAAATTATTTTATTTCGAGTTAATATTTTTGTCATATAATATAATGTTGAATTATCAAACCTTCGAGCTATTTTTCAATCAATTTGTTCTATAAGCGAAATCCATGTACTTCTAAAAAGGTATTTATAATTTATATAATTTAGTCTGATGTTTTTATAGGGGTTTTATAAAATTGTGATTCAAATGTATCTTTTTTTCCTTAACTCAAAAAAAATATTTATAAAATGTTCACGTAACATATTCGCCACTTTAAACGACATTTTTGCTTTGAGTTTGTAAATTATTTTTACTAATATAATAAAACTTAAAAGGTTGTTTGTCCTTTTATTTGTAGGAATGAGCTGATATCTGACATTTTCAGTCACGTCTTACATTCTTGTTTAATTCTGTAGTGTATTTATTGTAGTGTATGTAGTGTTTTGTAGGTGGTAGAGCCACGTTGATGCTATTACTGGTTTCAGCATGAATGGGTCGGCTCGTCCGGGGTACTAGCACCCTCTCACAGAAAACCGACGTGAAGTAACAGTGCTCTTGCATTGTTGCGTTTCGTTTGGTCAGTGAGAGCGCCGGATACCCACCTCCTCTCCCCTTCCCCGTTCTTCCCCTCCCCATCCCCCACTTCCCCACTCCCCCACTTCCCCACTCCCCCACTTCCCCACTTCCCCACTCCCCCACTTCCCCACTCCCCCACTTCCCCACTCCCCTCTCCCCCAAACACAGGTTGGCAACGCACTTGCGACTCCCTTGGTGTTGCAGGTGTCTATGGACGGTGGTGATCACTTACCATCAGGTGACCCACATGTTCGTTTGCCTCCTATAACATAAAAAAAAAAAAAAATTACGGACGGCTATTATCTACCCCTATAGCAGTGGCGCGATACGGGGCGTCGGCGGCTAAGAACGGGAAAAATTATATTCGAATTAAACTACAAGACAGAGCTAGAGACGGGATAAAACTTACTTTGTTATCGTCCATCAAAGTATTTAAACTTTCAATCCACATGGGATCAATATCACCGTCCAATACAATCCATTTCGGTCCATCTCCGGGCATGTTGGCCATATCTCTCATAATTGTAGAGAACAATCCATCTTTCCATTCCCTCGTCGCCGGGTTGATGATTCCGAATAACTCGTCGTTGGTCACGGCTTTGGGATCCAAGTCATTATAAAAAGGCTTCTGTTTCAACAGATGGTACGTCTTGTATAGACATTGCCACACCATTGATTTTCCGGTGCCGGCAAATCCGACGATAAATACTGAATGTCGAACAGCAAACAGTTCAACGAGCTGTACCATCTAAAGAGAACAAAGTGTTATCATTCCGATTTATACAAGCTTACCAATTATTATAATACATGCACCAAAAAGCGATAGCAAATATATATCCTAACTAATATTATAATTATATTATCCTATTTATACATATAATAAAAATTTCAACCTAACGTGTCTGTACTTTTTAGATTTTTGGAAAAAAATTGTCTTGTAATAAGTGATAAAATACATTTCAATCACTTTTAGAAATGTCTGTCTGTCTGTTTGTTTGTTTGAAGACGCATCACTGCTAAGGTACTACTACGTTCACGATAAAACCTCATTAAAATCGGTTCACTCTACGAGTATCAAAAGTTACTATAATTTTAATGATGATGCTACTTAAGTGCGAAAGAAAAGTAGATAAGTAAGTGGACTTAATGCATTCAGATGATTTTATTAGTCACTGTTTTTTTACATTAGGTTCCACGCGGATGGAGTCGCGGGCACAGCTAGTATATAATATAATTAAACAACCGTTATCGTGAAATTTTGCATACAAGTTGTCAGGGTTACAAAAACTTACACCGGGTATTTACACCAAAAGCAAGTGAAATATATATATACTAGCGGGCCTGACAGACGTTGTCCCGCCCCGATTATAAATAAATCCTTGACAAATTATATACTTAAACCTTCCTCATGAATCACTTTATCCACTGGTGAAAACCGCATGAAAATCCGTTCAGTAGTTTTAAAGTTTATCGTGAACAGACAGACAGACGCGGTAAGGGACTTTGTTTTATACTGTGTAATGATAATGATATATGTAGAAGTCAAAAATAGATATATAAGAGCATTATTCATTCGATTGTTTTGATAGAACCTTGTAAAGTTGTTATTAGCACTTGAATAAAGGTTACATACACCTTAACAGTAGCCACACGAAACATTTACAGTACAAAAGGCGGGCGAGTCCTTTATGTATTTTATATAGTTTTCGGTGTTCTGTATGTAATTGTACAGGCTCAATTCTAGGAGAGATGTACGTTACACATCGTTATATTTTTATTTAAACGCTAATCCGTAATATGAAAATTACAAAATTGAACGATGTCTGAAATTATTAACACAAACAAAATAAGTAGTTCCTGTGAATTGTCAAAAACATTTTCACGTGAACAAAGTCGCAAGCAACAGTCACTAATTGTATTTTCATATGATAGTCACAAGGTACAGGTATCTAATACCTTTAAAATAAATCCAGGTTCCGGTTGTAATTTCATTGACAACGCGCCGTCAATTAAATTCTTCTCGAAATCCATGTCTCTTTTCCGTGGTACATCGAGCGCCGGAAACAGATCACCGATTAGACCCATGAATACGGGCATGTCGTCTGTCACTATTTTTGGTATATTAAAGTCTCGTAATGCTCTCATCAGTACTTGATCTTCAGGTCTCAAACGATCTCCACGCTATTAATATAATATAACACTATATAATATTCAAAGATAAAATTTACGCATACATTTACTATTAACAAGTAAAACTTAACAGAAAACAAGCACTTCCAAAAACTTCTACTCAAAAAAAACAACAGAATGTCTTTAATCAAATCTTTAATTTTAACCTTCCAACACCACATTCACTATACATTTCCTATTTGATTATGAAGAATTCACTGGCCTTCCTTCGAAATCTAAGGCCCAATGCTAATAAATTTAAAATTGGAACCCCCTTGAAAATATCCCTTCTCGAAAAATAAATCCAAATCGGTCTATACATGATCAAGTTCTGAAGTAACAAACATTTATAAAAATACACCAGAACTGTGGACCTCCTACTTTTTGATGTCGGTTAAAAATAAACTGACACTTTTTCACATTTTTGAAAAGTAAATTCTATTTATATACCTACTTATATAAATCGTTAAATCTTAAAACACTATGAAGCATTGTATTTAGGTAAAGAAGGCAAACAAAAGAAATGCCGGTTTGAATACCTTCAAAGACCCAGCAACAACAAGCACTGATTTAATAGCCCTTAGACCCCAATCATAATGGTCTTGCTTGGATAATAGCTCGCGGCATAGCATGTATAAGGTGATAAACTTCCGTGCCAACAGACGTGCTTCCTGGAAACCTTCAGCTACCAACATGATCTCACAGATCAACTCGAAGTCAGGTACCACCATAGCGCACGGTCTACAAGACGATATTATTGCTTAATAACGATCATCAACCAGTCTTTTTTGTTCTCAGTAGATCTTTCTGTCCAATTAAGTACTCTTTTTCAAATTTTTTGGTAAATTCCAATTATAATAACCATTGATCACGATTATATGGTTAACATAGTTTTTGTATTTCAAGAATGCAATCAAAAGGAAAGACTAATTTTTATGTAATTATGTACACTGAAAGTTTATATTATTCCTCAATTTATACAGTACAAGAACTATTGATAACATATTTTGGAAATAAAACAAAATTCTACACTCATCAAAAAAGTCTAAGCAACACGTACTAATTTAAATTTTAGGATGGTTCTTCACATTATAACGTTGTATTTTATTTTTAAAATAATATCTTTAGGGTTCTATGATGTAAAAATAACAGCTGTTGTCTTTATAAGTTCTTTTAATAACAGAAATGAACAATATTAGAATATACTGTAGAAACTAAGATACATAAGAAACTAAACTTTTTTCTTACAAAATGAAATTTCTAAAGAAAATGTATTTATTGTGAAAGAATAGAACAATCTAATACAAAGTATGGGCTCCTCTGCTATTCAGAACTTGTCGGCAACGATTATTAATTGAATTAATGAGACTGTTTATGTCATCTTGCGGTATTCGCTCCCAATGGAATTGTAGCAAATCCTTCAGCTGTTGGGTTGTTGTCGCTCCGTCCAAGTCCTTCAAAACACGTCTCTGGAGCATGTCCCGTGCGTGCTCGATGGGGTTGAGATCTGTCGATTGTGCAGGCCAGGGCAATACCCGGATATTCTCCGTTGCAAAGTATTCACTGGTTCGCCGAGCTGTATGTGAACGCGCATTGTCATGCATTAACCTAAAATCGGAGCCAAAGGTTTGTGCAAATGGGTAGACATAAGGTCTGAGAATATCCTCAATGTACTTGAAATTTGTAGCCTCAAACTTATCTCTCGAGCGGTTAACATCGGCTGGCGTCTTGCAGTCAGTTGTATGTACCGGTCTTGCCGAGTGGTTGTACTCCTTTTACGGCCTGGATGCTGTTCAGCGGGTTCTCCTGTATTATTGTAGCGCTGCCAAAGACGACAAATAACACTTCTATGAATGCCAAAATGTCGAGATACCTGAGATTGATTACTTCCCGCTTGCAACATCCCTACAGCTCTTTGCATTTCATCTGCCATCAAATGACGTCGCTTCATGACGTAAAGAATATCTAACAATTCAATTTTGTCGCTAACTTTATTTAAATGGCTGGTAAAATTATAAAATCAAGACTAAACGTAGCAATTAAAACGCACTTATATTCAAACAAATTCGCAGTCATTTGAATTTTATGAAAAAACAAAACATAATCAAATTTTTTTTTACAACCAGCCAGTATGTCGTCAATAACAAAAAAGTTTACTTACCTACGCACTTTGTTTGAGTAAATACTTAGAAATTAATTAATATAAATGGTAAAATTTGTAATATCACGCATGTTGCTTAGACTTTTTTGATGTGTGTATTTACAAACGATTTGGGTGAAGATACACAGAAAGTACGTGTAATTTTAGTGTAAGAAATCTTTTGCTTTGTTTTGTCTGTGTTTCGTGCTTGCGTTAGTTTTATGTCAGTATCAGTGTCTCCACTGTGCTGTTAGTCTATCTGCCTGTTGGTCTTGTGGTCTTCTGCTTCCGTTATCAATTCTGTATTTGCATTTATAAAAATAATCTCTGCATAAAAAATGAGTGCGAATATTGTAGTAGCGTTAAATAGTTCAATAAACTTACCTGAATAAAGCTTTCAAATTTTCGGGTAACTCAGTCCTTCCCGCGTATCCAGGGTTCATGGTAATAAACATACCTATAGTATGAATTAGCGTTATGTGCTCGCCCATGAAATCGAACTTCTTCTTCTTCATCTTGATAGCATCGAGCACAGTCTTCACTTGTACAGATACTACGGACAGCACTTCTACGGAAATTCTGTTGAATTCATCGAAACAGCCCCAAGCGCCGGTTTGGGCAAGACCTATCCGTTCCACAAAAATGTTATCAATTTAATCTTATAGTGGTCTTCCAGTGGTAACATACATTCGACCATAATAAAGGTTACACAATTATTTCTTCATGTGTTACGTTATATTACGATCTGTAGTCCTTTTTTTAATTTTTTTATTATATTAGTAGACGTAAGCATGAATTATGACAAATTGAGACTTATAAATAAAGGCTTGGACTCATCAGTTTTATTTATAGCACTGAACATAAACAAAAAAAAACGGTTGGGAAACAGAGATGGAAGATATACTTAACTATGTTGTCTCTGCCTACAGTTGAATACTAAAAAAATATTTTACCTTTGTAAATATTGCCGCACGATTTGTAATCCATTTGCTCGGAACAATTAAACACATACACCATTATACCTAAAGCTCTGCCCAAGTCTTTTGTGGTTTCAGTCTTACCGGTACCAGCAGGCCCAGCGGGTGCACCACCCATTATCAAATGTAGACTCTAAAAATAAGATAGATTCAGTTTTAAAATGAGATCACAAAACTTTATACCTTCGAAATATGATTTATTTACCTGCGTTAAAGTAATGTAGCATCGGTCGGTCAACGGTGTGATGACAAGACGAGGCGTATTACCCAAATATTCATAATCATACAAAAACTGAGCGTCGCATATATTAGCGTAACAATTATTCAGTTTATTATCCCAACGATGTCTGAAATGTTCCACGAGGTTTTATATTCCTTTTGAAATTTTAAAGTAACTTAACAAATATAAATATTAACTAAAGTTAAACGCGAATGTTACAAGGTAGACTAGTGGACGACCGTGCTGGGTTACGATAGACGTAATCAGGGTGAGGTAGCACGTGGTTTTCCCTTCCCCACTACAATCTTAACATTTACAGTAGTACCTCGTCCCCGCCTACGTCTGACCTCTCGTGGGACGGTTGCGCACAAAGTTGTTGTACTTTACCATTTATTTGTTATACTTTTACGCCTTACCTATTCAACCAATCATCATAAAATTTTGCATAATCGTCAGGGGTACAGAAAAGGGCATAGATGTAATACCTTTTACCACATTAACGCGAAAGAAGTCGCAGGTCGAATCCGCCGAATAGTTACGACATTTCAGCAATTTCTAATGTACAAAGAATTGCAAGTATGTGACCCGTGGTCGAATTGATTTCAGTAATAAAACGACAATAGAATTTGTTTAGAAATTAATTTATCGGAAGAACATGAACATAAAATTAGAAATTTCCTTAAATTATAAATATCTAATACCTTAATTGACTCTGCCACTGGAATGCATTGGAATTGTCTACTTTAGCTGTGATGAGCTTAGCGACAACGTCTCTTGAATGTACGTCAATCGTGCAAATTGTCATTATCTTCTGTCGATCGCCAACCGTCAAGTCACCAAGTAAAAGCATGATTAGAGCATTCAACTGCGCAATTTGTTTCTTTTGGTAGTCTTTCAAAGCGTTCTCGTAACCTATAATATACGTTAAGGATTTATATAAAATATCAAATATTCTTTGCGGGATCTAAAATTTCTGTTAGTTATATTGTATTGCTTTTTATTTATGGGAAAATATAAAAACAAATAAAAAAATGTAATGTCACGTTTAGTTATAATAAATTAAGTAAATACAAACAAATTAATATTTTGATAACCTTCTTCGAGCTTTTCAAATGCTTGATTGGTTTCCGTTGTCCACCATATTTGCGTGCCTACAAGCGCGGGCTGCGCGGGCCAATCAAAAACCCATTCATCTCTCGATTTATCCTCGTATGATTTGACGCAGTGTTCAAATATATCGCGCAACGTGTATCGCATACAGTCAGTCACTCGATTGAGCCACAGTTCTACCTAAAATGTATCAATTACAAGGTCTCACGTAAGATCTAATAACTTTGAAGAACTTGTTAAGAACCAAAATATCTTTCTCTTTATCATCTATCAAAATGTGTTATAAGAAAATTAATTACAAACATTTTAATATTGTGCTAATGTAATATCACAATTTTTCGAAGTTATACTTCTTGTAGTTATGAGAAATAATTGAGAGATCATATATAGCCTGAAACGTAGGTTGCGCATCCCGATGTAACAAAGTTTAATAATGAACAAGTTATGTAAAATATTATATATAAAATCTCTTTTTACACATCAATATTACATACACTATAATTTGCGTATATTACTTATTCAAACTTTTATTTTTAACTTTATTTTTGGCCACCAATCTTTTAGATTATTACTACCATTGTCGAGTAGTTAATAGTATTACAAGTTCTTCTTCTATTTTATTTTTGGCAACCAGTTTTCTAGTAGACTATTACTGCCATTGTCAAGTGAGTATCGATAATACAAGTTTCTTGGTATAATTTCAATGAACTAACAAGATGGTGGCCATCTTGATAGAACTTTCCTGGGAGTTTTTGTGGCATCTCAGAATTCATGGAATTATTTTCCATTCACTTCACTCATGCACAATAAATAAACTATATTACATAAAACACCACCAATTTTACACAATATAAAGTCAAGTAACACAAGATTATGAATAAAATATAAAATCCACTACATGACAGACCAAAATCCCGGCAAAAACTCATTCAAACTTTTACTCATAATATTTCATTTCGTCGTTCAAGTTAGGTTCCAATGAGTTTATTTGTAAAAAGATTCACTTATTCTAATTAGTATGAAAACCCCCATGTTCGCAATCACTTTGAAAATTGTTAATCCTATTGATGTTAACCAAAACTATTATCATACTAACTTTTCCAGAACAATCGCAACACGGGGCTTTAAATGGCACATGTTCTTCGTTCTCTTTTGATATCATTTCAAAAGCCTGTTTGCTGCCTGGTTTAGGGAACACAAGCATAGCCAAATTGTCATAAAGCTTGGTGAGATGACGACACACCGCTGGGGGATTATTTCCGTTCGACAAAATATCTGAAATTGCAAAGAATTATTATATGAATAATGTAAAAATAATTATACAATTATTAAACATATAACTTGCTAACTTTGTTTTGTAACTTATTTCATTCCTAGAACTAAGTACAACGTCTTAGTAGTAACTGTTATTGTAACCATTCAATCTGTCAAGGTTCTTACGGGTTACATACTGGATTTATTCAAATAAAACATTAGAACAAAAACCTAACCATTTTACTGTTCTTTTCACATAAAAAATAGCCATGTTTTATTTATATATTTATTTACACATTATGCGTCAAATACGCAGTGGCGGACTTAATGCCTAAGGCATTCTCTGCCAGTCTACCATTAGGTGATGCAGAGATAAATGTTGGTAGGTGTAAAAGGTGAGGTTTTTATGAAATTATGTTTATCAATTAATTTATAATGTATTAAATAACATCTTTATATATAAATTTCTTCTGTAAGTGTGTATGTCACTGAACTCCTCCTAAACGGCTGGACCGATTTTGATGAAATTTTGTGTGCATGTTCCAGTGGATCTGAGAATGGTTTAGATTGGACCCGGTAGGTCGCGCTGCGGTTGAATTTTAGATTTTTAAATTTATTATCAAGGCAGGACAACGTCCGCTCGGCCCGCTAGTATTATATAAGTCTTTGGGCATTCGTTGCGTCTGTTCGTAATAATATTAGGTCTTTACCTATGAAATTGCCGTTTTGTATGAAAAAATTTAAACGAGTTTTTTTCATGTATTTTTTATTTATATTAATCGAAGTAATCACCCATGCAATCAATGCATCTTTGCCAACGCAGTGGCAGTTTATTTGATGCCCTTCTTAAAGAAATCAGCTGGACGGGAGGCAACAAATTCTTCAAAGGCATTTTGTACTGCCTCTCGGGTATTGAATTTTTTTCCCGCCAAGGAGTTCTCCAAATTCTGGAAAAAGTAGTAGTCTGTAGGCGCAAGGTCTGGTGAGTAGGGCGGATGACGGAGAACTTCCAACCCCAGTTCTTGCAACTTGGAGACCGTCTGCTGTGCAGTATGAGGTCGCGCGTTGTCGTGCAGGAGCAGCGGAGACGAGCGATTGACCAATGCTGGTTGGAGATGTGCCAGCTTCTCCATTATTGTGTTCAGTTCTTTACAGTACACATCTGCAGTAATGTTCACTCCGTTTGGTAAGAAGCTGTGATGAATCACACCGACGCTAGACCACCAAACAGTGACCATCACTTTTCTAGGGGTAAGTTTTCGTTTAGGGCATTGTTTAGGTGCTGAACCAGGATCCAATCAACTTGCTGAGCGCTTGCGGTTATCAAACAGAATCCATTTTTCATCGCAGGTAACAATGCGGTTCAAAATTCCTTTATTTGTGTGTCTGTTCAGCAGTGCAAGGCACGTCTCGACGCGTACTACGCGCTGGCGATCATTGAGTTCGTGGGGCACCCATTTGTCAAGCTTTTTTACCTTGCCAATTTGACGCAAATAGACCAATATTGTTTTGACGCTAACGTCGAAAGCTGCTGCTAATTCAGCCGTAGATTGTGTATCATCAGCTTCCACAATCGCCTTTAATTCGCCATTGTCGACCAAAGTCTTCGGACGACCGCGAGGTTCAATTTTCAGGTCGAAATTCCCAGAACGGAAGCGAACAAACTCTCAACAGGTGGTGTGTTGGTTTGTAGTGTTAGCTCCGTAAACGTCGTTGATGTTGCGTGCCGCTTGTGCCACGTTGCTGCCACGACGGTACTCATATTCCATAATTACTCGAATTTTTAACGTATCCATGATGACAAAAAAGATTGAAATGCGATGAAAATGTAACACTAATCAATAAACAAATGACTACTTTCGGAAAAAGAATTCCATGTTTTTAAAATAAAATTAATTTGAAATTAGAATTCTTAGCCAAACAAAAATTATTTTGATTTGAAATGGCCAGTACTGCAGAACGGCAATTTCATAGGTAAAGACCTATTATTACACTTGCTTCATTTTTAGAATAAGAATAACCAAACATTTTTTGTCTTATTACATGAACTAAATATAATTAATATGTGTTTTATTATTTACGAAATGATTACCCAGCAAATCTGCAGAGGAGACAAAATAAAATCGTGGATACGCAAGTCTCTTTGTCTCAAGATAATCGTTAAGTGCCTTTTCGCAAAGATTCAGGGCTTTCATCAATTCCTCCAATTTATCTAACAATCCTGGCTTGTTCGTTGCTTGTACCACATTGGGTGTCGTTCCTATATCTTTTAACAAGTCCTGTGCAAAATATAATCATCAAACAAATATTTACACACTCCAATTATGTAAGCATAGCCAGAGATAACAAAAAACCAATGTTGTATGAATACGTTAGATTAAAAACGTATTTGCCTTGGCTAATCAAACATTGCGATTTAGTTTCACTATAATTATTACTCGGTTTTATCTGTAATTTATTTTAAAAAAAAACTAGACGTTTAGATCATATATTGTAAAAAAATAATATAATAGTTATATATAATTCATTTATCGTATATATGAATTTAAAAAAATGTATTAATAACTTCAAAGCCAGCGTCAAACCTTGAAAGTTTTGTCAATATTATCAAATCTCTTTGAATCCTCAGGCAGTTGAGCTCGAATATCATCGGAGCCAACGAAAATGCTTTCCAAATATTGCCATTTGCGCTGTACTTCAAACCATATGGCAATAACTGCATCAGCGGTACCAAGCTTCTTCTGCCACTCAGTTACCTCAGCTTCATAATAGCCAATGAACTTTGATGACATCATGTTTTGTACTTGGTTCTACGACATAACGATACAATGATCATTAGCAATAGTGAAGAAGAGCTACAAGCCTACAAAATGTTTAATGATTTGGCTTTAGTATTTAAATTGTAACTAAGCAATTCTTTCAATCAGTATAGAAAAATTGAACAACATATCAAAATGAAACCTGGTTGTCTTCTAACGTCTCTACTAATTCTTCACTAGCTTTTGGAAGTTTGATTCCAGTTCTATCGTGTGAAGTATAATCGAACTCCATTACTGCCCAAGTTGCTTCCAATTCCCTAATAAAAAAAATTAATATTAACACAATTCTCTCATAATTTATGAACTAGGTAAAATGAGCCTTTTTTTAATATTTATACTTGAGAGTTTTCTCCATAGCAGCTTCCTTGACAGACTTATCCACTATCGTCTTCACTTCTTCTTCGTACTTATGGAGATTGAGTGCCAATAAATCCGCTAGTGTCGTATCGTCGTCTATATGAAATTTAACCTATAAAATATAGTTTTTCGATTTATTATGCAAACAAATTAACGTCTAAGAATAGTTACTACAGATTTTAATTATGAACAGATTAGAGATTCTTTTCCCAAATTATTATGAAACCGTTTTTAGAGTTTTACTCCAAATTATGGATTACAGTTAAGAGATGAATTTATAAAGATGTATAAGGATAGAGAAATATAAATTTAAATTTGAAGAACATAAATAATTAATGTGACAATTTATAAGGCATTTTTATCTATACGACAATAAACTTTTTGGAAAACTGGATAAGTATTTCCAAAATAAGCTCTAGAGAAATAATGAATAAACAAAATTAAAAACATAACGATTTTCTCACCTTAAAATTAAAAAAAATATGTACACTATATACACTACATATGAAATCTACAAGATGAACTCTGAAAGTATAAGCGAATGATCTGGAAAATTTTGTTTAATTTTCCCTTTTCGTAAGGGCTTTAATTCGATACCATTCCTCTTAAACTCTTTCAGTGAGTAGGATAGGTTTACTTTACTTAATTTATTTTCTATTATATTTTCTTGTAATTTAGGTCTTCTAAAATCTTGCAATTGACAAAACTTCTGATATTCTGCTTGAACCATTCTTTCATTATTTTCCTGAGACGTTTGTGGAATCTCCGTAACATCTTCTAAAGTATTAAAATCTCTTAAAATATCATCGAATGATGTACAATCATTAGTAACTTTTGTTAAACATGGAGTAGCATGATTGTGCTGTGTTTTGATGAGTATGAAGTGCGCATCTACAGCTTTCTAAACAAAAAACGACGATATGATTTTCTTTACAAATTATAAATGACTTACTTCTCCGAGTAATTGGGAGACAATTTACCTTAGTGGCCATCATTAACTCGATCCAATGTCTGTCTTTTATTGCCGGATTTTGTAAATCAGTAACCGCTCTCAATGAAGTCATAAGATTCTTAATTGTACCTTCTATTACAATGTAAGGTTCCCTAAAGTAATATTCATTAAATAAGAATGTAGTGTCAAAAGTTAAAAAAAACACTATCTGCTTATTAACCAAGTTTGTAATATACTAGCCGTGCCCGCGACTCCGTTCGTATGGAATTATAAAAATGGGAATGGAATTATGAAATTAACTCCATTTACCTTTCTCTCATACTTAAGTCGCGTTGTCATTAACATTACAATAACTTTTGATAGAATGAACCGATTTTAATAAAACCAAGACTAAATATTACTTGACAATATGCTTTATGATTTTATCCTGAACGTAGTACTTTAGCAGTGATGCGTGTTCATATAAACAGAGAGACAGACAGACATTTCTAAAAATGATTGAAATGTATTTTATTACTTATTCCAAAACATACAACAAATTTCTTTACAAAAATCTAAAATGTGCAGATACGTTAGATTTACATTCTCATTATATATACAGATTTATTAAAAAAATCTGAAATATATCTATTTTATCTTACCAAACTCTCATGTCCTTGTCAAGTTGCCGAAGGTCTTTAGAGAATCGTTTGCATTCTTGATCCATACCATCTGCGTCTATCTTTTTCCAAGGGGATTTCTTCCAGAACTCAATGGTTCCCATGACCAGGTGATAATAATCCCACAATTGCTGTAATAGTAGAATTATATCATTTCGCATTGTTATTATTATACGATAAATATTAAAAAAACAATGAAAATTAAAATTTTATGAAATTACACCCAATTTTGTTTATTTTTGTAATAAATACAATTGTCATACTATTAGATAATTAACTATACTTACTTAAATTAAATAAACTATACTACTTAAGGTATAGTTATAAGGTAATTGCCGTAATAGTAATAATATTGTCGCTTCACACACACAGTCCTTTTTTGAACGAGACTTTTTATAAAACATTGAAAATTATTATTGAAGTGAAACGTCTTATGGGAGTGTTTTGAAATTCTGATCCGCAACCTTTTTTTGTGACAAAAATTGGTGGGGGTAAACACTGGGTCGGCTAGAGTGTTAAAAAACATCGGTTCTCGTTCGATCACCGAGGTAAAGCAACTTCGGGCGTGGTCAGTACTTGGATGGGTGACCATTTGAGAACACCGCGGGACGTTGGCTTTTTGTTGTATTTGGTGTTCGCGTTTGTTTCCTTGTAATACAAAAGTTTCACTTCTATCGTGTGTTTTTACGACACACCCTGTTTTAACTGTTTCATGAAATTAGGTCAAGATTTTATTTCCCAAACAATAACGTAGCTATAGATTAATTCACAAAGATAAATGCTTAGTTTTCAAAAATCATACCTGACTGTGCAGTTAATTGATCTAATAATATTCTTATTTGCATGGATATCTCATAGGAGCTTATTGCATTGCAGAGTTTTTAATAAAAATTATTAATAAAACCCACCTTAACTAATTTCAGTTCACGTCTACATTGCTTCAAATTCTTTTCATCCGGTGGTTGTATATCAAACAGTATACATGACTTCTTTAAATTATCCACAATATCCTCGAAACTCAATAGTTCTTTGTGCACTATATCGATTTGTCTGTAGGGCTCTTTACAGGATTCGAGGAACACCTACAAAAACTTTATATCTACACAGAGTTAAAAGAAAGCAAAATAAGCAATATTTCTCATAACCTTCCGTGTTTTAAATTAAGTTTTAAGGGTTGACACCATAAAACAACATGATTTCGAAAGTATAGTTTAGTAGATGGAGGTATTGTCCTTCAGGCTCTCCCTTTTACAATCCGACAAACGAAAGAAACACTCTTTACTAAAAACTGTGTAGCGTATCAACAAATGAAGATATCCGCGTCCGGGAAACGGCGTTTTAATCAGCTGATCTGTATGAATCTAGTGATACCAAGCGGTCTCTTGAAACCAACTCACGCCACGCAATTCGAACAGTCCTCGTATTTTTTGAACAGAACTCTTACTTATTAACTAAATAAAAATTCCGTAAAGACTGGTACGTTTGTACCAGTTTATGTGAAAATTTCCATAAATAATTATCATTACATAGTATAAAAAAAAGTCCCCTACCGCGTCTGTCTGTCTGTCTGTTCGCGATAAACTCAAAAACTACCGAACGGATTTTCATGCTGTTTTCACCAGTAGATAGAGTGATTAATGAGGAACGTTTTAGTATATAATTTGTCAAGATTTTTTTCATAATCAGGGCGGCACAACGTCTGTCGGGCCCGCTAGTATATATATAACTAATAATATAATGTGAGATACAAAAAATATATTCAAAGTGTAATTCTCTAAAGGGTGCTCCTTAGCAGAGGTGTTTTAGAATTTCTTTGCTTCCAGGGTTTTTTTTTTCATTTTCTCGAACTGACTACGCTATTGACCTGGCAAGGTCTTAACAGCTCCACTGGACTGCTATCGAACGCTTCCAAATTGACAGATTTTTTTTTATTGAAGATTTGAGCTCTTAATATTAACTCTAAGATAGTCCGCATTCTACCTAAGTTTCTTATGGAAATAACATAAGAAATATTTTCTTCGTTCTTTAGAATTCTATAACTCAAGGACAAATGGATCTATAATAATGAGTAATGCCTATTTTTATAGATAATTTAATGCTCTACGAAAAAGGTTTGTTACGATTTTTCGTTATGTCTATTGGTTTAAAATTTATTCGAGTTCAAAGTTAAATACATAATTATCAATATTATCGGGTATATTTATAGGATAAACACTAGGAGCAAAGAAATTCGAAAACCCCCTTCCAATGACCACCCTGATATAGATATATAATGAAAATAAACAATAGATTATTATGTATGTGTACCTCTTTTAGCTTAAATTGTTCTCTGTACATGGTTAAACGCAGATTAATAAGGGCCACTCGTTTTGCTATCAGAGCAGCTTGTGCGGCTTGAAGTGGTGCCACGTTATTTTTCATCACTGTCGCCAACTTTACCAAATTACGCCAGCGTTCAGGTAGGACGTCCAACTAAAATTATTCTCAAGTATGTCAACTATACTAAGTAAATATGTAGTTAAGAATATATTCATAAAAAACTTAATGAAATTTTCTATTGCCCATAGAATATGTATAAATTATAAAAATGTTTGGATTATCCCATGAACTGATAGACCAAAATTGCATCATTGTATATTATTTGGTAAAGTATTTTACTCTAAAAACGTATTCAGATAAGATTTACATTCTCATACTGTTTGAACGTTATTCATTAACATTTGAATATATCTATTATTGTTGGTAAGGCTGAAACGAAAGATGGCAACGTAACGCCCGATTACGGGATTGATGACATCCGCACCTCTATATTTATTCACCAATATCGATTACAATTCAATTTATATATGCGATTTCAACCGTTAAGAAATACGAAAACGAAACTATTACATAACTAATATATATTACACGTTTTGTTTTCAAATTAAAATATATGTATATTAAAATCAGCAATATGTTATATCTAACGCTTAATAATCTTACCAAAGTATATACCGTAAATTGATAATTCTCCATTGTCTGTAATCCGATTGTATGCAGAAAAAAGAAAAAAAAACAGGATCAACAAAAAATCCATAAAAATTCTACTTTCCATTATATATACATAAAATAAACATTAAAGTTTTGTTGAATACGTGATTATCAAATTCTTGCACTAACTATTATTCTTTAGTCTTTACCTGTTCGTAAGTCTCCTCGGGGAAATCAACACCATACTCTTTCAACACGTCAATAATGTCTCTCAACGGTTCAAACATCTGATCAGTGCCAGCGTCCACCTTCGCACGCACTTCGTTTAACACTCTCATTACTTGCAATAGACCTTCATAATCGTCATCAGCTAGTTCCACAGTTAACTCCTTTGTCGCATACGCAATGAAGGCTTCAAGATCATTCAAACTATTCATACATTATTCACATTATTAGCAAATTTATAAAATTTATGCTAACCAAGGGGACGGTAAAGGTTGTGGTGGTCTAGTGGTTTGACCGGTGAAATATCATTCCCATGTCCGCAGGTTCGAATCCCAGCATATATGAACGAATTTTTCGTAACTCGTGTACATTTACTAATTTAAATTAGTAACACTATCGGTTGACGGTGAAGGATAACATCATGAGGAAACCTGAACCTGAGAAATTTTCTTGTAGTACTACTTTATGTGGGAAACATAGAACAGTGAATTTCTCAAAGTTTGAAATCGCCAATGCGTCGTGGAATGGTGTGGTGATTATTCCCATACCTTCCTTCGGGAAGATGCCTATGGCCCTGTAGTGGGTCTCTTACAAGCCGATGATGATGATGAAGGTGTATAAAATATAAAATAAGACCAGTTGTGTTATATGGATCTGAGTGTTGGCCTGCGAAAGACAAGGATGAGAAAAGATGTGGCAGTGATGAGAATATCAAGATGAATGTGTGGTGTAACCAGAATGGATAAAATTAAAAATCAATATATCAAATGAAGTTTGAAAATAGCACCAGTAAGACAGAAGTTGAGAAGTAATAGATTACACCGGTCAACACGATTTTTGGGTCTAACTTCTACATGTTAAATTTTGGTTTCTCCTACGACAAAAATAAGGAAAAAATTTTTTTTCCGATTAAAGTTTGCTTTTGTAGAAACTAGAACAATTTTTCAATTTTTCGGCAAAAATTATTGATTTTTATATTTTTTCTACACTTCCACTGTAAATTATAATTAGAAAACATTTTTTTAGATACAAGAGTCTTTTTTATTCAAGATTTGTGATAAACAATAACATATAGATGTAAAATAACAAGAAACTAATGTCTAAAAGTGAATATTTTTCGTATTTCTTTTATGCTCGTATGAGCTCTCTCGTATTAAACCCCAATTGTAATCTCCCATCATATTTTCGTTGTACTGCCCTTGATATCGCCGTTCAAAGTCCATCACATCTTGGTGAAAACGTTGTCCTTGTTCCTCGGAGTAGGCCCCCATGTTGTCTTTAAATTCGTTCAGATGTAGTAGTAATGTTTTGTTTATGAAATAAATTAAATCATACTTATCGTCGTAAATCAGACTAAAGCAAACTTTATGAACTAAATATGAATATTTAAGTGTTTTTCAATGTCTAGAATCAGAATTAAAGAAGAGAACAGAAACCAAAAAAAAATATTTTTTTTGTTGACCTGTGTTAGCATTGTATGTTATAAGGAGAGATGAAAACCATGTAACTAAAAAAGTTTTGAGTGTGAAGGTGGACGGATGATGACGGATGGAAAATGATATGTGTGTAAAATATGTAAATATTTAGACGGCACCTGAAAGGGTAGAGTGGAAAAGGAAAACATATTGTACCGACCCTACTTAAGTGGGATAAGGGTAAAAAGATTATAATGATGATGGGTAATTATAAATGTTAATTACCTTTTTTGTACATGATCTTTCAAGTTCTGTTTGTAAAGGTTACTCCATTTGCAGATAATATTCATAATCGCATGATTGAGCCGCTTCAGATCGAGATTTAACCAACCGTTACAAAGATATTCACTGGGCTGTGCAGCCACCTCGTCGTACATCATATTGTGTTTATCGATCTGGTTAACATTTAAAATCCTATTTTATCGCAATTATTTAGCACGTAAAGTATAACTGAATAACGTGTTTAGTTTGACAAATGCATTTTACTCAGTTAGACTAGTCACTTAGTTTTAAAGTGAATCAGCCTATGTTAGAGGCTTTGCTGATTAAAATTAAAGTTAAGTAAGCGTAAGGGGATAAGCTTCTGAAGTCGAATTTAAATATAGATGCGTTTGTAAGTAGTTTCTTTGAAGCTTAATCACGTCCAAATTGCTGAACGTATTGGCATGGTAGTTTGATCATTTTATGAGGAATTATTCAAGTATGGTTCTAGGTATCTTGATATTTGGATTTCGTTGATCAATTGGATATTTTAAATGCTTCACGAAGCGAGTGAGAATCGGCTGGTAACAATTATAATGCAGTAATCAAATGAAGCTTTTACAGTAGCTTGTTGTTTAAGTACTTACATAAACTATACAACATCTCCCTATTTCTTAGCGTTCTATACATACTTATCATTTTAATTCAATACTTATATATAACCTAACTCCTTCAAATGTGACTTGAGAATGTATTTTAAATTATAAAGGACGGAAATTATTAATTTTATCATACTGCAAAGACCTTGAGTTACTGACAAAATCTGAAGACAAGAACACAAACATGTTAATAGTTATGATTTGATGAGAACAACCAGCATAATCTATAAATTATAAAGGATAATATCTCACTTCTTTCTGATATTGTTCCAGCGTTGGTTTAATTTCAGGCGGATCCGTTCCGTTCTCGAATCTGTACCTGTCGAATTCTTCTGGTGGTATTACGCGTCCATATTTCAAGAAGCCGGCTAACACTTCTTGTCTATCTTCCATCCATAAATGCGTATACTTCTCATATTTCTTAAAATAACATTAAAATCTTAACTTATAAATATGTATATGAGTTTGTTAGTTACACCTCAACTACAGAACCAATCATTATAAAATTGTGCATACACCATACCAGGGGTATATAAATAAAAAAGACTGTTCCCGAGGAATAAGCCAAATCTACATTAAGGCGAGTGGAGCAGCTGACAAAGGATAGTTTATATTTTTATTAATTATAGGTTAGTTATAGTATTATTTACATCTATAGTAATGGAATAATACAAGAGAAACTATTAAAACTAAATGCTGTACCGACGGTAACAAGAGAAGTTGGAAAAAATGAAGTAATTATGTAAGTTCAAATCCATTGGTGACGGTATATCATGAAAATCAACACTCCAATTTACGTAAAAAAAGTGTGTGTACTTATGTACACGCGTTAGAAGTTATACTTCTTTGGCGTAACAAGATAAAATCTTTTCAAAAATTTTATCTTTCGCCTTATTCTACGTTTGTTGAAAAAACGATACTAACAATAGAAAAAAGGTATTTAATACATTGAAAGTTTTAGTACAAAGAAGTACAAAGAACAAATACAAAGAAACAAAATGTTGACTATAGCTAACTTCAGGGTGTCGGTTTTTCGTGACGGTGTGCGCGCGCATCGTAAAAATTTACTCTCATCATTTTTCCCTAACGCGCCAAAAGAAGTATAACTTCAATAAAAAGTAAGGACCAAAAAGAAAACCAAAATTAAATTGGAATGTTTTGTCTCATAAACAATACCTATTATATTAAGCTACCAATGAAAACGGCGTATTGTGTTATGCTAATGAAATAAAAGTGCAGCCTGATTATTAAGCTGCTTAAAATTCCATACCGAAGCGTATTGCACGATATCATTGATACTGTTGTCAACTCTCTTCAATATCTCATGATATAGATCAATCATAGCATCTTCATTTGCTATATCATCTGTTGGTATAAAATAACTTACAATTAAAAACACTTTATATACACTTACTTTATTACACTTATATAAGTAACATAATATAAAAGAATACAGTAAAGCAGGGGTTCCTAAACTTTAAAGATAACGGAACACCAACCAAATACCTTTTATTTCATGGAACCCCATATTAAATGATTACAAATCAACACTGAAATTTATATAAGAACATTTTCTTTTATGAAATCATCATCTTCTTACCCTTATCCCACCTAAGTAGGGTAGGTACAATATGTTTGCCTTTTCCACTCTCGCCCATCAGATGTCATCTCAGTATTCACACCTTTTATACACATATCATTTTTCACACAATCCATCCATACCTTTTCAGTCTTCCTCTACTCTTATATCCATCGACCTTCATACTCAAAGCATTTCTAGTTACATGGTCTTCATCTCTCCTCATGACATGCCCATACCATGCTAACCTATTACTCCTTAACTTCTCTGTCACTGGTGCTATTTTCAAACTTCCTCTGATATATTCATTTCTAATCTTATCCATTCTAGTTACACCACACATCCACCTCAACATTCGCATCTCTGCCACATGTAGTTTTCTCTCATCCGTTTCTCTCGTCGCCCAGCACACAGATGCATACAACATGACTGGTCTTATAATAGTTCTATACACCTTCCCTTTTCTTTTATGAAATATGTAATGCAAATGCATAGTCCGAGCTGAATGCTTGCTACCTACCTTCCTAGTTCCATAAATTGATATGTCCTTTCTCATCACATATTTTGTGCTATTTCAAAATAATATTTATAACCTTGTTATTATTTAATAGCTAATATTAAATAATTTTGGCGGAACCCTTATGACTATGCTACGGAGCCCAGTTTGGGAATTCCTGCAGTAAAGTATGGACACTCACCTTCATAGGAAGGAATGGGAACGATGGGGTCAATTCTTAAAAATAAAGTCGCCTGGATAAACATATCTTTCATCATTTCTCTAAGCGTATCATATAATCCATCTTCGTCATCGATGTCAAGTGAAGGCGAGAAGAATATATCTGAAACCACAAATATTGATATAGTTATGTAGTATATAAAAATGGATGTAGATATATATGCAACGTATTGATAAACTACTACACAATTTCACCGATTACTATGAATTTGGCACACCAAGTGTTATTGAAATAGAGAAGATATTTATGCTAAATATTTTTGAAGTTATACTTCTTCTGTTGTGTGATTTCAAATTATGTATGGTGTGGAATTATAATTTATTGTGAGCATTCGTAGTAAAAGTTTTTTATTATATACTTTTCTACGGAGATTTATAGATTAGGAGGTTAACTTTGAGGTTGTATTCTTCATATTTGGTTACACTATAAGTTATTAGTTTATTCCAAATTTTATTTTATTTTATTCGATTCTGTATTCCGTTATATAGAAAATTAATTATAAAGCCTTTTAGGGTTAATTATATATTTTTATTAAAACGTTATCATTTGCGTTTTCTATAACTTCATACGCGAGTACATATGTTTTTTTTTATAGTAACACGCTACAATTACAAGACTGTGCCGATGGTAAGCAGAATACAATCCAACAACAATGGTGCACCACGTGTTTTTTTAATGGAGGAGATCCTAATACCGAATATTTTTATAGTAACACGGTCATGAAAATGATAGTACTGTGCCTGATGGTGAGTATAATACAATACAAGACCAACAGCGACCATTGTATGATCAAAAATTCATCGTAGGTCATTGCTCACACGCCGCGCTGGTCAGCTAGCTTCTCGGCTGCTCAGTATATATTAGTTGAATACAAATTTACGGAAAATTGTCATTCTGGCGGCTTTAGTGGTTAGTGGTCATGATGGTGAATAAAGGTTCAATTTGTGACCAATTATAAATATCATACTAGACCGCTAAAGCTATATAAATGTTAGAGCTTAAAGTTTACATCTTTCTAAGAAGTCGATTGAATATTTTTACTCCTTTTTCTTATCCATCTGCTGGGTGGTAGGGTTTTACAGCCTGACCGGATCGCAACCACCATGTATATGGCGAAAAAGTCCGTCATAGTGATTCGCTTCTGCGGGTTGCGTTTCGGGATCAACCTGTGCATATCCAGCTTTTCGCAGGCCGGCATGACAGCAACTATCGGCGATGGATAGTGTGTCACTCGGTGGTCGCCATTGTTTTTGGATTGTCCTGTGCTTACCATCAGGCATAGTGCAGTCATTTTGCCGTGCCACAATAAAAAAAAAACACACGATTCGTACCTGGGTCTCTAAGTTCGGCAACAACTTCCATAAAAGCGACTCTCGGACCTTTTTCCAAATCTGTTTGCGTTTCGAATAAATTTAAACTCGACTGTATCGCCTTCATCACCTGCTTCGACACCTAGAAAAAAAAACAAGCATTATTATATACTATTTTGGGAATATTTGGAAAATAACCTTTAGAATTATCCTATTTTATGTAACCCCCAAGACAAGTACATATATGCTATATATACTCACAAGCGAATCAACATATTCTACATATGCTGGCCAACGGGCTGATCTAAATGCTTCCTCTTCCATTTCAATGCGCTCAGCCTCGATATCAGCAAGTTCATCAGGGTCAGTTATTTCCTCTTCCTCCTCGGCTAGAGATTCTACCTCTTCACCTAATTAAGTAAATCTATTTATTATTATTATGTTTCCATACATTTGTTTGAAGTATTTTGGAAGTCAATAAATAAATAGAAAGAACTATCTTACTAGTTCATATCTATTATAAAATTAAAATCTTTCAAATACCTGCATCTCTTCTTGCCTGCCGCTCCGCCTTTGCAGCTATTTTTGCTTCTCTCTTTAGTCTTCTAGCCTCTCTTCTTTCAAATTTTATCTGAGCAGCTTCCACTTTTTCTTTTTCCCTCTCTTCCCGCATTAAACGTCTTTCCTCTTGACGGGCCATTATTTCAGCCAACTTTGCAGCACGAGCAGCCCTTTCATCCTCGTCTAGAGTTCCTTCATCGACTTCCTCTAATTCCTCTAATTCATCTTCGTCCTTTGTAATGAAAATAAATGTGGTAATACTGCAATAGATGTCATATCATATAAGGGAAAAAATTGGTTTACGTTTAGAAGAGAGATAGATGCGTCACAAGCCTAACGCTTAGGCCGATCGTGCCTCTCTATCGCTTATTCCGCGCTCTCGCTTGCACCGAGCGCTGAGGCGGAACGTGACAAGGAGTCATGCTTTTTCGAGCGTTCCACTGGCATTCATCGATTTATAAGACGTTATAACGTCAAAATATATTACAAAAATATCATGAGATTCTATTTTATTACCAATGTTATTAAAAACCTTACCTCTTCTTCTTCTTGTATGTTGAAAAAAAGCTTGAAGTTGATTTTAAGTATGTCCTTAAACTCATTGTGACTTTGAATTATACGGTTGCGTCTAAAAAAAGACAAATAACAACATATAGATAATAACAATTTATATAAGAGTTACGACTAAATATCATTATTTAATAATAAAGTATGACCTTCTAAAGAACCTAGGATGTCGTTCATTAACGGCTAACAATTCCATCTTGTCACGATTCTCTTTACGGTTATGTAATGGCTGGTCGCCCCATTCTGCAATATTCGCAAGTCCTCGTTTCACGTTATTTTGAGCTGTGAGTACGCGTTCTTGTAGTGTATTTATAGCTGAGTATACTTCAGCCATCCAATCAGTAACTAAAACATTACATTTTTTTTAAATTTTAAATCAATTTTATAACTAAATGAATAAAAATAAATTTGTTGGAACCAAAGCAAAACAAAGAATTATAGATATAGAGAGGAACAAAAAATGTCCAAAAATGGCATTCATCAAAATGCAGTACTGAAGCGCTTATTTTTAATGAGAGTTGATAATATACAGACAACGGATGTTAAAAGAAAAACCTCTAAGTTAGATACAATACCTGAGAATACATAATTAATATACACACTATATATACACTATTGCTACAAATTTAAGACCAAGTCTATCTGCATGAAACAAATATATTTAAATAGAACAAAAATGTGTAACGTTGATATTTCTGTACACCATGACACAATTAAATAGAGCCTAAAAATGTAGATTTTCATTTGTGTTGATTGCAATCTTTACATTGATGTTTTCCGGGATGACTTTTAGAAATTATAGGTTATCTTTTTCTTAATTATTTAACCATTACTATTAACAGCCTAATAATTAAAAACAAATTGTAACATCAAAATAGACAGGTATTTTTTTAATAACAACATTTCTTATATTGACTTCTATATTAGCCTTTACAAGATTCTAGTAAAAGGCGTTATGTATATAGTTAATTTTCATACAGTCGTCATTCCAAGTTAGCTCCTCGACCCCACGTCCTAGTAGTTGGTCTATAGCAGAAATTTCCTTTTCAATGAGAGCTACTTCAGTCTCATGACTCCCTTCGCGTATTGCATTGTACCAAGATATTGCACGGTTCAAACGATTCATATCGTACTGTAATAAAATGATAATAAAATGATTGATTTTATGATATACAAAACAAATGTAATATTAATCTACCCTAATATTATAAAGCTGGAAGGTTTGTTTGTTTCGTTGAACACGCTAATCTCGAGAACTTCTGGTCCGATTTGAAAAACTATTTCATTGTTAGATTACATCTCATTTATCGAGGCTATAGGCTATACCATCACGCTAAGACCAACGGGAACGGAACAACAATGAAGAATGTTTTTTTTTTCCTTTGAGAACTTCCGCTGCGTATTAGTGTTATCCCAAGGTAATTATTCCACACGGATGAAGTCGCGGGTAGAAGCTACTTGGTGATAATTACTTGAATAATACAGCCCTCGTCAATATTTTTGGCCGCTCTGAATATAGCAGTATGTTCGGGCTTGAGCATAATACAATCAAGGGTTTAATACAAAACAAAGTCAAAATCTTATTATAAGAATTTAAAATTGGCATTTATTTATCCGTAAGTTGTTTCGATGTTATACATATAATATGTATTCTCGCGCACCTACGTTCAGAGCTGTCAAAAAGTTTGGGAAAGTCTTTTATTTACAAATTCTGTACCTGTAGCTTCTCATTTCGAGCGTATAACTCTTGTCCTTCGAGCGGTATTCCTTGCTTATCCAAATAATTCATGTAACGCAATTCTCGTAGAAGCATAACCAGCTAGAAGAATATTCACTTCTTTCATTACAAAGCAAAAACATAACCTATAGATAGATAAGTAAAGGGCGTTCAACGTCCACTTAAGAATCTAATGATAAAAATTTTACAACATTTTAGTTCGACTTGACATGATCTTATATTCTAGACATAATAAGTATGTAAACTTAACCGGTGTTATCACAAAAAAGTTAAATATGTATTGAATACTTGCTTTAAAAAGGTTTCGAATTAAATGCACCGCGCTCACCCTTTTTTTTTTTTTTTTTTATAACGTGGGGAAATCCCTTATGGATACCCACCCTCCCGGGGGAGAGAGTGGGTTATGTCCGACTCGCACGGACTAAAACCCCACGGTGTACCGTCCGACCGTAATGTTGGGGCGGCAAGGGATCGTGCTGGCTAATCACCTTGTAGAGCCGCCCCAACGGTCCGCCCGGCGGAAGGTGACCGCCGGGCTCCTACCTATAGAGGGACAGACCGGGTACACGCCGGCTGCCCACCCTCGTCCGCCGGACCTGTGCAATGAGGAGAAGGGCCCCCCGGCCCATCCCCTCAGGTCCGACTACGGTGGCAGGAGGAGTTGGGCAAAGCGCCGCCTCCTCCTGCCAATCCTCTGTTGGCGGAGGCGGCCACTTAATGGGTCTGCCTCGCGGGCCCTCTCCGCCGCCTCCTTCTGCGAGATAACCTCCTCGCAGAAGGAGGCCATCGCTCGCCAAGCCTGTTCGCTGCCGAGCATGGCCGAAACCACGCTCGGCAGCGATAAGTCCGTTCCCACCGCCGCCGCCAGAATGCGGCGCTGTTCCCCCCACGCAGCACACTCAGACAGAGTATGCTGCGCGGTATCTTCGACAGCGCCGCACTCGTGGCAGGCGGCGGTCGGCTCCCTGCGTGCGATCCGGTGCAGGTACCACCCGAAACAACCATGTCCGGTGAGTACCTGCACCAGTCGGAACGTCAGAGAGCCCCACTTCCTCCCAATCCACACCCGCAGGACCGGGCGGACGGCGTCCACGGTAAATCGTCCGAACCGCTCGTCCGCCAGGTCCTGCTGCCACCTTTCGACGGCGTCCTCCCGTAGACGCCGTCTCTCCGCTTCTACCTCCCTGGGAGCCGGAGGCTCCCCCCTTCGTTTCCTCGCCGCCGTGAACTCGTACACGGCGGCGAGAACTCCTGCCTCCAGCTCCCAGGGCAGGGAGCCGGCGAGCGTAAAGGCCGCTGCCGAGGACACCGTGCGGTACGCCCGGATCGCCCTCAGTGCCACCGTGCGCTGCGCATTACGCAGCGCGCGCACGTTGGCGGCACCGAGGGCGTCGGCCCACACCGGTGCCCCGTAGGCGGCCATCGCCCGCACGACTCCCATGTAGAGTCCATGAAAGAGTAGGGCCTCGGTCTTTTCGAGGGCCACCCTGAGGCCCAACCTCCTTATGCGCCTGACCACGAGGGTTGTGGCCATCGTGGCCAGGCGCTCCACCTCCCTCCACTTCCCCCCCCCCCCCCGGGCTACGACTAGGGTGTCATCCGCGTAACATATGAGGCGTGCCCCATATGGGAGCACGCCGCGGAGCACCCAGTCGTAGCCCATGTTCCACAGGAGCGGCCCCAAGGCCGACCCCTGTGGAACCCCCCGCCTTGTGGCCCGTCGGACCATCCGCCCGTCGCCGTCGACATAGGCGACCTCCCTACCCTCGAGGTACACCTCCAACACCCGCCGCAGGTACGGGGGCACTCCGAAATATCGGAGCGCCTCCCGTATGACACCATGCGGCAGGGTGTTGAAGGCGTTGGCGATGTCGAGTGACACCGCCAAAATCCTGGCCCCTTGGGAGGTCGCCTCTGTCGACAGCGACTTCAGGAGGCACAGGGCGTCCACTGTGGAACGCCCTGTCCGGAAGCCATATTGCGCGTCCGCCAGATTCGGCCCCACGCCCTCTAGGTGCTGGACGACCCGGGAGGAGATAATCCTCTCCAGCACCTTCCCGGCGTCGTCCAGCAGGACGAGGGGCCGATACGCGGACGCGCAGTCCGGAGGGCGGCCTGCCTTTGCCATGAGGCAGAGCCGCCCAAGCTTCCAGGGCTTCGGGAACTGCCCGACCGAAAGACACCGGTCGAACAGCTCCCGAAGCCACCCCCCTAATTGGCCCAAGGCGAGGCCGAGCACCCGACCCGGGACCCCATCAGGGCCGGGCGCTCTTCGCCGGTTGAGGAGGCGCTCGACAGCCCTCCCCATCTCTTCCTCCGTTATCGGAGGGGGAGGACCGTCGAGCACCTCCTCGACTACCTCCCGAGGCGGAGGCATGGGAGGAGCTGGTAGCATCGGAGGGTCGGGGAACAGTTCTCCCACGACCCTCGCTACCACCTCCGGCCGGAGGGTCTCCGTCGCCGGGGGCGCCCAGGATCGTAACTTCATTCGTACGATCCTGTACGGGCGCCCCCAAGGATCCCCCTCCAGCGTCTGGAGCAGCTCCTCCCATGCTGCTTCTTTCGCCCGGCTGATGGCAGCCTGCAGGGTCTTTCTGCACTCCCTATAGCTGCCATACAGCCGGGCCTCCGCCTCCGGGTCCCTATGCCGGCGCCGGCGGCTGCGCCCGAACAGCCGCCGGGCCGCAGAGCAGGCCGCTCGGAGAGCGGCGATCTCCGGCGACCACCAGTACACCTCCCGTTTGTCTGGGCGGTGTACGTTCCGCGGCATCGACGCGTCGCAAACCTCCGTGAGGGCTGCACGGAGGCGGGCTGCGGACGCGTCGACATCAGCCTCTGTGGGGGGGGGCATGGCCCAGGCCTGCACGATGGCCGCCTCTTCCGCTAATTCATGGTTGAGGCGGCTCATCGCCCAACAGGGGAACTTCGCGCCCCTCCGGGGGCGAGTGCCAATTCCGGCTTGGGAGGTGGAGACCTCGAACCTGATATATCGGTGGTCCGATAAGGTCTCCACCTCCTCCAGCACTCTCCACCCCCGGACACGGCGTGCGACGGACGGTGTGGCGAACGAAACGTCCACCACCGACGCCCCGTTCCATCGCACGCACGTGGGGACGCTCCCCTGGTTGAGGAGGGACAGCCCCAACTCGGCTGCCCACTCCTCAACGGCCATGCCCCTCAGGTCCGTGACTGCCGCTCCCCAGGTCCTCGATTTGGCATTTAAATCCCCCATGAGGACCACGGGGAGCGGCGACAGCCGTTTGACAGCTCCCTGCAGGGAGCCGAGGTACGCCTCGAACTCCCGCAGGGGCTTGTTAGGGGAGAAGTACGCCCTCACAATGGCGTACTCTCTCCAGACGGCCGTCACGAACCCGGCCCCTCTTTCTCTTGCCGCCAGGGACGAACCTCGACCCGCCACGATCGCCACGGAGCCGTTCCGGTCCCCAGCCCACTGCGGCTGGGAGGGAACGAAGTAGGGCTCCGTGGCGACCGCGAGCCCGATACCCCACTCCGCCACTGACTGCACGAGGAGATCCTGTGCAGCGGCGGAGTGGTTGAGGTTCGCCTGGAGGAAATTGCATATGGACCAATCCATTATTGGTCCATTGCAATTTCCTCCTGCCTGGCGGCCACCACCCTTGGACCTGTGCCCACAACCGGGAGGTCCCTACCCTTGGTGGTGGGGGGCCTGCAATTTCGGCTCCCCATCACGTGCCCTGAGGGCCTCCCGGCGTCGGCACATACGGCGCAGCGGGCCACCTCCGCTTTACATTCGGCCGTTTTATGGCCCGCCGCGCCGCAGCGGTAACAGCCATCCCCCCTGCTGGACGAGGAGGGGCACGTGGGGTGGGTGTGCCCCAAACCCATACACTTAAAGCAGCGTAGGGGCTTCTCGTCCAGCAGGTGGACGCGCACGACGCTCCACCCGACCAGGAGCTTGCCGGCCTGGACAAGCTCCTTGGCCGCCGCCGCGGGGAGCGTCACATGGACTGCGCCGAGGCCCCCCCAGTTCCGCTTTATTTCGCCGACCTTCAGGTCGGCGACCCTGCAGCCGGCCTTCGCCGCCACGACCGTCCCAATCTCAAGGGTGGACACCGAATCGTCCAGCCCGACGATCCGGATGTCCGCCCTCTTTGTAGGTACGACGACCGTGGCGATGTCGGCCAGCGCCACCTTGAGCTCCCGGGCCAGTTCGGCGGCTTTCTCTTTCGTCTGCCCCGGGAGCTCAATTTTCCGGGCTCCCGTGGCCGTTTGCCGGACCCGGACCTCCCTGACGCCCATGTCCGGCAGGGCCACGGCTTCCCGCGCCTTCACCAGGACCTCCCTGTATCCTATCCCCCTGTCGGCTGCGGTATCCTGCAGCGTCACAACAACTGCAGCCGATTGGGGGACGGATGGCAGTTTCGGCCCTGGTGGCTTCGCCTGCGGCTTTGGGGGCGCCTTCGGGGGCGCCGCGGTGGCCGCGGGGGCCTTGGGCTGTGAAGCAGGGACCGCCTTCTTCTTCCTGCCCACTACTTTGGTCCACTCCGTCCCAATTGTGGTAGTAGGGGCAGGAAGTTCAGCCCAGCTCATGCCCAGTGGTTGGGCGATCGGGGCCTGGGTCACCGGTGCCGGCCTCGTGGGTGGAGCCCCCGCTCCTCCCTTCTTTTTGTCCGCCGCCAGAGGGGGGCGAACTGGAGCCTCTGGGGGGAGGCGACTCGCCAGACTCTCCAGACGTGCGTTCAGCATGTTGCTGAACGACGTCTGGAGGGAGCGCTCGAGGCGAGCTACAGCCCCGGCGAGGGCCTCTTCCCACTGGAGTGTGGGAAGCTCCGTCGGTGCCATTGCGGGAGCAGGAGGAGGGGGCATCTGCCTCCTGGCGTTAGCCTCCTGCTTCCACGCCAGAGTCTCCGCCTTAAGGTCTTCGACCTGGCGGCGGAGATTCTTGATGTCCCTCTGGAGCTTCCGCGTCTCCTGAGACTCCGTGCGGTCTGCAAGGGCCTCCACCACTTCCCGCAGGGATTTCGCCGCTCCCTTCAGGACCTTGATACAAGGCCCCGACAGGTTTCGGGACTTTTTGACAGTCTCGAGGATTTCTGTCACCTTCACCCCGGCCAGAGCCTTCAACGTGAAGGCGTCAAGGTCCTCCACGTCAATAGGCTCTGCCTCAGAACTCCCGGCGGATCCCGCCTTGGAGCCGGCCTTTGAGCCGGCCTTGGATGCCGGGGCAGCAATGGAGCCCGTAGCCGAGGCCTCCGACTCCGCCCCGCTCAAACTCCCGGCCAAGGCCCGATCAAACGATCCGTCAGCCTCGCCCAGGATGCCACGACCCCCGCCGACATTACGGCTGATTCGCCTCGCGGTCCCCCGCTGGAATTTACTTCCTTTGGGGGCGACACGCTCCTCTACCTCCGTGTCGGAATCAACCGACACGCTCGCCCGTTTGGCAGTAATTTTTTTAGCTTTGGCACTCATGGCCTACTGGAGACCTTTACAGGGTCACCAGCACGCCAAGAGGCAAAGCAACAAGTCCGTTAAACACGCCAGGTAAATCAAGAAGCAAGAACACAGTCCGAGAAAAACAATCCAAGTCGAAAATGCAAGAAATCCACGTAAAACCAAAAAAAACAAGCCAAGTCAGATGAGTAAACTAGTCCGAAGTCCGTAAGTAAGCCAAAGTCAAGAAAAGAAACAAGAATCACCAAGTAGAAACACCCATATACAACCACACTGTACAAAACCATAAAAAGTCATAAGTCAAATTTATTTTAAGTGCACCTACCCTACCGCGATAAATTCTAACGATACGGAGCGAGCGCAAACACGTGCATCTCGCTAGAATACCGCGCGTACACTCAAACCGCGCTCACCCGAGGCAAGTTCGAGTTATCCTTTTTCGCAAGTTTAACCTAACGTAACCAAAGCGAGACAAAAGAGCAAGATGGCGAACATTCAGCGACCGCGGTGCATATAATTCGAAACCTTTTTAAAACGAGTATTCAATACGTATTTAATTTTTTTGTAATAATACGTCTACGTATATACGAATACGTCTGTACTTTTTAGATTTTTGTGAAAAAAATTGTTGCATGTAACAATACATTTCAATCATTTTTAGAAATGTCTGTCTGTCTGTTTGTATGAACACGCATCACTGCTAAAGTACTGCGTTCATGATAAAACCTCATAATAAATCATAAAGCATATCCTCGAGTAACATTTAGTCTTGGTTTAATTAAAATCGGTTCACTCTGTCAAAAGTTATTGCAATTTTAATGACGATGCGACTTCAGTACGAGAGAAAAGTAGATAAGTAAATGGACTTAATACATTCAGATGATTTTTTTAGTCACTGTTTTTTTATATTAGGTTCCACACGGACGGAGTACTATAAATTGTAGTGTATGTGGCACGCATACTTTAAGAACCTAAACAATTCTTATATTTTGTTCAACCATCTTTATTATTGTAGCATGACTAATCGACCGCACAGTACCTGGTGACAAAATCACATTAAATCTGAGATGTTTCAAAAACTCTCTAGAAATACAAGTTTCTATGATAACTAATAGCAGTCGATAAGAGTTGTTTTTAAATGCACATACATATTAGGGTGTCTACTATTTACCTAGTTGGCTCTTATTATATTTATATACCAGGTGACTGTTTAGACAGTCGCATAATTCTAGGATATGACACTTCATGGTTACATTAAACATATAAAATAATAATATTAAAACAAATACTAATAAACAATCAAGAAAACTTAAGTTAAAGTTTGTTCTAAGACTTTCAAAAGTATAGTTATAAACGTATAAATAAAATAAATAACCTAAGTGCAATGACCGGTGCCAAAAGCTACAATGGGCGACCCGGAATTAATAACTTTCGATAGTAAAGCGGACAATAAACCCTTTTGTTTTATTCCTGACGTTCTTACGTTCCCTTTCACGTTCACCCAAAAAGTGCTCAACGCGCATAAAGAAGTTTCACTTCAAAAATTTTGCTCCATATAAATCATCTTTTCTACAAGTGAAAACGTTCAAATAAATAATACCTCAGGGCTGAAATTATTTCTCACAAACGGCGGATCTCTATAAATAAGGTTCTTAGCAAGGTGCACTTTGCACGTGGGGGGTACAGTCACGCACCATTGTTTAAATTGCTTATCTTCCAGAACATTAAGATATCCCAGCATCTCGTTATGTTTTTGTTTCATATACATGGCATTCTCAGATTCTTTTATACTGAAAATAATATTTTAATATAAATGTAGAAAACTTTTTGTATAATTAACATAAATCTCACTATTTAATTAATCACAGGGTCAATTTATATATTAACTAGCGGACTCGGTGGGAGATTTTTGTAGGTGGTAGAGCCACGCTGTAATCTATTACTGGCTTCAGCATCAACGTGTTGTCTCGCCTGGGTTTCTATCACTCGACCCAGAGAAACACCCACGAGAACTAACAGTGCTTGCATTGTTGCGTTTCGTTCTGTCAGTGAGAGCGTAGGAAACCCACCTCCCCTCTCCACTCCTCTCCCCACTCCCCCCAAACATAGGCTGGCAACGCACTTAGGACTCCCCTGGGGTTGTTAGTGTTAATGGACGGCGATGATCACTTAACACCAGATGACCCACCTGTTCGTTTGCCTCATATGACATAAAAAAAAACGTTCTCCAGCCATAATAACAAAAAAACCTTGATAAATTATATACCTAAATCTGCCTCTTGAATCGCTATCTACTGGTGAAAACCGCGTGAATTGAGACAAGGTTTAGGTTCCCAAAATAATATTTCAACTTTGTTTTGATTTAAACTTTTGACTGTATAATGTTCAAGCTGAACTTACGGCTATGTTCAGTATAACCAAATGAACATAAACTATAAATTGGTGTCTTTTTTTCAAGTTTTTCATTATCAAGCAATCTTTGCAAGAAAGATCGTTTTCAACTTATTCTTGGCACCACGTAACATACTTAACTAAGATTAATTAATTATTATACCCGAGTGTAAAAAGTTGGAACAATAAATAATTAAAGATTCGTTATCTATAAACAATAAATCTTATAATATTAGTTCATCTGACGTAAATAAGCTAAATGTATATAGATGTTCTATTTTAACCAAATAAAGATTAATGACTACAAGTAATTAATAAGTAAATTATTTTTTAAACTAAATTATAAAACTGGTTTAAATTTACGCACGGATCTTCAAACATTATAAAATCCTCCATGGGATTCTGAATCCTTTTCCGCAATTTGTAGATCCACCAGAGCATGCCTGCCACAGGGGGCAAGTATGGGTCCACCATCGGTCTTTCCGGGCCTTTCGTTAGTTTCTATACAATACCATAGAATCAAAACAAATTTTAAGAGTATCAGAAAACGTCCACCATATACAGTGAACCACCATATACAGGGATAAGTGGGCCCTGGATATGAGAAACCTCTCTTATCCAAATTTACAATGACGTCCCAACACTTTGGCATTGAAATACCTCTGTTACTAGGAATTTGCAAACCTTTGTAACTGAGTCTTGATCTCTTAGATTTCTTCGATGTTTAGCCTTATAATATCTCGTATAAGTGAGTCTATCTATCAAATTTAGACAAATTATGACATGTTTGTTTACAAACAGCCAAATTCCTTTCCTCTATTAAATAAGACAACTGTCATGTTAACCTGCTTATTTGAGAAACTGGTTAAATGAAAAACTACCATTATTGATAAAAAAAATATAGGTGCCTTCAGATCCTACTTATCCAGGTTTCACTGTATATAGGTACATAATAATATACACATAAAATATAATTCACAAATATCACAATAATACGAACTGCCATTTCTTCATCATATATCTCCTTGACGGCGTCCAAGTTGTCATGCATAAGATCTAGAAGTCTCGGAAGCTTCGGTTTTAATTCATTCTTTATAATTGGTCGATGGAATAGGTCACCAATTATTTGGAAGAACTGAAATAGTATTAAGTTTTTATAAATTAGATTGTTAATGTAATGGTGATAGATAGAATTATAGATAACAAAATATTAAATATCGTTCTTAAGCCACAAGAGTTTGAGAGCGGCGCGAATACATTTAGGATATGGGTAAAATATCGATTATCTTCTCACGCTAATAAAGACACGAGGTAACGATTACTACATAGCAATATTAGCGTTCAAAGAAATTAATAAATTTAAATTTAATGGAGAAAAGTTGACCAAATCTTCGCTTTACTACATTTATTGAAATAAAATGGCAACTGAAGAACTCCACATCAATCTGTCAATTATAATGATATTTTGGAAAATCTCCCTATGGACGCCAGTTTTACTCACTTTTTAATATGGAAAATGTTGAAGTCAAATTTTTCACTATTATACTAATATTTTCTATTAAATATTCAAATCTTGTCCTAGCAATTAAAAGCAAAACAAAGAAGAATTCGCCCAGTAGGTGCAGTCATTATGCAGTGATGCGCTTACATACATCTTATATATACATATAATAAGAATGTAAATTTAACGTGTCTGTACTTTTTCGATTTTCGTGAAGAAAATTGTTGCAGGTGTCTAGGAATAAGTAATAAAATACATTTCAATCATTTTTAGAAATGTCTGTCTGTCTGTTTATTTGTATGAACACGCATCGCTGCAAAAGTATTGGGTTCACAATAAACCAACACCAAGAACATCATAAAGCATATCTTTAAGTTAGTCTTTGTTTCATTAAAATCGCTCCACTCTACCAAAAGTTATTGTAATTTTAATGACGATGCGGCGTAAGTACGAGATAAAAGTAGATAAGTAAATCGACTTAATACATTTAGATGACTTTATTAATCACTGTATTTTACATAAAATTCCACGCAGACGAAGTCGCGGGCATGGCTATTTTGACAATAAAATTGATTTTTAAGATATATGTATGTATATAAGATGTAGTATGTATATATAACTTGGCACCCCACTTTAAAAAAAAGTGCTTGTAACCGTCACAGGCGATTGAAGTAAAACTTCTTTGGCGTTATAAGGGATGGCAATTAAGTTAAAAAAAATACATCATATTAGAATTTAAAAAGACATTTATTGAAGATGTAACACTAGTAATATATACATTGTGTTATTTAAGTTCCGAACTAGCTGGTAGATGGCACTACAGATAATGAAGCTTTGATTTAATTAGTTACTTACTTACATTGAAACCAGATGGCAGCACAGTCGTGTGCCCATTTTTACATAATTAATTTTATTGTATGATTTTTATTATTAATCAATTTAATGTTTTATATTAATTTCTTTTTTTAATTTGATTTATTTGTTTATAAACTATTTATTGACAAATTAAAAAATATTTAAAAACCGGATGGTACAAAAACGTGACGTCATATTGCCGTAACGGACTTCCGTTGCATTGTCCTCCAGTTACCTCCTAGTAGCGCCTAAGGAAGTTTTACTTCAAAAATATTATGAAGATACCATTCGATAGTGTTTTGTTTGTATACGTTTATACCGCTATTACTTTTTATTTACAGACATAAATTTAAAAAATCCAATTACGCGGTTTTAATGTTTCAAATATTGATAGTTGCTTATGTTTCAATGTCTAGCTTTCTAACTAACGGACGTTATTGTTAACTTGTATGGTACACGTAATTGTTTAAAAATCCATAGAAATACGGCTTTTCGTACCTTGTAAAAATGTTCCAAGTTATGACATTCGTCAAGACCTTGCGAGAATAACGACGCAAGTCGTCTATCCATATCTTCTAGAACTTTCATGTGTTTTTCGTAATCTGTCAAGAAAGAATTGTCCTCGGGATCTGCTGGATCGTAGTTTATACTACCCAGATTTTGATATATTACCGTATAATCATCCAAAACCTACAACAATTATGTAAAAAAAACATTTCTATCGACTAATGACGGACGCTGTTACGAATGTAAAGTGAGACGAGGCGATGCAAAAGAAAGTCACTAGTTAAGGTGATAGCAAGCGATGATATTAGGAGCGAGAGAGGGGACAACAGTAAGATTTGATTGCAAGATTGTTTTGTTACTATGTAAGTGGAAGTTCCTTTGGCAAACTTCCTTGTGGTAAGAGTTGATTTGTAGAAATCATTACGTAAGGAAAAAGCGTTAATCGTAAGTGTTAATCCCACGTATAGACTTGAAGCAAAAAGCTGCTCATCTTAAAGCTTTGTATTAAGAGATGCGAATATTTCACACAGATAATTACCAACTCTGTTAACACCCCTATTTATCTCTTCAGCTAAGAAACTGATAATAAAGCAGAAAAACGAACATAGACACAAAGTAGAAGCCTTACTATATATGTTTCGTTCCAGGCTAATTGAAATATAATATTGACTGAACGCTAGCACGGTCACTCTAATTATTAAAAATCATTCAGATAATGCAAAGATTACAAATTACATACTATTCTTCAAGCACAGGCAGTTCATAATCATAAAGATTACTCCTTATGTGTCGGTACATTTCAAAATGAATGAAACTCAATTTTAATCGTTCATACATGTTTAATTTTTCAAGATTTCCAGTTTTTATACACCGAAGACGAAGTTCAAATTCTGCCGTTCATAAGGTTTATAGTTTTTTTTTTATGATCTTCATACTTTATATTTAAAAAATAACCTAAAATATTAGGAACGGTTAAAATTGGATTTAACTCATTTTGGAATGTACCGACACATATACATTTCTATCTTCAGTATACTTATATTAATAGTTCATTATATTACCTTCAAACATTCAGTGCTGAGAATTTTCCCTCTCAGACCGCAGAACTCTACCTTCTCTAGTTTGAATATCTCAACACTAGCTTCTAGAATATTATCAATCATCTCTAATCGCTTCATATATACATTGAATCGCATGAAGACTCGATTGAAGTCGAAGGACCACCTCACCGGCATTACACCGCCCGGGAAGAACGTGTGAACCTTGTCGCGGTTCATTTCATAAGTCTCACTATAATAAGATAATTGTTGCATAATAATTTATACTCTTACACTTTGTATGCGAACTCGGTATAAATAAATAAAGGATGACTCATAGAACGTGGGAACGCAATACAATGTGTGTCTAAAAATAGCCAGTTTCGAAAATTATCGAATCGTTCGAGCAATGACGTCCGCCTTCCAGAGTTCTCCACCCTCCTTTATGAAAGGTACATAAAACGCGCTGCGGTGCATCTGAACAAAGTGCTAGGTAGTTCAAGTGACTAGGTTTCAAAAAGTATCTGCTTTACTGAACCTACTCTATGAAATATCTTCTAAGCGGTTATTTATTTTATTTTTGATACTTTATAGATTTTAGCGTTTGACCACAATCACATCTGATGTTAAATAAAGGTGTGGTCTAAGATGGTAAACACGCTAAACCTAAGAGCCTGTCCAGATAAAGCGATTTAAGCGCGAGTCGACTCGCGTGCTTCAAAATATATTGCGCCCAGATACCGCGTTTTACGCGCGTTTCTACCATAGGAAACGTCGCATATGTCGTACGGATAGACGACTGACGACTATGTCGACTCGCCACAGACTCGCGCGTATTACTGGACGCAGCAATGGGGCCTGAGTATCTCGAGGCGCGCGGCGCTCGCGCGTACTACGAGCGAGTCGACAGTCTCGCTCCTTGCACGCGTTTTACGCGCGAGTTAGGAAACGCGCCGCACCATCTGGACAGGATATATGTAGGTCTAGTATCTCGGGTACGCACGAGTGTCTACGCGCGAGTCGACTCGCGCGTAAAACGCCTCATCTGGACAGGCTCTAAAGGAGGCTAGTACTTAAGTGCAGCTGCCGGAACAGACCAACACATGCTTGGCAACAGATCTTCATCATGAGGGTAGTAACTAACGGGTCACGGACTTAGAAAAAGCACCAGGCTATGATTTCATTACGATGCTTTCTTTCATCGAAAGCTCCGACTCAATGGCAAGGATTCGAACCTATGTCCCTCGCCGCGGTGTCCGAATATTCCATCAACCTAGCCATCATCGCTTCAAATAATTTTACTGATTATTGAATGAATTATTTAGTATTATTAGTTTTCATACTTCACTAAAGAAATAATATTGAAACTCACATGAAATGGTTGAGAATGGATACAACATTTCGGATTTTAAGTAGTTGTTCATCTGCGTCTCCTTGAAATATTGACGCTGGATCCGCCGAGTTCGTGCACTGCTGTATTACAAGATTGCAAACCTCCCGAAGAAGTGCTATTACATAATATTTATCTTGGAATGGCAATAATTTTATAGGTTATAGACCAGGTGAAAGGTTAAACACTCGCAGTATTCTTGGATTCTTCATTTCATTCACTTCATCATCCCATTTAACACATAAAATATAATATCAAAACAAATACTCATAGACAACAAAGAGAACCTTCGGCAAAGTTTGTTCTAAGAATTTCAAAATTATGGTTAATAACGTACAAAAACCTAGGTTGAATGACCAGTCACAAAACCTGCGAGCGGGGACCCGGAGTTAATAATAAAATGTTACTGTTAATAATAATAAAATAACTTTCGATAATAAAATGGACAATAAACCCTTTTGTTTATTCAAACTTCGAAAAATTATTCTTTGTTATTTGGTTGGCTTCACTTTTATTTCACTCGACGGTCATCGACACTGTGCTTTAACATAGACGCTTAGAGGATTGAGTAAATTTTGTATGTTTCTAGGTAATTAAATTAAATATTAAGCACCTATTTTTTATTGATTTAGAACGAGAATCGAGTGCAGTGTGTCCTCCATAAATATTGCTACTGTCTGAACATTCACCTGGTATAATTTTTATAATTTCATACAAATATTTAATAGGCAAGTAGATTTACAAGAAATACCTTAACACTATTTTATTCATGAGTATATTATTTCCTGAAGAATGAAGATTGTCATGCAGCTTCTTAGTAGTTAAAGCAGTATAGATTAACATCCAAATTAATATTATAAATGCGAAAGTTCGTCTGTTTGTTACACTTTCACCCAATCCGTTAGTGGTATCCGTCGCAAAATACGAACAAAATACAGTTCGGAAAAAAAAAATAGTTACACTTTCAATTGCATACAGCAATTGCTAGCATATTGCTTGCTAGCTAGAATTAGCATAGCACTGCTAAGTTACTCTCGATGATATGCTTTATGATTATGTTTTATTATGAACCCAGTACTTTAGCAGTGATGCGTGTTAATACAAACAGACAGCAGATATTTCTAAAAATGATTTAAATGTATTTCATTACTTATTCGTAGATATCTGCAACAATTTTTTTCACGAAGATCCAATAAGTACAGACAATTTAGATGTACATTCTTATTATATGTATAGAAGATTATTATATAAGCATGCTGACATTTTCCGGTGTGCTTCGTTGGGCATTAAAAATAGCAAAGAATTAATGAATCAATAAAAAATAAACCCATAACCATCTACTACTAATTCCGCATCAAATGTATGATGAACTGTATTTTCATTACATATATAGATACTAGAAATAAATAATTATTAATTTTCATAAATACTCACGTATAAGTTTCTCTACGTTGCAATAATATCTAGAGTTCCCCCACAACAAGCCGATACAATGAAACATCGGTCGAATAAGGTGCTTTGCATCCGTAAAGTCCGTACCCTCAAAGGTCTCGAAATGAGTAACCAGTGGTTTCTGGTACACGCATATATCGCGGCATTCTACAATTGCTGCGAATATGGTATCACATCTAAATATTTATTTAAGACTAGATGATACACGCTACTACGTCTGCGTTGTCCTGCGTATGCGCATCACACTGCTTGTTCCACTACTCCGCGATAAGAAAATACACATCGCTGACAACGTAATGCTTAAAAAATCGTTTCTTAAATTTTCAATAACTTATATTAAGATTAACGTATTTTAAATCAGAACCAAAAATATCTAAAAAGTGAAACAAATAAAATATTGAAATTTATTTTATAGATTTTGCGTGATGCGCGTACTATAATAGACGTGTATCATTGTACATATTTATATAGATTCAACACTAGAATAGTTAGTAGCATTTCCAATAATATACATACATGCAGTCAAAAATAAAAAGTTTTTAATTTTAATATTAGGTCTTTACCTATGAAATTGCCGTAAAATACGTACGTAAAATAAAATTAATTTGAAATTAGAATTCTTAGCCAAACAAAAATTATTTTGATTTGAAATCGCCAGTACTGCAGAACGGCAATTTCATAGGTAAAGACCTATTATTAAACACCTTTTACTCATGTACTCTATTATGTACTAGTAGATTCCCGCCTGCTTCGTTGGACATTTCAAAAATGGTAAAGGGTAAATCAAATCCAAAAAATAAGTAGCCTAGAATCACAGAGTAGGTACTTATAAGTATAAAGTACTCTGTTATTTGGTTGAAGAAGGCGTTACTTTGCGGAAATCCATCAATAAATATTATAGTGAACGTTACTTTGTACTTCCGCTTGGAATTGATTGAACACTACTACGTCTAACTGCAACAAAAAGCAAATCAATGTATATTATTACAATTATACAATATATCATTAATTATACAAATATATTATTAATTATACAATATATAATTAATATAAATATAATAATTATCAATGAATTAATTAAAAATATGTTGCTTGAATGTAGATTGACGTGTAATCAGGACAATCGATTACAAGTGTTTCGCTCCATCACGGACCATCTTCAGATCGATGTTGACTCTTCCGATGCGAGCGGGCGAGTGAACGCGGCGATTTATGCGTCTTTATTGTACTCTGTTATTCTAAGCTACTTATTTTTTGGATTTGATTTACCCTTTGACCAACGAAAAGTTGCAAATGGATTGGGCAAAGTCCTATGCTGATACGTTCAGTAGTTTTGATTGATCCTCAAAGGAGTTGTATTTTCACTATATGTGTATAGGTATAGATGTAGATTAGTGAAAATCTTGAACTATTTTATTTTCCAAAAAGCATTTTTAAGTTGTAAAAGACAAGGTATCAACTAGTTCATATACTCATTATAGTCATCCAGTAGGCAGAAATCTAAAAAAAATATATTATACTAGCTATGCTCGCGACTCCGTCCGCGTGGAACTTAATGTAAAAATACAGCGACTAACAAAATAATCTGAATATATTATTACCATTTGCTTATATGCTTTTCTCTCGTACTTAAGTCGCGTCGTCATTAAAATTAGAATAACCTTTGATAGAGTGAACCGATTTTAATGAAACCAAGACTAAATGTTACTCAAGGATATGCTTTATGATTTTCTTCGTGAAAATTTATCGTGAACGCAGTACTTTAGCAGTGATGTGTATTCAAACAAACATACAGACAGACAGATAGATTTTTAAAAATGATTGAAATGTATTACTTATTCCAAGACACCTTCAACAATTTTTTTTACAAAAATCTAAAAAGTACAGACACCTTAGATTTACATTCTTATTATATGCATAGATATAAGTAATGTGATTGGAAATTATTAAATTCTAGATCTCGATAACAGCGCCACCAATCTGATCCAGGTATCGTTAAAAATTATTCAAGTGACCACATAAGCAGAAAAAAAAATCAAATCAGTGGAACCGTTTGCGGAGAACAGTTCCGAAGAGCGCACATGAAAATTTTATACGTAAAAAAAAATTGTGCAATTTTGTGTAACAAACTTGTAATTATTTGTTGAATTCAATTAATTACCAGCAACAACATTAGTGAGCATTGATTTGAAGCAACTTATGTAAACGCTGCGAGTCTCCTCCAAATAGTGCGCCATTCTCTTGACGCGAGGGTCTCGCAACTGAGAGTATATGCCTTCGAGATTTCGCAAGCGATGCGTGTAGAATTCTATATCCGCATTTGGTAACGGGAACTTTGTCCTCTTGAAAGCTATAAATATGTTACAAATTTTTAAGATATAAGTATTATTAAGTATTATTTATTATTATTAAGTAGTATTTGCCCTTCTTTCGCGCGGTCTCCGTACCGTATTCTCAGGTTTATGGCAGCCACTGTGCAGCCGGTATAGTCAAAGGCTTTTCGACAGGCACATTTGTAACTTGTTTCAATGTTTATAATTATATTATTATTATTTATTGTTTACTAGCCGGCCTGGCAGACGTTGTCCCGCCCAGATTATAAAAAAATTGTAGACAAATTGTATATTAAAACCTTCCTCGTGAATCCCTCTATCCATTGGTGAAAACCGCGTGAAAATGCGTTCAGTAGTTTTTGAGTTTATCGCGAACAGACAGACAAACAGACGCGGTAGGGGACTTTGTTTTATACTATGTAATAATATACGAGTCCTGTAATATTTTTATTAAGCCACCGACTATACGTCCGTACGTTGGGGTCCCTATTGAAAATCAACGCTACAGTACCACCCAGTACATCACATACATACAGCATGTAGCTGACTGGGGAGTGCCATTGTTGGATATTTCTAATAAACTCAAATTCAAATTCAAATTCAAAACACTTTATTCAATTTAGGCCCTAAGAAGGCACTTATGAACGTCAAAACTACCACCGGTTCGGAAAACAACCCAGTCATCGAGAAGAACCGGCAAGAAACTCGATCTGGTTTATCTTTTTAACAAATATATATAATATTTAGAATAATAATATATTCTATATAATAGTAAATTTCACAAACGTTTTTAATGGATGCACAGAGATGAGTCAATTCCAGACATCACCATCGTTCATTTTCCTGTGTATTTTCCTTTATTTATTCTATCGTTTGTGATATCTTCCAACAACAAAGACTTTGTCTTTCTTTCTATTAAAACTATTTACTTCGATCTATAGGCATTTCAGTTATTACACCTCTTTTAAAATTCATGGGTCTTCTTTAGAGGTCGTAAATGTTATATCTAAGATTTGCTCGCGGTTTCGCTCACATTAATTTAGATTTGTCCTATCCCTTGATAATACTATTTTTTTGTGGATTTAAGACACCCAATGTCCTTTTCTGTATCCCTGACAACTTCTACGCAAAATTTCATGATGAGATTGAATAATTAAAGCGAAAGAACAAACAAACAAATTCACATTCACATTTATGATGTCAGTAAGGTTTTTTTTTTGTTAATAGTAATCGTGGAATATGTCATTTAATTATATATATTTGTGTATTTTTACATTTACTTTATGTGTACACTCGGCGTTCCCAATTACAATAATTTATACATTCAATACTCGGTTCAGTTCATACGCTTTTGTAACTGTAATTATAATTCTAATGAAGAGTGGCAGAATCTATGTAAAGTGCCATGAATCTATGCAAAGTTCCACAGTGGCTTATCAAATCTCGACCACCTCTCTCTCCCAACATCTTAATCACACAGAATATATTTGTCATTTTTTTTTAGTTTTTCACGAGTAGCGAAACTTTATGAAGTTGATTGTACACAGCAGTGCACTGCAGTATCCACGTATTACCATATTATTTATGAGAATTAGAAAAGACTAAATTCTTCGAATTTTGGACTTGAAAGCCAGTCCCCCTCTAGGTTTGGTGTGTTTACCATCTTAGATCATATATCATTTACCATCAAATGAGATTGTGTCCAAAGAAAATAAAGCATTAAAAAAAATGTTTTTTTTTTTAATTTAAAACATATCTAATATTCCCCATTTAATTTCTTATAGACGTAAGTTATATACCGCAAATAATAGTAAATATATAATCTCACCTATGTATGAATCCTCTTTCAGTAGGTCGTGTACTTGTTGCGCCCATTTTATAATAGCACCTTCAATATTAGACTTTAAATACAAGTCTACATCTTCTCCGTCGCTATCAAATAATATATAATCATTTTAACATTATCATGAATAACGATAACAGTCCGAATTTAGTGTGAAAATCACGCATTTATATTAGATTATTATATTAGCAGATGTATATAGATAAATTGAAAACTAAAACCCAAATCATTGACCTACCTTTCTTTCAGTCTGGATTCAGCGTGGTATATATTTTCAACGCCGTCTGGCATTGGAAGCATTATCTGACTTGTCATTTCACCCTTCAACTGTAATATACATCAAGAGAATACGAATCGCTTTATAAAGCAAATTTGAACTGTACTAAGGTTGTAATAAACTAAGATATTGCAAAATATTTTCGACCTAATATTTACGGTTAACTTCGGTCCGTCCTATAAAATTTAGCAATAAATACTAATGAACTTAATTATACTAGTGTAATTATTATAAATTGAAACCCTTAGCGGAATTAATATGATATCATGCTTTATTACTAGAATATATTATAAAACAAATTCCACTGCCACGTCCGTTTGTCTGTTCGCGATAAACTCAAAAACTACTGAACAGGTTTTCATGCAGTTTTCAGCAGTAAATAAAGTGATTCATGAGGAAGGTTTAAGTATATAATTTCTCGGGTTTTTTTTTAAATTATCACTACAGGACAGCGTCCGCTGTGCCAGTTAGTTAAATATTAAATACATCCGTTTGAGTCCGGAAACTGACAATAATTCGGAAACCTTTCTCTTAATTCTTTAATTTTTAGGTACCTACCTATTTTGACCATCCCTAACTTAAAAACAAATTTACTCTTACTATCTTCATAACTTCTTCTTTTAAATTAGAATAATTCCACCACCCCTCCCGTTCTTTCTCCCCCTCCCTTCCTTCTCCATCCTCCCTCCCTTTCCCCCAAACACAGGCTGGCAACGCGCTTTTGACTCCCCTGGTGTTGTTAGTGTCTATGGACGGTGGTGATCACTTAACATCAGGTGACCCACGTGTTCGTTTGCCTGCTATGACATAAAAAAAAAACAATCTCATTGTACTATTATAGGGCTTAACAATATTAACAGAATAAAGACACATACGCACAATAAAAAATATTATTTATTTAAAAATCAATAACGAGAAGAACATCTTATGGATCTCTACTTAAAATACTGTCATTTCCTCTGTAATTGTATTTTTTTTAGTCCTGCAGGAGTAAATTTTTTTTAATTAGTATAAACAAATGAACTGTATACCTGATGCATTAAATTTCTCAATTCATTAACATGTCTCTTCATATCGTTCTGAACGATCTTCGGCCAGCCACGTTGGTTTTCAGGGTTGCATAATAGAGGACCAATCACTTCGTCCGCCATAACGCTCAAGTCCATCAACACGTTGCCAGACATCTCTCCAATTGTTAAAGCCTAATGAGAGTTTCAAATTATAAATCGCTATAAGTTCTTATAGTCTGGTTAATACATCATGATTCCGCGCCAGCTTATAAGGCATGAAGCACGCAAAACGGACTGATCGCCCGCGGAATGGACTTCGTCGGGCATGAAGGCTGACCCACTTCTAATCTCACTGGATTACAAGATATGGCACCATTTGGAGGAGAAAGTCGGTAAAAGACGGGAAAGTCTTGTAGGCGTTAGAGCCACGCTGAAGCTATTACTGGTTTCAGCATGAATGGGCCTGCTCGCCCGGGGTACTATCACCCGACCCACAGAACACATACGTTAAGTAACAGTGCTTGCATTGTTGCATTTCGTTCGGTCAGTGAGAGCGCCGGAGGACCACCTTCTTTTTCTTTTTTTTTATTGATGTGGGGAAATCCTTTATGGATACGCCATCCTCTCGAGGGAGAGGACCACCTCCCTCCTCCCCTCCCCTCCCATCCCCCTCGCCCCTACCCTCAAACACAGGTTGGCAACGCACTTACGACTCCTCTGGTGTTGCTAGTGTCTATGGACGGCGGTGATCACTTAACATCAGGTGACCCGCCTGTTCGTTTGCATCCTATGACATAAAAAAAAGTCTGCGATAAAGCTCATTAGAATTTGGAGTCTCTCCGAGGATCTTTGGTTAAAGAAGCGGCAGAAATAAATATCAATATGGAGAGTCCTGAGGTCGATTACTGACGGCGTCGATTAATCGAATAATGTAAATAAAATTGTAATGTTCCTATAATTATCTCTCAGTTCATATACATTTTTTTAACAGTTATCAAAAAGAGTATGATTAATTACATTAAAAGTTTTTGACTAATTTATGAGCCTACTAGGTATATTATATACAGCATTAAGTACATGAATAAAATCACAAGCTTAAAATAAAACCTTTGCTCAAAAATTATAGACTGTTTTTAAATATCAAGGCCATCATATAATATTACTCCTCAAGTTTTATCTCAACATAAAATAGCCTATAATAATGAGAAAGCTATTTAAAACGATGACGCCTAGTGATTAGCGTGTTCGGACATCACGTCGATCGACGTCGGTTTGAATTCTTTTGTATGAGCTACAGCTTTCGGTGAAGGAAATGATTACGAGAAAACCATATCACGGTGGTAGGGCCTTTTGTAAGCCCCTCCCCCCTCGTTAGCTAGCACACTCAAGTTGAAAATCTGTCTTCAAACACCTATAGATGTGCACTTCAGACCAGTACCTTATATATATTTGGCGTGTTTATCACATTACACCACATTGTAATGTAACTGTATGAAATTGTAGTCAAAAGCGGTGTTATTACAAAAAAGTTAAATACGTATTGAATACTTGATTTAAAAAGGTTTCATATTAAATACACCGCGGTCGCTGAATGTTCGCATCTTTTTCTTTTGTCTCGCTTTGGCTACGTTAGGTTAGACTTGCGAAAAAGGATAACGCGAACTTGCCTCGGGCGAGCGCGGTGCATTTAATACGTAACTTTTTTGTAATAACACGACGTGTTTTAAAACAAAAGTATTAAACAGGTTATTTATTTATTCTTAGGCTAAATATGTTAAGAAAATTTCGAACATAATTTGTACCTCTTGAATGCTGTGAACTTATGCCCGATCTCTGAGGTACTTTATCTCTAGTTTATCTGGTCAATAGCGTTATCGGTTCGTTAACTTTTCAAATTGCGTTTCTGAACACACACATTACACACATACGATAAATGTCAGTAAAACTCACCGGGCTATATGACAGTTTATCTTATGGATAACTTTGTTGAGTCAATAACTATTGTTAGTTTAACCGAGTATCAAAGAATCCGGGCATAGAAAAGAATAGGTTAAACGTAACCTAAATTATTTCATAATTTAAAACTCATATGTATCGTACCGTACGAAAGTTTTTTTGTGTTATTTTTTCATCTATATTCCTGAGGAAATATATCATCTTGCCTCTACTTATTGGTGGAAAGTTCGTCGCACAAGTAAGTAATCCCGCCGTGCTCATGCGGAATACGATTATATCGTATTTCGGAAAATCGAAGAATCTAAACAGGATATGCTGTAAACCATAATTTATTTTATTAAATAGAACTAACGTAAGGCACATATATACGACACCATATACATATATTTAGCAAAGACAAAGAAAGCAATTGTATAAGTAACGAAATGTCGACTTTAAAAAGGCGTTTTCAGATTATGTACAGCTTTACAAGAGTAATAACACAATTTCTCTATTCGTAAAACCAAATTATCTTACCAGTATCTATGTCAATACTGAAAAGTACTTGTACCGCTTTCATTAATGGTACATAATAGGAATTTGTCAATTTGATACGATATTTATTAATTCTCGCTATCGCTTTACAATCGCAAAATACGAAATTAGGGGGCTGACTAATCTCCAATATATTGTTATTTCAAACATGTGTCTACCTTCATCCATTAACTACCGATAGTCAACGTAATTTATTATTTATTTAATATTAAAGTTTGGTAAACGAGTACAGTGGAGAAGAACGGGTTCTTCTCCCATTAGACATATTGCTATCCGTATTTATTGTATTGTATTTGCAAATATGTAGTTATTTGTTTTATATGTATACCAGTTTATTTTACCAGCGCTCCATGTCGGAGCAGACAAACTGGACTTTTGTCCAAGGTGCCAAAATCGAGGCTACATTTTGGCTATCGAGCCGTAAAATGTTATATATTGAAAATACATATCTTCTTTGAAATTATGCTACATGTACGTGTTACTTTTCTTTGTTCTGAATAACAAAAATATTATTATAACAGTTTTAAAGACAAATTAAAGAGAAAATAACTTGGTCAGGTTATTGACTTAAATGTTGTCCTTCGAATTAAAATCACGTTTTTGGGTTTTTAACAGTGTACCTACGTGTATCTAGAAGGGCAATTTATATTATTGGAAAACTACATTATTGTGTTCACTCAATTAATATGGAACACGTTAATTTTAATTAATATTTAGTATTATAAAATTTATGTATTTATTTTTTATTTGTAACCTTCAATAAATCTAACTATCTAATCAACTGCACTTATTTTTAATTAATGAACAATTATCAGAGTACAATTATAAGTTTTAGTTATATTCCTTATAAAATATAAACGTAGATTCTCGGTTGATTTTGAATACTTTTTCATAGGCAAACATTTCACCAAACCAACCAATAAGTGCTGTGATTTATGGCAATACTGTACCGTTGTGGTCAATATGTATTTCTTCTTTTCCTAGACTAAACAGTATTCAATGACAGTGTTTATATGCTCTATTATTTATTTCGTTTACATTCTTGATTGAACTTAACTTCAAGCGATATTTCACTTACTCTCTCATCACCAGTAATAAATTTAGTCCATTTATCGAGTTTCTGCTTGAGGGACTTTAATATATATTCACTCATAAACTCTAAACGAGTGTCGACTTCTTCTCCTTTCTGGAAACGTGTAATGCTTATAGTTTTCAAATTGGGAGAAAAATACTAACATACATTAAGACATAAGTGTGTAGACACTTGAGGACCAGTGTCGTTTCTGAGCGCGTTATTCTTTTGCCCTAGATCTCCCAAATTATTGTTAAAAAATTGGTTGTCTGTAAAGTCGGTTTAGGGACAGTAATTTTACGCGATAACGTCATAAGAAAACATTGATGAAAAATTGCATACTTTTATGAATTGTATTGAATTATTATATATATAGATAGGTGCACCATAAGCTGAACACTTAGGCCGATCGCGCCTCTCTATCGCTTGTTCGGCACTCTTACTTGTACGCTCGGTTCAGCCGGAACGTGACAATTAGGTAATCATACTTTTTCGTGCGTGCAGCCGGCGTTCATCGATTTATAAGACGTTATAACGTCAAAAGAAATAACTTATATATATTCACATTATCTGCATTATAATTATTTTAATAATTTACTATCATAAACGTAGCTTTTATCTTTCCGCTGGACGCCGTAACCTCCTAATACGTATCGAATCCTTATAAAATATCTATTGTTTTTAAATTAGTGATTCTGTAATACCCTAGGCAATAAAATTTATGAATGGGTGTTTAGAATAATACATAGTTACTCTTTTAATTATTAGGTACAAAGTACAGTGAGATAAAAACCAGGTTACATACACTATACGTATGAAGAAAAAAATACATAGATTTACTGAATGTAATCCGGTAGAAAATACCTTTAAAATGTTTTTAAAGTACATAAATTCTAATTTACTTACATCACCCATTATTGCTTGATTAGATTATTTTATTTAGGATCAGGTAGCATATTATGTTATTTATATTTTCATATAGTAAACTAAATTATACTGAATTAGAATGTTAAACTATCTTTCTTTATTGAATATAAAATCTTCTACGTACATATGTTCTCTGTAAATACAGGTTTCAAATTATATTGATTATTTTGTTATACGTTGTCATAGCCACAAATGCTTTTTATAAAGTTTAAATTTCGAGTTACGACTTAAATGCCGCGAACTTTCCAATGTTATATAGGTTTCATTATGATTTGAGTATCATTCTTTAATGAATGCGTATATTCTTTGACATAATGCTGGATATCATCAATTACATATTTATTTTAGAACTATGTTGGTTATGGCCTGGAGCTAGAAGAGTCTTTTAATGGCGGTACATGCACTCCACGCACTCTTGCGCCCAACTCTGAGAGGTTTTCATTGACATTGTATTGAATTTTAAGTTGTCTTACTTAAAGTTTTTTTACATCCAATTACGCAGTAATCGCTCTCGTAAGAACGTAACTTTTTAAAATACGCTGTTTGGTAACATCAACGTATTCACTTGTAGGTTTACCTGAACCGTGCATCATAAAATGGACATAAGGTGCTAAGCAAGACTTGGTACTAAGGTAATAAATACTTAATGCACATTTTAGTTTGTATACTGGTGAGCTTAATGCCACAAGGTATTTTTTTCGAACTAACCAGCAGTATTGTTACTAAAAATAAAAGTTATTGTGTGTAGTACAAATATAAAAGAAGCAAAGAAAATGGATAAACTATACATATATTATAATAATATTAACTTATAATACATGAAATAAATTGAAGATAGCCTTCTCATAACTCTACAAAGGTCTAAAGAAAAGGTTATACGACTATTTGGTCTTTTTATTTGCGAACTAATTATATGCTGTTGGCCTGGCTGGCTTTTAGAGCTTCACAGGACTTTTTATTTGTCGTATCTAAGAATGTATGATTTTAAGTACTTTTTTTCGTTCTGAAACAAGGATAGTAACATTGGCAAATACTTCACTGTTAGCAATTGAAGAAATAAAACATACAAATTGTGACAGTTGCTGTCAAATACACAACTTTTCGCGCCAAAACGTGTGTAAATCTGGTGTTTTCTCTGCTATAAGTGAGAAGATACGAGTTAAAGAATTTTACATTCGCTTTTACGGGGAATTTGTTGCAGTTGAATATAATTTAGAAATTAGTTAAATAAAAGAATGGAAGGATTCGATGATCCAGGTGTATTCTTCTCTGACAATTTTGGTGTCGAAGAAAACGAATCTCAAGATCAAGTTAATTTACAAGCCGTTAAGAAAAAGTTTAAAGAATTCATAAGACAATTTCACAGCGGGAATTTTAACTATAAGTATAGGTAAATATGATTACTATTCTATACGATTGATCTATTACGAGAAATCCGACGAAAGTTTTACCAGTAGGCTGAGTAGGTTAAAGCCTAGGGCGGCAAATTTAGGGGCTAAATTTTTTTATGTATTACAGATGTAAAACTATGGGAAAGGGAGTTTTTGGCGGGATCTTCGTCTGTCATGTAGTGGATTTTATTTTTTATTCATAATCTTGTGTTACTTGACTCTATATTGTGTAAAATTGGTGGTGTTTTATGTGATATAGTTTGTTTATTGTGCATAAGTGAAGTGAATGGAAAATAATGCCACAGACCATGAATTCTGAGATGCCACAAAAATTCCATGGAAGGTTCTAACAAGATGGTCACCATCTTGTTAGTTCATTGAAATTATATCAAGAAACTTGTAATATCGATACTCACTTGACAATGGTGGTAATGGTCTACTAGAAGACTGGTTGCTGAAAATGGAATAGAAGAAGAACTTGTAATACTATTAACTACTCACCAATGGCAGTAATAATCTAAAAGATTGGTTGCCAAAAATAAAGTTAAAAAAATAAATAGTATTGCAATTTTTATATATTACAGAAATTAAAAAGTTTCACATTTATAATTCTAGAAAGTGACTCATCAACACCATAGTTCACAATCATAGTAATTACAGGAAAAGGGTGGTGTAATTAGGTAGATAGAACACAAACAATAACATCGCCATGTCATTGGCAGAAAAAATGTACTTAATATGATTATGAATTAGGATATCAAATTGTAGAGGGCATCAGGGGCGCCAAAATTTGAATAGCCTACAGGAGGCAGACTTGTAAATCCGCCACTGCGTTTTACATAGGCGATGTCTGATTATAGATTACTGCCACAGACCCCATGTAGTTCTGAACTTTTTGGAAAAGAGTACCTTGTAATTCTACAAAGTAGACATAAATATGGTAAGATTCTATACCTATACACTACAAAACGTGATGTGAAATCTAGTAAATTTAAAATCAGTATAGGGCTTATTGTAGGATCAAAAAAAATATTAATAAACATATTGATGATAATGCATTATGTTATTACATAGTAAAAATATATGTAAATGTTTCCAAGGATACTATGAAATTATATGAAACTTTATAAATAAATGTATTTAAATTAACAAATAATACATTTATGAAAATTATACTATTTAATCTAGATTAGCCAAAATAAATGAACATGTTATATACATGTCAAATTAGAAAGGTGTGAGATTATCTGAGGTCTACTATATAATTTTTGAAATTGATCTCCAAACAAAATATAAATTTGACTAACAAAATCTAGCCCTCTTACTTCCAAACAGAGCTGGCATGTATGTGGTTTTTTTTTAATTTGCTCAAGGTTAAGTTGAGGCAGTATATTTTAATAGTTATTTCTCTGAGTGACTAATAAACTTTGCTAAGTCAATCTTAGTGCCCACTTGTTTGTGATGCTATTGTATTGGCAATAACATTTATTTTTGTTCAATCACAGTGTATTTTCTATCTTATCATTTACAGAGATGCACTGAAACGAAATTACAACCTGAATCAATTTTGGGTTGAAATAAATATAGAAGACTTATCCAGTTTTGATGAAATATTGGCAGAGAAATTATACAAGAAGCCTACTGAACATTTACCCATATTAGAGGAAGCAGCAAAAGAGGTAAAAATACATTACTATTAATAGTATTCATTACTGACTATTATTGTATAAAAATGTTCTGATATATCACTTCACGGGAATATATATACAATAGTCTCACTAATATGGCACTTCAATAGTCTCACACGTCTAATAATTCGGCATCTACACTCACACTTCCCTCACTCCTCCCTACTTTCCTTCCGTGCTTGCACATCCATCGGTATCAACATAACTTCCATCAATTCCATACAATCCAATAATCCCATAATCTGACACCCACTGGTTTTCAAAGTGGCGGATTAATGAGACTACTGTATTCATATATCTTTTTCAGTTAGCTGATGAACTGACTGCACCAAGACCAGAAGGTGAGGAGAAAGTGGAAGATATACAAGTGCTCTTGTCATCTGATGCACATTCATCCAGTTTAAGAGAACTTAAGGTATGTATGTATAGCTAAACAAGTGTATTTCATATATATAAATGAATTATACTATCCTTTTGTTTGTAACATCTAAAGTAATTGTAGTTGTTGCAATAAAAGTAGAGAAAACATTTATCATATAGAAAAATGTTTCCATAACATAGGATGAATTTTTAACTCCTTGATTAGTAGATACTTGGAAACAATAACCACTTGAATATTATGATAAAATATATACTGATTATAATTTATTCTGGTTCAGTTTATTAAAAGTAGTATGTCTATGTATAATGTAATGTATGTGCTTGTGTGATGTGATATTTTTTGTTTCTGAATATAAAAAAGACAGTTTTTACATAATTTAACTGTTATGAACTGAATCAAAAGTAAAGTCAAAATTAAATATTATACATAAAAGCTTGAACAAATAACTTACACAACTTCTATAAAACTACTGGGTTCGGCAGACGTTGCCCTGCTCTGATAATAAAAAAATAAAATAAAAAATTATATACCTATACCATCTCACCATATACCTTCCTCATGAATCATTTTCTCTACTGGTAAAAACTGCAAAAAATCCATTCAGTACTTTTTGAGTTTATCTTGTGAACAGACAGATGCGGCAGAGGACTTTCGTTTTATACTATGTAATGATAATATTGATACCAAAGATCAATTGTTTGAATGGCATTTCAAAAGAAACAATTTATCAAAAGATATATATTTTTAATTAAACTCATGGTATATTACACTAAGCTAGCATAGCCAAGAAATATAACTTCAAATTTTTTTTAATAAATATTGTTATTTATGCTTCCAAATTCAATTAAATAATAGTAATAGAGAAACTGTATAGATTTTGGATCTATACATGTCTTTTGAATTGAAACAAACTGGACACTTACATAATCCCAAAACGCTGAAGATAATAAAAAGAAATTTAGTTGTTACACATAATATTTCAAAAAAATAGATTTTCTTGAGTTATATTCCTAACAGAAAAAATAGGCAGTAGGATTGAATAAGGGTTAATAAAGGTACATTTATGTTTACAATTCAAACTTATTTTTCAGTCTGAAACAGTATCAAGATTAGTTAAAGTACCAGGTATTGTTATATCAGCATCCAGCATAAAAGCAAAGGCTACGAAGATATCAATACAATGCAGATCATGTCGAAATATTTTACCAAATCTACCAGTGAAACCCGGTTTGGAAGGTTATGTGATGCCTAGAAAATGTAATACGTAAGTAAATAATTATATCAAATATTCCTAAAGACCACGAGATGATGCTGAACAGGTATTAAGACTATGTAAACGAGTTGACTAAAAACGGTTATATAGTTAATTGATATGCCGTGGAAGTGGGAGCGAGATATAACCTGTTGAAAAACCTTGGTCTTACCAGAACTGCAGCAAGTTCTATACATAAGTCCTCTAATGCTGCATTAGCAGGCTCATACCAGATTTGGATAGGCAGGGTGAGAAACACGAGTAGTTAAGTGAAAAGTGTATATTGAAAAGAGGTCCCTTAGACCTACACCTGTATCACAAGGCTCGGGAACTACTCCGCGTTTCTCTGGCTGCCACACAATGGACCCGGCACCCGCACAGTGAATCCATGGTATGCTAAATTGTATGTCTCTTTAGCTATAACATTATCATAAAAGATTTTTTTTAAGTCATAAAATTGTATTCATAATTAGTTAAAATAACAATAAGTCAAAATAATTAACAAAACATATATTTACGGTCTAAATTTACAGTTGAAAGGCTAATATAAGGTGGATTTATATTTGACGTCTGGATTTTCCGAACCAGTGGTAGTTTTGACGTTCATAAGAGCATTCTCTGGGCCTAAATTTAATAAAGTATTTTTTTGATTTTGAGATCAGTTGAATTGATTTTGTTTTCACAATAATACACTTTCTAATTTAAGGGAGCAAGCTGGTCGTCCAAAGTGCCCTTTAGACCCTTATTTCATTGTTCCTGATAAATGTAAATGCATAGACTATCAGGTAAATAAATATTCATATGTTGGATGTAATTAATTCTCCATTGTTTTTTATTAATCCTAAATTAATTTTATATTTTATACAGGTATTAAAATTACAAGAAGCACCTGAAAGCATACCTCAGGGTGAAATGCCTCGCCACTTAACAGTTTACTGTGAACGGACTTTATGTGAAAGAGTAGCTCCAGGTGCAAGAGTGATTGTCCTGGGCATATACTCTATTAAAAAAATTGCTAAAATTGGAGTGAGTATTCTATATGTGTACTAGCGGGCTCGGCGGACGTTGTCCTGCCTTGATAATAAAAAAAATCCTAAATGTCAACCGCAGCGCCACCTACCGGTTCCAATTGTGAATCTAAACCATCCTCGGATCCACTCGAAACACCAAAAAAAAAATCATCAAAACGGTCCAGTCGTTTAGGAGGAGTTTATTCACAAACACCCCCACAAAAAAAAAAAAAATAGATTTGAATATGATCAAGAAATTTGTTTAAATGACTGATAAATATTGTGGTTAATACAATGTGTAGTCAAAGCAGTTCAATATCTTTTGTCAACCGATTTTGTTTTTTTATTTCACTTTGTAGTCGTCGATTTACTTTGTGCGCTTTCATAAAAAAAAAACCGTAGTCCAATGAAGCTGTAAAGGTCAATAGAGTAGACAGTTCCAAAAAAATATTTGGAAATAGTTTTTTTCCCTTATCATCATGAGTTTTATCATCATGAGCCTTTATTTATAAGTATGTATTCTTATACTTCAATGCTCCTTAGATTTATAATATACTAGCGGGCCCGGTAGACGTTGTCCCGCCCTGATTAAAAAAAAATACTTAACAAATTACATACCAAAACCTTCCTCATGAATTACTTTAGCCACTGTTGAAAACCGCATGTAAATCCGTTCAGTAGTTTTTGAGTTTATCGCGAACAGACAGACGCGTTAGGAGACTTTGTTTTATAATATGTAATGATACTCAATACGCTTTTTACCATTGACAAAAAAAAATCAAAAAGAAGTAATATATATGTGAATATACTAGTATACGAAGAAAAAACTTTGTACCCTTCGTTTTGGTGGAGTTTCAACCACTGGATGACCTCTACTTAAAATAATTGATGGTGATTACTTTTTTCTTAATAGCGTGAAGGGCGTGATAAAGGTTCTGTGGGCGTGAGATCGTCATACTTGCGCGCTGTTGGACTCACAGCCGAAGAAGGAGTAACAGGTGGTCTCTGCCCCTTCACAGCAGACGAGGAGGAACAGTTCAGGAGACTAGCGGCATCACCAGATATATACGAAAAAATTGCTAAATCTATTGCACCTAGCATCTTTGGTGCTACCGACATGAAAAAAGCTATTGCTTGCCTTTTGTTTGGAGGTAGGTATTGTTATTACCATAGACAGTAACTAGTTCAAATTATTTAAACACAGCTAAATTGTACATCATACTTTTATATATCAAGATATATTGTTCTTTATTTTCATATTTAATTATGTCTAGCAATTTCAAAATGCTTGTTCGTTTATTTTGTTTGAAATTTCTGGGGTATTCATACATTAATTGCAGTAATATAGGCGCTATATACATATTATAGTCGATTCCTTACTACTTGTTTATAAATTTGTTGAATCTTTTTACAAGCAAACATGTTTACTAGTAAGTAATAAGTAAATCGTGTCATATTATAAGTAAGATATTAAGTTTATAAATGTCATGGGTAGTAAAATATCTGTTTGCATTAATCTCATACCCATGTCTTTTAAGGTTGCAGTAATAATTCTAACTAATATTATATATAATAATATATATATAATCTAGTGATATACATAATGTTCTATTTTTAGACCACATTTATGTCATAAGGTTGTTTTTTTCTTCTATTTCTGCAAACTCTTGGTCCGCTCCTTTTTTCTGCTGTCATTATTTTTTTTAGTCTTGTTAAAAATCGTTTAAAATGTGAGCAACTATTGTTATTGTTTTACTTAACTAGTAGATATTATATCTTTGGTATTTTAAGTCAGTTTACATATTTTTCATTGGGATTATTTCCTTTATGAGGGCTTCATTCTTATCTTTTATTGTCATTTTTAAATTGTAACCCACAATATCACGCGCCGGAGTGTCCACGGCCCGGTTGATGAACCTACTAATTGCGTCGTCAATCACGTCGGTGTCATAAGGTCGTTATCATATTTGTTTTTGATTGAATAGGATCACGAAAAAGACTACCGGATGGTTTAACTCGTCGCGGTGATATAAATATTCTCTTACTCGGGGATCCTGGTACAGCTAAATCTCAGCTGCTGAAATTTGTGGAAAGGGTGTCTCCGATAGGTGTCTACACTTCTGGTAAAGGTTCCAGTGCAGCTGGTCTCACTGCTTCTGTAATTAGAGATCCTGGAAGTGTGAGTACCTATATATATAATAAGAATTTTAATCTAAAGTGTCTGTAATTTTTCAAATTTCGTGAAAAAAATTGTTACAATAGGTAATAAAATACATTTCAATCATTTTTAGAAAAGTCTGTCTGTCTGTGTCTATTTGTATGAGCGCGCATCAGTGCTAACGTACTGGGTTCATAATAAATCCACAAGAAAACCATAAAGCATATCTTCGAGAATAACATAGTCCTTGTTTCATTAAAATCGGTCCACTCCATCAAAAGGTATTGTAATTTTAATGACGACGCAGACTCATAAGCAAATGGACTAAATACGTTCAGATGACTTTATTAGTCACTTTTGTACATCAGGTTCCCCGTGGACGAAGTCGTGGGCACAGCTAGTCTATAATAAATTCTAGTGATTTAAGTAAAGCCTGAAATTATAATAGTAACTATAATATAATTAATAGTAGCTGACCCGGCCACGCGTTGCTGTGGTATTACATGTTGAATTAAAATTTATCACTATTTTCAAAATTAAAACGTGGTGCCATCTATGAGATATGTATAACAGCCGGTCCTGCAGTCCTCTGTCAACAAATTAATTTCAAGCTCCATCTGTTCGAGACTGATGAAACTTACAGTTAATAACAATAATCAACATTGACAATCATTTAATTTTTAATTACGTTAAAAAATATTGAGGCCGTCATTCTAAATATAAATGATCCTATCTTGCCAAATGACAACTTTCATGAAGATCGGTTTTTATATATTGAGATTATATAATTTGAAACACAGCGTAACTTTGTGATGGAGGGCGGAGCTATGGTACTCGCTGATGGTGGCGTTGTGTGTATCGATGAGTTCGACAAAATGAGGGAAGACGACCGCGTTGCAATACACGAGGCGATGGAACAGCAGACTATATCTATTGCCAAGGTAATTAATTTCCACCTTTTAAATAGTCTAGGTTCGTATATTTAGATTCTGATTACATATTAAAATCGGCTTATTGACCTAACATGAAAATGTAGGAGCATGAACATTATCACGTCGGGGTCACCAAATGAAGGAGCTTCAGGCTCACTACTATAAGATGCTAGACTGGCACGGACAGCGTAATTATAATACTCGGAGTGCGTGAAATAGTCTGTTTAGTTATATGACCATATAAGGTATTTATAGAGACACAATCGTTCATTTGTTTGAACGACATTCTATTTACAATATATACAAAAGTTTCAACCAGTCTGCCAAAGAGGATGACATACTCGGTAGCTACAAAACAATGTTATATAATAGTCATTGTTTAAAACTGGATAATAAAAATTTTGATGTCCAATGAGTAATGATATCAAACTTTCGTACTTTCATGAAAAGTTAGATTTTCTGTATTATCTGTGCAAACATCTATGTCAGAGATGCTCAAACTTGAACTGTTGGCGATCCCACTCAATATTGTTAGACTACGAGCGATAAACTCTGAAACGCTGCAGGTATGTGTGATGCGGGATTGTCGTCTAGGTACGTGTAGGTAACTCCACCTAAAAACGATAAAAGAAAGTGATGAGGGGTTATTCGGGCCTAATTGTGGATCAAATAAATTTTAGTAGTTTATTATTATATTATAATTAATATACATTCTATATCGGCATTTTATTTCTCGAAATCGACCGTTTGAGCGCCCCTGATTTAATTAATAGAATTCTCAGTCTGCATTTGTTTTTATGACAAAATATGAGGTAACATTTTTAAAATGAACATTTCATAGGACTTTTCTCAATTGTTAGTATACCATACCTATATACTTATTGCGGCTTAGCCCACTAGTTATGTCAAACATGCTTATAAGTTTCGAGTATTTAATTTATATAGTTGTGAGTACTATGATGGCGTTATGCACCATTGTTTAAATTGCGGTTTCTGTAGTCATTTATCTTTGGTTTATTTCAGGCCGGAATCACGACAACTTTAAATTCTCGTTGCTCGGTCCTAGCCGCAGCTAACTCAGTTTTCGGCCGATGGGATGACACGAAGGCAGACGATAACATTGATTTTATGCCTACTATCTTGTCCAGATTTGACATGATATTTATTGTGAAAGATGAACATGATCAGAACAGAGATATTGTAAGTACATAAAGAAATTTATTTGTATTCATACTGTAAATCAAATACCGTTAGCGTCAAAAAATATTTTGTACTAAAAGTAAAAGACAAAAATCATACAGACTCATTATCACACAATTACACTACAGTCACACTTTATAGTCGTAGTCTGTTTGCAGATCTTATACTGTAGTTTATCGTCGTATACACTGCAATGTTCAGTATAGAACTCTGGTCAGACACACTGCGATGCGCTTATATACTTTACAATCAAAGAGAGTGGAAATACTTCGGATGGTTGATGTCATTATTCGAACGTTTCGACAGTTTTCGAGATGGTCTTTTTGTAGTATATCCACTGACTTTTGTTTTGCCTGGTTGATGAGTCACTTTATTCGTTAAGAGTTAGGATACATACAGGGTTTAACAACAAAGACTTCAAGTGAGGTGGCTTAAAGGTAGCGTGTGTTTATACACCGCACTATTAGTCATATGTTCGAATTCTACATTGACCTTGCGGTTAGGATGAAAGTAAATATTGTGATGTAAAATATAGACCATTTTGAGGTGAAACATTTATAGCGACGGGTCAGACTGACCGTTGGCGTGACGAGGCGTCACCACGGCATTCGTCGCCACGCTATATGATTTTTAATTTTTGTGTTTAAATAATATAAATGTTTATTGGATGGCGTTTATTTTAGTCATGTTTTTCTTGAAAAAAAAAAACCTTAATTTTTGATTATGCTATATTTATTTCCTGCTGTTAACTATTATTTTATACATATCATTACATAGTATAAAACAAAGTCCCCTACCGCGTCTGTCCGTCTGTCTGTTCGAGATAAACTCAAAAACTACTGAACGGATTTTCTTGCGGTCTTCATCAGTAGATAAAGTGATTCATGAGGAAGGTTTTGGTATATAATTTGTCAAGATTTTTTTTATAATCAGGGCGGGACAACGTCTGCCGTGCCCGCTAGTTGTCTATAAAATAATAATCTGACGGTGGTAGAATTACGCTGAAGCTATTAAAGGTTTCAGCATGAATGGGTCGGCTCGACCGGGGTAGTACCACCCTCTCACAGAAAACCGACGTGAAGTAACTGTGCTTGCATTGTTGCGTTTCGTTCGGTCAGTGAGAGCGCCGGAAGCCCACCTCCCCTCCCCTTCCCCCTTCCCTACCCCCCCCTCCCAAGTCAGGTTGGCAACGCACTTGCGACTTCCCTGGTATTGCAAGTGTCTATGGACAGTGGTGATCACTTAACATCAGGTGACCCACCTGTCCGTTTGCCTCTTATGATATAAAAAATAATCTATACAAGATGATTTCGATGTTTCACATCTGCCAGGCGTCCCGTGACGGCTCAATTTTTTTGTTATAGACGCTAGCTAAGCACATAATCTCAGTACATATGGGCGGGGAGGGAGCGGAACGCGAGAGCGCTGCGGGTGAGATCCCGCTAGCGGTGCTGCGTCGGTACGCTGCGTACTGCCGCGCGCGTTGCGGCCCGCGCCTCTCCCCCTCCGCCGCCGAGAGGCTTCGTGCACGATACGTGCTCATGAGGACCGGTGCCTCTCAGCACGAGAGGCAGGCTGACAAACGCCTCTCTATCCCCATTACTGTCCGGTATGTCATCTTACTGAAATAATCTTATATCATCCTCCTCAAAAGTCCTCTGCCACGTCTGTCTGTCTGTTCGCGATAAACTCAAAAACTACTTAACGGATCTTCATGCGGTTTTCACCAGTAGATTAAGTTATTCCTGAGTAAGGTTTATGTATATAATTTCTCAGTTTTTGAAGTTATACTTCTTTTGGCGCGTTAGGGGAAAATGATGAGAGTAAATTTTTACGATGCGCGCGTACACCTTCACGAAAAACCGACGCCCTGAAGTTAGCTATAGTCAACATTTCTTTCAATGTATTAAATACCTTTTTTCTATTGTTAGTGTCGCTTTTTCTACAAACGTAGAATAAGGCGAAAGATATAATTTTTGAAAAGATTTTTATCTTGTTACGCCGAAGAAGTATAACTTCTAACTCGTGTACATAAGTACACACGCACTTTTTTTATTTATTAAGAAGGCGGGACAACGTCTGCCGGACCGGCTAGTTTCATATAAAATATTTAATAAAGAAAGGTATGATAGAATTACATAGTGTATGTATGGATGTACAGTACTGAACGGATTACCATGCGTTTTCACCAGTAGATAAATTGATACATGAGGAAGGTTTAGGTATATAATTTGTCAAGCTTTTTTTCATTATCCGGGCGGGACAACGTCCGCCGGTCCCGCTACTTTACTATAATTACCAATTTAGTAACATAATATCAATGAAATAAAATGGCTTCCCACATCAGTTTCGTGGAAAATCCCGTGGCAATCGAAGAGTTAAGCGCGATTAAAAGTTTTCACTTCAATACTTATGAAAAATCAAATTTATTATAAACAGTGTCACTAAACGAAAGTGTTGTGTATTTTCAGTCAATTGGAAGCCGTAATTCGTATATCAGAGTCTCTTGCGAAGATGCAACTATTGCCGTTTGCGACAGAAACACACGTGACCGAGTCTCTACGCCTATTCCAAGTTTCGACGCTAGATGCAGCTATGACGGGCAGTTTAGCTGGTAAACACCTTTCAATATTTTCTCTAAAGAAACATCTAACTTAAATACCATACAGAATAGGCATTAAAATGAAAAATGATCGACCATTAATAACGTGAGGCGTTTATTTGGATTTTTGACCCTCCTTCCTTCCTAGTGAGATGTTATGAGTTTTATATCGACCATCTACCCCATCCCTAAAGTCTCGTGAGATCTTTCGAAATATGTATTTTGAGAATAAATATGTTGCATTTATAAAAAAAACACAATTCGCTTTAATTTTTTTTATATTACTACATTTTCATAATTTTCGATATATCAAAACGAAATAACTTTACGTATATTCACGGATTTTAATATATTGCAGAATTGTGTCAGATTTCAGCAAATTTTTGTCTAGAAATATGTCTTACATTTAATTAAACTGCTTTTCTCATATTTGCCAAAACCCCCTCTCTCCCCCACGTGAGATTTATTGAGATTCGGCTTGACACCCCCAGCCCGCCCCTTGAAACCGTCAGTTATTAATGGACGCCAAAGAGATTAATCCAATCCAAAACCCAAGTGTAATCTGGTGAAGGTGTTAAGACCTTGCTAGGTCAATAGCGTAGTCAGTTCGAAACACAAAAAACAAAACCCAAGCCGTGTTATTACAAAAAAGTTAAATACGTATTAAATACTTGGTTTACCAAAGTTTCCTAATAAATGCACCGCGCTCTCCCGAGGCAAGTTCGCGTTATCCTTTTTTACAAGTCTAACCTAACCTAACTAAAGCGAGCCAAAAAAGCAAGATGGCGAACATTCAGCGACCGCGGTACATTTAACATGAGACCTTTTTATCACACTGTTATTAAAGCCAGGGTTCAATACGTATTTAACTTTTTTGTGATAACACCGAAGTAGTCTAGAACCGTAATTTCACAGGCAGATAAAAAAAATTACAGCGGGTTTCTTAGGCTACTTTAAATTAGACTAGCTGTTAACCTCGGCTTTATCCGCAATGATATCTTCAAAACGGTGGGACCGATTTCCATGAGACTTTCACTGACAGACAGCTGACCTTATAAAAAGTAATTTAAGCAATTTTAATCTATACTAGCTGTTAACCGTGGCTTTGTCCGTAACGTAATCTCCAAAACGGTTTGACTGATCTTCACAAAACTTTCACTGGCAGATAGCTGACCTTATAAAAAGTAATTTTAATTTATACTAGCTGTTATCCGTGGGTTTGTCCGTAACGCTATCTCCAAAGCGGTTTGACCGATCTCCACGGAATTTTCACTGGAAGATAGCTGATCTTATAAAAAGTAATGTAAGGAATTTTAATTTATACTAGTTGTTAACCGTTGCTTTGCCCGCAACGTTATCTCCAAAACAGTTGGACTGATCTTCATAAAACTTTTACTGGCAGATAGCTGACCTTATAAAAAATAATTTAAGCAATTTTAATGTATACTAGCTACTAACCGTGGCTTCGCCCGTAACGCTATCTCCAAAACGGTTTGACCGATCTTCACGAGACTTTCATTGGCAGATAGCTGATCTTATAAAAAGTAATTTAGGCAATTTTAATTTATACTAGCTGTTAGCTGTGGCTTCGCCCGCAATACTATCTCCAAAACAGTTCGACCATTTTTTACGGGGTTTTCACCGGCATATAGCGGACATTATAAAAAATAATTTAGTCTATTTTAATTTAGACTACCTGTTAACCGTGGCTTCGCCTGCAGTGCTATGTCCAAAACGGGTACATCGATTTTCACGGGACTTTCACTGGTAGATAGCGAACTTAATAAAAAGTAATTGAGGTTATTCTATTTTAGACTAGCTGTTGTCCGCGACTTTTCTGCATGAAATTTAGCAAGATTTCTACTCATTCTTTATTTTTAATAAGAGAAATAATTATCAGCTTATTGTTTACAATTCGACATTATAATTATTAATAACATTAATGATATAGAGGTCTTCCTAATAAGATCTTAGATTATAAACGTATTACGTAAAGTGTTCCATAATACAATTTCTTGCGGAACAGACAAGCGTTTATTTTTTGTATTGCACAAAATCTTAATTATAATAATGGCAATGTATATTAAATGTAATGTAAATGTAAATCTTAATAATAATATTTTAGGTTATTGTTTCATTAGTTCCTTATACAGTGTAAGTGAGCACTGAGGTAGTTATAAGGTGGGTTAAGGTTCGAAATGTGTTGCTGATGACAAGCCTCATTTGGCACGCTCTTTGTATTTATATATCTAATGTACACGTAATGTAATGTAATGTACACATGTTACTTTTAGTGGCGTGCGCGTCGTACTTACAATTGTCTTTAAAGAGCGTTTCTGTAATTGTACATAGTCTCACAATTCTATAATTCTTTAATAAGATTTAAAAAAAACGCGTGCGTAGCTGCGGGTACAGCTAGTAATAAATAATCTTAATAGAATTAAGCTTCAAAGGAGCTTTTATAAGGTTAACTTTACTATATACTAGATACCTACCCCGGCTACACACGGGTGTGCTACGGAGAAAATGAAATCAAATGTTCCTCTTAGGCCACATTCACACGGCCATACGTTTCTCGTATACCGTATACTAAATTTTATACATTTGAAATACATTTTTCCCGTATAGCATACAAAGTTGCCATAGAGAATGGCGCTGCTCGAAACGACTATCGAATACGACACACAGTGGCACTTATACTGTCTCGTTCACACGACTTCCTCATTAGTGAATCGAAAAAATCGAATCGAATGGTTACCGTGTGAACAATTGCATCGTATGAAGTAAAACCGTATACGTGAAAAAATCGAATCGAATGGTCGCCGTGTGAACATAATCTTACAGTACGACCATGTAATGGAGTAAAATGTGAACTGAACGTCAATTTGCCAATATTTTGAAGGTCTTCCTATTACCTTCTGTCTCACTCACACCTTCACTTTTTATACGGAGATTTCTTAACCCAAAATAGCTCATTATTAGGTACAATTTTTCAATCATTTTCCTTCATACAAACCATGTCCTGATAATTAATAACAACCAAAAAGAATTAGCTAAGTAGGTGCAGCCGTACTAAAATGACGCGCTTACGTACATTCGGCAATTACGTTTTATTAATATAAATATACAGAGTGCTATCATCATATTTAGTATCGTATAAAAAATATGTTAAAACTATTTGTAGTATATTGTGGCAAAAATAAAGGCAAAAAAAATTTTTTTTCTCAAGAGACATTAAATAAATGTAAAATGGTAATTAAATAATATAAATATCAATATAAAATAAGGAAGTTCTGGCCTTCACGGGTTCTTAGACTATTCCGGAAATTATAGCGCAGTGCGCTTACCACCTATTGCGAATTTTTTTCCGGTGCGATTTTTATTCCGCACCGCACCGTAATACGCGCGGGCACTTAACTATTTATAGCTCTTTAACATGGGAGGATAGTTCTAATTATTCCTTCTAACATTGCTACTTTAAATAAATCCTTTTTCGTAGATAAATCGGCGATGCGTGATTTAATTACGACATAATATTTTGTATTCACAGGGGCAGAAGGTTTTACTACTGAAGAAGACCATGAAATGCTTTCTCGAGTTGAGAAGCAGTTGAAACGTCGATTCGCTGTGGGGTCCCAAGTTTCCGAACAGACTATTATACAAGATTTTCTACGACAGAAATACCCAGAGAGAGCAATAATTAAAGTTATTCATACAATGATTAGGCGCGGTGAACTTCAACATCGATTACAAAGAAAAATGTTGTACAGACTCTCATAAATTATAAGTGCTTTTTTAATTGGATAACTCATTAAAAATAAAGTGTTTTCTATGAGGAATAAAGTTTTATTTTGAACAAAGAAAAAACAATTATTTGCTCAAAGCAAAATAACACAGATAAGTTTTCATCAGTTTCACTGATGATTATTTAAAGCAATACATTTTTTTAATGTTGTAATAATACTAAAACTTCTAAGTCAACTTCCCACGGTGGTAATAAAGAGGCATATTGGACAATTTTCATAATATATCCAATAATTAATCAATACCCAAATCAGCATCAATTAATGTGAATGGGTACTCTGGGTGCTTGTGCACGCCTTTCCAGAATAAAAAATTAAAAATACGACCCTTCTCTCCTTTGTCCAACTTTTTTAAACGATTTACTTCTGGCGGAGTTAATTCGAAGTCATATATATCCATGTTCTCCTAAAACAAGGTTAAAATTGTATTTCGAAGGCATATATTTTAAATAAAAGTTATGCAATACATACCTTTAGTCTATTCTCATTTGTACTCTTTGGTATCACAACAACTTTCTGTTGAACCAAGTAATTCAGCAACACTTGAGCTGGCGTCTTCCCGTAGTTTTTCGCAATCCCATTAACTTCTGGAAGGCCTAGTAAATCCGGAAAAGCATCGGGGCTGAAATTTAGGCCTTTCGAACAGAATCGTGGAATGTTTAGTTATTTTGAACAAAAATGAAAGATTGGTATAATTTACAAACCTATAATTATATTTGTTGACAAAATGATCTTTAGCTCCAGGACTTCCCAGCGGAGAGTATGCGGTAACTACAATGTTGTTTTCCGCGCAGAATTTACGCAATTCTATTTGTTGAAAATAAGCGTGTAACTCTACTTGAAGTACTTGCGGCTTCAGTGTCGACATTTTTATGATCTTTTTTAATTGGTTTTCATTGAAATTTGAAAGGCCGAGGTTGCGAATCAATCCGTCTTTTTGGCATTTTTCCATCTCCTAAAAAATCAAAAATGTTATGGTGCTCAGGTTTAAACACGAATGCTTTTTTACAATTTCATCGTACCTTCCATGTGGTGATATGATTGGTTTCCATGTCTAAATCATATTCTCCGTTGTGTTTGATACGCGGCGTGAGCGTTTCAGGATCGCAATGGAACCCAAACGGAACATGTATTAAGTATAAATCAACGTAATCCATTTGCAAACGGCTCAATTGCAAGGCTAAAAATTGTTTTACGTCCGAGGCACGATTACCTACATGTGGGAGCTGAAACAAAAACCGTTTTTTTTAACTAATTCATCTATATAACATTTATATATGATTGGTCTATTAGATATGTGTTTGTTTATAGCTTAATGAGATTTTTTGTCCATAACAAAAAATAATACCTGTGCTGACAATAAAAAAAAAAATTTGTAACGTTTTTTAACATTCCACAAATATTCATAACTAGCTGTGCCCGCGACTCCGTCCGCGTGGAACCTAATGTAATAAACAGTGACTAATAAAATCATCTGAATCTATTAAGTCCATTTACTTATCTACTTTTCTCTCGTACTTAAGTCACGTCGTCATTAAAATTACAATAACTTTTGATAGAGTTAACCAAGACTAAAAGTTACTCGAGTCTCGAGGATATGCATTACGAGGTTTTATCGTGAACCCAGTATTTTAGCAGTGATACGTGTTCAAACAAAACAGACAGATAGACAGTTCTAAAAATGATTGAAATGTATTTTATTACTTATTCCGAAATACTTGCAAAAAAAATACGTGCGTGTATCAGTGTACACACGTAAGAAGTGAAACTTCTTTATGACATCATTTTTCGAAAAATGATCTACTATATTTACAACTTTACAGAAAAAAAAATTAAAAAAAAAAAACGGAATCTGATCATTGCGAGCGCACATTTAGAAATAAACATGGCGCGTAACGGAAAAATGTACAGAAATTAAGATGGCGCGTAACCGAAAAACGTTACATACGTTTTTACATGCTCTAAAATTCCTCCCTACGTCGATAAAGAAGTTTCACTTCAAAAAAATTCACAAAATTCTAAAAAGTACAGACAAGTTAGATTTACATTATTATTACATGTATAAATTTATAGGAAGTATATATACTTTTTTGCCCTATACAGGGTTTCTTATACTTAAATACACGACTACAACTAAAAACGAACGAAAATTACTTCTACCATCACTACTGTCTAATAAATATATAGTGTGTCTCTTGTAAATTTATATTAATCACGATAAAGATATAACAATCGTATATTCTTTTCATAGAGATGTAATCAAAATTAATTCACATCTTTTAAGAGTCTTTTCTTATCAAAAGTCGATTTTTTAAATTTTCTTTATTAGTCATATTAACAATATATAATTAATTTAGCTATACCGGAATATATCATTTTTAAGCTTTGAATGGCCTAAAAAGTTTTGGGTGAATTTCGTTTCTATTAGGAAGTAATTTTTCATTTTCATAAAAATTTAAAAACTTGCGTCATTTACTAAAGTATCGTAGAACCAGGTACTACGAAATCGCCTCACAGGTGAAAAACCATTATAGTTATTACTTTCAGAATAGAATTTGCTCCTTCTAATTTAAACTTACCACATTTAACAATTAAAGATAAACTAGTTTTTTAACCTTTTCTGATTATTCGCTTTCGTGCATTCGCTACCACATTAGCATTGGTAAATGTTCAAAATATCAAATACATAACAGCGCTGTTGTGATTATTAAAAATTGTATTTGTTGTATAATTTTGAAAATGTTTTAAATCTGTTCTGATGTCCAACATTGAATCATATAAAAATACTAGCTTAATATACTGCTCGCGACTTCGTCGGGGGGGAAAATCCTTGGGTAAAAACAAAACGGAGGGGGAAGCCCTAAAAGGAAAAAAAAAAAAATTTAAAAAATTTTTATTGGGCTTCTACCCCTTTGGTTTTAAACGAATAAACGCATATCCCTTGCTAGAAAAATGAGTTATCAAACCTTTTTCAAATCAGACCAGTAGTTTCCGAGATTAGCGTGTTCAAACAAACAAACCTTCCAGATTTATAATATTAGTATAGATATAGATTATAAAAAAAATAGAATAGATGCGGCTGGGTTACTTTGTTTTAGATATACCTACGTTTTCCTATTGTTCTACGTAATTAAATTATTACTCGACATTAAAGTTGATCAAGCTTTCTTTCTGTTCCCATATTATCATACATATTACCTTGGTAGTAATAAACAAATCTTTCCTTGCGCCTTTTCCATCATCTATCCATTTTTTAATAGCTTTTCCAATAGCTTCTTCGTTATTATAATTAAATGCAGTATCAATATGCCTGTAGCCTAAATCAAGTGCTTTATAAACAATTGATTCTATAACATCTGGTGGCGCCTGGAAGTAAATAAAAATTAGGTAACAATCACATAAGTGTAAATATTTTATATTACATAAAATACTTACTTGCCATGTTCCTAGTCCTAATGTAGGCATTAAATCTTCAGTTTGAGATAGTTTTACATACTTCATGTTTTTAACGCTAGTATAATAACGCTGTATAAACGTTCTATACCTCCTAAAAACGTACCACACTTGTGTTCTACAATAAATAATTTTCATCAGAAAAAACCGTACAGATCTTATTAAATTGGCATCATGCCAAGATAGCTGTAAAAGAGTACCAAAGTATATTAACTTTAATATTGTTAAAATGATGAAATCGGATTTCAGTAAAAAATAAAATAAATGTAGCTTCTATTCCGTACGGATTTATCTGTGAAACATGTATTGATTTATGATGACGCAATGCAGTTTTTAAATTTGGCGGTTCATAGATACGTACGTTTCCTGTATATCTCTTGCTGTCTTGGGTTGAAATTTTGGTAAAGGCCATTAAAATTAACATAGTATAAAAATATTTAATAGTATATTTTGTAGATTATGTTTAAGATGATATAGTATACAAAAAATTAAAAATTAGTTCATTTTGACAAGAGTAGCATCCACAAAAGGACCTACAAAGTGATCACATTAAATTTTCCTGATTCCTAGCAATACCTAGATAATACTCTAAGGCGATGGACCTGTAATTTAAGCGATGAGACCCACCACAAGGCTTAGGTCAATGGTCGTCATACTCTTAATTGGCAAAGGGTAACGTAAAACAATGTGAGGTGTGATTACGGGTTGGTAGTTATCACCTCCAATCAATTGGCATATTTTTGGGCAAATATCGAAATACGATCACCCTATTTATTTTGTAAGGGAAAAGCAGCCTGGGAAGTCATTTGCTAGCTCAATTGATTAACTATTACTTTTTGCAAAAGAATTTAATATCTAATTTGCGGTTAGTTTCAGAGCTAAAATAAAGTGTACCTATCTTAGAGAAATTGTGTCCCGAAGTTATTAGTTAAAGGTATAAACTATGCAATTAGGTATTATTATACCAACAATGTAGGAAGCATTATAGAGGTGGGTGTAAACACATAATTTTATATTAAAAATGGGTAGTAGAATGGCTACATCCGGCCCCCAGGCCGTAGTTTTGCGGCCATGAGCGTAAATTATCTATAACAAGTAATATAATCTTATTCTTAGTTTCCATCGAAAATTTTACTAACAAATGACCCTTTATTAAATAATTACCCTGTTATTATCAATTATATCACCATAATGTTAATCATAATATTATTACAAAGTGTCTTGTGGTGACTTCAATGTACCAATAAGATTGTGGACCTCTTGTTAACACTTTCACGACAGTTCTTTCAACATTTTAAAATTCTCCTATCTACTACAGTTGTGCATGATAATCTAACTATATTACGTAAAATGCTATAAATGTTACAAAAAATAGGGTCAAATAACACAGGATTATAAATAAAACCATTACATAAGAGACTAAGTTCCCGCTAAGAAATTGTATTTGCACTTTGAACTTGAAAGTCCCAAAGTATTATATTTGCAAACGATTTTGCATATTTCCCTCTCGTAACACAAGGAATTTCTATGAATGTAAATGATTATGAACCAGTCTGAAAACTACTAACAATATATAACCAAATGTTTTGAAAAGAATGTGTAAAAAGCTTTCTAACTTATTAGGTACCGCACCGTGCTACATGGCCGCTTTAAGGTGGTGCGCAAAGTATGGCGTCCTAATTTACTTATATAGCACCACATATGGCACTTGTGGAAATTACGACTTGATAAAAAAAACTTTGACAGTTCCTTTGTCTATGATTTTTTAATTGTAAATGTCGATTGGTTTCAAAATTGTCATGAAATTATTGACTTTCAAGTCTTTCAACTAGTTCCCGCCAGGAATAAACTATTTCAGTTAAAAAGCGAAAACTTTACACATATATATTATTCTAGCCTTTTAAACATGGGTGTAAGTTTGAGTCAGACTTTCATAAAATCATGCAATAGATACAAACACGTTTTGTTTACAAATGAACTTGATATTTCAGAAAAAGACAATTACGAACGTAAACAAAAACAAAGAGAAACGGCAAGCTAGGAAGCTTGAACAGCGTCGTATTGCTGATGGAATGTCCCTCGTAACCTCCGCTAAAAATTTAAAGGATTTACCTTCAATATGCAAGGAACTAATGGTGTTCAATAATCTCGACTTAGAGGTAGAAATGTACATACAAAAGGTCACTGAACTTGACAAAAATATTTTGCAGTGGGCTATCGATTTAACAGAAAAGAATATGAGAAGTTTGTAAGAACCAAAGTTTTATTTAATTTATTTTATTAATCGTTAATGTTACTTGCTTATAACACGCTATTACTATTGTTAATATATAGTATTGTGATAAAAATCTTGATATTTTAATTAAAAACATTTAGCTTACAATGACAATGGAAAGACTACAATGTATTTGTCAAAATTTATGTATCTTCCAGAATTTCTTATTGACTGTGTGTTTTAAAATCGATATATAAATGCTTAAAACATAAACTGCGAAACTTGTACAATGTATTAATTCAACTTTAGACTATTATGCTTAGTTTATTAAAACAAATTTTCATATAAAAAGATTGCTATGTGATTAAGCATTATGTTGTGAACTGTGACCTCTGAAGAAATGTTCATCAGTCAAAATTTTCTCAAAAAATCTGCTGTGAGAACATAGTTGAGACGTTATACTTTTTACACATAACAGATATTAATTTGTCAATGACATATAAGTTTATTAAAGTGCGGCTAAGTTGAGAAGTGGTAAAAGAAAGGGATGAATATCAGGGTGTCTGTCCTTAGCTGCCATGATCTTAGTAGCCATATATATTAGGGTGGGTCACAAAAATCGACTATTTTTTTAAAACTTTATACTCTGAAAAACAGGTTGGTAGACAACTCATAAAAATTCTCTCCATATATTTTCAAATTTTATTATCAGATCTATGTCTTATTTCACTTATAAATGTATGTAATTTTATGAATACATACATTTTAAATATTTCATAGCAATGATTCTTTGTTTCATTTATCAACATGAATTGGTTTAAATTCACCTAAAGATCATATTCAAATGATTACTAAATTATAGATTGACATATGAGTGTTATATCACAGTAATGATATTTTATAAAAGGTTAATTTAATACTCTGTTCTCCAGGTATGAAACCTGTGCATGGGGATGGAATCGTGAACGAAAGGTGGAGGAAATGACAGATGAATCAGCATGGTACCTTATAGCCAAAGAAAAGAATGGCACACTTCTGGCTTTCTCACATTTTCGATTTGATCTAGATTTTGGTGAACCTGTACTCTATTGGTATGTTTTTTTTTTTATTTTAGTTCTGACTTATCAATTATGCAAAATGCATGAGGTTAAAATTTCATGTATCGTCATCTCATTCGAAATTAATTATAGCATGTGTTCATACAAACACCCTTAAACAAAGTTGGAATACAAAACACTACAAAACTTGAAAAGTGACAGAAATCAGTTTAGCGTTTAGTATGCCTTTTGATTGTGATGTAGAAAATTACCTCTCTAGTTAATATTTAATAGAATTTGTATATATATAAGAATAAGTGACTGACATATCAACACACAGCCCAAACTATTAAAGCCTAGAGTCATGAAAATTAGCATACTTGTTAGTCTTCCACTGTTGGTGAGCCCTAATGAAACTTTTGGTAATTTAATTCCGAATGTATAATAATGTGTTTTATTTAAGATATTCAGCATATAAATTAAGTTAGGTTACTATTGGTCTGATATAGCCAAAAAGCCCCTAAATAAAAAAAAATGTATGGGTATGTTCCCTTAGAGTATATTTGTATTATTACTTAAAATTACTGCTGTAGGCCTTCTCATCTCTAACAGATGATTCAAGTAGCATTCCGAAAGCACTTTCATAGGTGGCTAGTGAAGCTGATCTGGGAAAAGGTAATTCGGCCGCACATCTGGCAAGTATACGTACATCCAACTGGACGGGGGTTGGAGATTAAAATTACTGGAGGGGTAAGTGAAGGGCACAGGCGAAAAATGCTGATGTTTCCAATGATTTTAGTAATGTTTTAAAGTCTGGTTAACGAATCAACGAACTTTGAAATAAGTGGCCAGTGGCTAAGGGGCTATTCCTATAACTTAGTTTTAAATGGTTATTATAATGTAATGGTATCTATATTTTATCTAATAAGCTTTTTAATATCATATATTGATGTGCTAAAAATTCTTAGTGGAAAAAAATAGATTTCAATTTTTATTTTTGATTTACCTATATAGATAATCTCTGGTATTTATTATAATGTATGTGGAAGTTCTTAGAACCTAGACCAGTTACAAAAACAAAGTCCGACACAGCACCGAGCTTGTCTGCAGTCAACTAGCTCTGAAACCTACAATCAAATAGTTTGCTTACTTAAGTTTGTTTAATAATATTATCGTACTAACTTACACCTACGACTTCGCCTGCGTTGTTTATTATCTTCATAATATATTTCATCTACAAAAGAAAAACATAAAAAAATTGGAAAAATATACTTAGCTTACAACATTTCTTTATAAATAATGTTATCGGTTTATTTCCCCTCTCCTGAGCATAAGCACCACAACCTCTTGTGAACCGCTGAAAGCGTAATACTAATAAAAATCGCAGTTTCTTGAAATTATAATAACTTTATATTCGACCAGCAGTCCCGGTAGATGTTGTCCTGCCTTGACAATAAAAAAAAGTGTGTGTGTGTACTTATGTACACGCGTTAGAAGTTATATTTCTTTGGCGTAACAAGATAAAAATCTTTTCAAAAATTTTACTTTCGCCTTGTTCTACGTTTGTTGAAAAAACGACACTAACAATAGAAAAAAGGTATTTAATATATTGAAAGTTTTAATACAAGGAATCAAAATGTTGACTATAGCTAACTTCAGGGTATCGGTTTTTCGTGACGGTGCGCGCGCGCATCGTAAAAATTTACTCTCATCATTTTTCCCAAACGCGCCAAAAGAAGTATAACTTCAAAAAAAACAAAAAAGATTAAAAGGTTTTATCATGAACGCAGTACTTTAACAGTGATGCGTGTTCTAACAAACAGACAGACTGACATTTCTAAAGATGATTGAAATGTATGTTATTATTTATTCCTAGACACCTTCAACATTTTTTTTACAAAAATCTAATATGTACAGACACTACATGTACATTCTTAATGTATGTATATATAGATGATGACATCCTGATATTTTTTAGATGAGAACTTGGTAGTTTCCTCAAAAAAATGGAAAAAAAATGAGAAAATATTACAAATTATATTTTAAAATTGAATTGAATAACTTCGAAACGCGTTGGTTTATCAAAAGATTATAACATAGCTTTTTGTAGAGCGTTCAATTTTATACAAGAAAATGATTTCGTCTAACCTTTTTTGATGAACCATTAAAGAGTTATAAAGTTCTAAACAAAAAAAAACAAGCTTTCCCATGTTAATCATACGGGAAATTGTAATTTACCACGCGGCATATCGTAATATTAATCTTAAGGGCTGTGGCTTTCACAGAATTGTGTTTTCATCATTTCTAACAATATCATTACATAGTATAAAACAAAGTCCCCTACCGCGTCTGTCTGTCTGTCTGTTCGCGATAAACTCAAAAACTACTGAACGGATTTTCAAGCGGTTTTCACCAGTGTATAAAGTGATTCATGAGGAACCTTTTGGTATATAATTTGTCAAGGATTTTTCTGTAATCAGGGTGGGACAACGCCTGCCGAGCCCGCTAGTTTTCGATATATTTAAGAAGAAAAAAATAGTCGATTTTTTTAATCAGTCTAATATACACATTATACGAGTATGTGTTAATTAAATATTACTAAAATCGGAAACATGATAATTTTTTTACCTGTCCGCTTCACGTGAAATACTCCAGGTGTGATATTTTGACCGCTTTCATTCGTTATTAATGCGTTATTATTTAAATTACGTATATACGTTTTACGTAATTTACGTATATACTTTATCGACTTTGACATTATAATTATCAACAAGGTACATAATGAGCTCATAGACAGACATATTTAGTTAGTATCAAGAACCGAGTTAATCCATCTAATGAATTTAAATAGTTATTACACAAATATGTACCCTATAAGTACGACAATAATATTGAGAAGTCCCGTGCACCCTTGAGCTAGTTGTCAAATAAAATCGGCTGAGTGCCTTAAGCGCTCGCCTTAGTAGTCCGGTGAAGCTGTAGGAAAATAGAGTAGTGAGTTCGAAAAAGAAAAAAATGAGAGGTCATTAACATTGTCTACAATAGTTACGTACATACTTTAAACCCATTTTCGTTATAAGAAAAAAATGTTAGAAAAATATATTTATTTCATAAATATCTTACTTAACAATATTTACAGATGACTTATAATAATACAATAATTTATTTTATTTCTAGATACAGATATACGTCAATTACTTTTAAATTTGCACTTCCATAATAAACATAGAAGGAAGCGTATGTTTCTTTTGAACAGTCTTTTTTCAAATATAAGCGTTTCTTTCGGCCACCATTTGATGCATCTCGTACACAAATATCGAAATAGTTTATGCAATATAAAAATTGTCATTAATGTTATAATTATGCTGAGTGCTATTACATCTAGTAGTAGATACTGAGATGTGGATAACTCGATAGCCGGTGACCGCAAGTGTTGCGCACCTTTATGTCTTAAGACATATTCTATCCAATAAACTCCCATCTCTAAAGGTGGTAATGGTCGATCTAGAAATATATCTTTTAATTTTAGAGCATTTTCTTTATACCTGTAAGATAAAATTATTAATGAAATAGTTGTGTTTATGTTCATATAAAGATATTTCAATATTGTTAAGTAGATACCCTATCTTTGAGAAAACGTATTTTGATAATACATCTTTATTTGCTTACAAAAAAGTTATGCCAATTTTTTCAGTTTAGTATGTTCCAAACTAAAACACTGATATTAATACAACATCAATGAAAAAGTAAGTTGAATCTAAAATACAAATGTATAATAGCGGCACGCTATAAAGGTCATTTTGAAGTTTCGTATAAATGAATAACGGAACCAATTGCTGTTTTTTGTTGTCAATAGTGACGTGCAGTTAGTTCTAAAATGTATCAAATATAATTGAGATATAATTTTAGGACAGAAGATGAATTTAATATAGATTTGTAAATTATATAAAATATAATATAGTCTCGCGAACAAATCTTTTCACGTTTTTACAATAAAAAGCACGACAGAATCCTTAATTGGATTATAATTATTACTGTACTTATTAACAACAAAATACGGTGTTAATATTTTTCAAAATTTGTAAGTGTATAGCATATATTTATATCCTATATACTTATAATAATATTAATACTCTACCACCTCCAACAAACCCGCGTCAATGCTGAATGCAAAACAAAGCAACATTTGATTATATTTTTCGAAAGTAAATCTATATTTTACCTTACTATTGTAATCTGTCAACACGGCCGTCATAGCGTGTCGCTGCTATAATTCTAGAAATTTGTCCGTTGTAGTTCTGTTCAATGTTGCCACTTTAACATCTGTTGTAGTATATTGGCCAATATCAACATTTGTTTATGTCAGATAAAACTATACAAGGAGTTTTTGGTGGAATCTTGGATTGTCATGTAGTGGACTTTATGTTTTATTCATAATCTTGTGCTATTTGTCTCTATATTATGTAATATTGGTTGTGTTTTACGTAATATAGTTTGGTTATTGTGCACTACTGAAGTGGACGGGAAATAATCACACGGAGTATTTTCTTTTTTTTTTCATATCATAGGAGGCAAACGGACACGTGGGTCACCTGATCTTAAGTGATCACCACCGTTCATAGACACTTGCAACACCAGGGGAGTCGCAAGTGCGTTGCCAACCTGTCTTGGGGGAGAGGGGAGTAAGGGAAGACGGAAGGGAAGGGGAGGTGGGTATCCGGCGCTCTCACTGACCGAACGAAACGCAACAATGCAAGCACTGTTACTTCACGTCGGTTTTCTGTGAGAGGATGGTACTACCCCGAGTGAGCCGACCCATTCATGCTGAAAACATTAATAATATGGATTCTGACTTGCCACAAAAACTCCCTGAAAGGTTCTAACAAGACGGCCACCATCTTGTTAGTTCATTGAAATGATCGCAAGAAACTTGTAATGTATTTACCTACTCGACGATGGCAGTAATAATGTACGAGAAGATTGGTTGCCAAAAAAAAAACTATACAATTCATACTAACTTTTCGTTCCCAAGTAACTCGTACAGTGTTGTCCTCCACGTAGTTTTGTCTGCATCGTTTAATCTCAATATCTGCGCGACGCCACGATCATGCATTGCTCGCGCATTCAACGCTTGGTCAGCGTAAAGCGGCACCATTAACATAGGTACTCCGCATGCCACCGCTTCTTGAGTTCCAAGTAGACCACCATGTGATATAAACAGTTTCACATTATTATGACCTGTAAATCAAACAGTAGTAAGGAAAGTACTAAAATATTTACTTTAAAAACACTATGAAGATGCCAAACGGTTTGTATTATCCATCCATTTTAATAAAATTGCCCATAAAGTACACGATAGATTTCGATCATTTTTTTTTTAAATGTTACATGTTAGATACTGGGTCGCTATCTAAATCTTTATTTCTTCTATCTTTATCTTTATTTAATACAAAGTTATTAAATCTTTTGAAAAACTACGCGTTTAGTGATTTGTGTTTTCTTGCTGTGGAGAAGTGGGCAAGCGGTGTGGTGCTTATGTTTTTTTCTCTGTACATAAAATATATTAAAATAATAAACAAGGCAACGAAATCGCGGGTATCAGCTAGTGTTTCCTATATTGTCACTGGTGCGATATTCGTCTACTTTTATCTTAATTTCATTATTTTTCATAAATATACATCGAAATGAGTTAGAATCGTTTGCAGAAAACGAAAACGTAGTCAAAAATGTAGATTACTTAAATAAATTAATGATAAAGAAAGTAATACCAATTCTAAACAAAACAGTGCACAAATACCTTACATTGAATATTATATAGCGGTATCAATTCTAATTTTTATGAATTCGTATGAAATACAAATAAATGTACAAATGACCTAATTAGGTATATAGAAACACAAGGTGCAATCCAAATACTTTGAACAGATTCTATTGGCAGATTGTTAATTTTAGTTAGAAGTTCTACATAAGAAAAAGGGAATATATCATTACATAGTATAAAATAAAGTCCCCTACCGCGTCTGTCTGTCTGGTCGCGATAAACTCAAAAACTACTGAACAGATTTTCATTTTTCACCAGTGGTTAAAGTGATTCATGAGGAACGGTTTGGAATATAATTTGTCAAGGATTTATTTTTAATCAGAGCGGGACGTCTGCCGGGCCCGCTAGTATATATATATATATATGTACGGTTATTATGAGATATATATATATATATATATATATATATATATATACATAAAGAAGCAAACACTATTAGATCATATTTAACACAAATTAACTTACACAAGGTAGCGTATTGTGGTATCCAGTTCATAGTATACACGTTATCAGGTACTGTAAGGTTCCTCGGCAACATACTTCGGTCTAGTTTCACGAATACAGTTTGCGGTAATCCGGATATTACTTCGAAAATTTGGGACAATTTCTCGCTGGGAATTGTTTCTATTTTTGACATAGATCCAAAGCTCCAATAAATAACTCCCTCGGTTGACGCATCCAATAGATTTCTCATGTCCTTATGTATGAAAAATGTTTTTGAATAGTATATAGAAAGCAGGATGGAATTTGCTAGCCACACAATTATAATTTATGGGTTAATAGAAGTTAATAACTTTATTAATAACCAGCTGATCGTCCCGGCTTTGCACGTGTGTATAACGAAGAAAATTCTACCAAATCTTTAGAGTGCGGTCGTGTAATAAGATACAGTTACAGGTGGTAGAGACACGCTGTAGCTATTACTGGTTTCAGCATGAATGGGTCTGCTCACCCGGGGTAGTACCACCCTCTCAAAGAAAACCGACGTGAAGTAACAGTGCCTGCATTGTTGTGTTTCGTTCGGTCAGTGAGAGCGCCGGAGGAACACCTCCCCGCCCCTCTCCTCCAAACACAGGTTGGCAACGCGCTTACGACACTCTCTGGTGTTGCTAGTGTCTATGGACGGTGGTGATCACTTAACTTCAGATGACCCACCTGTTCGTTTGCCTCCTATGATATAAAAAAATACAATGGAAACTGAACTGTTAAACATCAATCTGTTAAATCTTTCAATACATATATTTTTAAAGGCCTTCATACTTTCTTCTGTCTCACTCTCTCGTTCTCTTTTTTGTATGGAGATTTGTAATTAAAACTTTTTACTTTTGCATACGATTTTTCAAACACTTTCTTTCATACAAGTCTTCTCCTAACAATTACACTAATAATAAAAAAAAGAACTAGCCAAATATGTGCAGCTTTCATACATTGCGTAATTGATTTTCATATGTATATCATTTTATTATTATTTATTTTATTTTACTGATTACGTTATTGTAGTGTGAAGTTTTATTTTGCACATAGTAAATAATAATAAGTACTTTACTCGTATTCCACAGTAACAATCTGATTCATTATATGATATCTGTGTCAGTAGGGTCTTAGGTCCTGGCTTGGGCGATAGTAGGATCCGCTGTTGCTGCTTGTGTAATGTGGGTTAATTGTTCACTTGTTGATGGACTGACTATTCATGCAAATACTGTCCTTGTTGTGACTATTTCCGTTATTTTTTAAAGAAAAAAAAAGAATGTAATGAAAACTGCATTCTAAAAAGGTTTAAATTAAATTGAAAAATGAGTATTGAATTAGGTAATTGTATATTTTGGGGTTTGGTTTTATAACAAATAGTTTTTCTTTAGTCATTGCAATCGCTGAGTTTTAGACACGTCAAAATAAATTGTGACGATTCTTGAATTCGTTACAATAATAAACATAAAGATTTTATCTATTTAATGCGTAAATAATAAACTAAATTAATAGTGCCTGATTATTTTCCAAGCAAAAATGCTTTACTGTTTTAGTGATTTATTGTAAAAAAGTGGAATTCTAACTAATATTATAAATGTGAATGTGACTTTGTTTGCTTATTACACTTTCACGCCTAAAGTATAGTCCGTGTCAAACTTTTTAACCGCTCTGAAGTAGATGCGCAGAACATAAATTTAGGTATCAGGGGGACGCAGATGAAGTGAAAGGGGAGCAGGCTGCCCGCGCTCGGACCTCTTCCCAATGGCACAAGCGTTGACATGTGTGTCACTGTAAGTGTTACTTGCAGTACAGTCGCATTCAGAATAGTTATTTTATTAATTACACGTTATTGCTATTTTCGTTGTTTTCTTTTTCTTGTTTATATTTGTTATTATTAGAAGACCCATCTGGTTGCGCCGCTTTATGTATATTTGAAAGTTCCCGCATTATGGATTAAATCATGCCACTTTGAAGCCCGATCAATTAATTGCGATCAGGTCACGCCACCTTTCTAGCCTTGCCCAATCACCTTTTCCTGGCACATGCTAGTTCGGTATTGCGACGCCCGCGCCGCTAGTTTCGATTGCGGCCGCCAGTGTTCGACTGTTGCCACCATTGTACTAGTTCGACTGCTATCGTCTTGTAGTTTGCGCGCCGGACAGTGTTGTTGTGTCCGCGCCGAGCCGCGCCGCATGCTAACATTTTGAGTTTTTGCATGGTCGAGTGAGAAATAAACGCATCGCTACATACGTGCCGACATACATTATAAACAATAAGTGTTGTGTGAGAGAAGACTCGGTGGAGAGAAACGAGAATCACCTAGCCGGCTAGCCACGTGGAGACTGCATCGCCGCGAGGTATGTGCCAAGTTTCCTTCCTACCCTTGTCTCCCTAGTCGTAACTGATCGCAATAGTTGAATATTAAATATAGCATCCCCGCAAATACAGTCCACTTAAATTTAGCATAGAAATCCCCGCACCGCACCCCACGGTGACGTCGACGTTGTTTATTACAAATTATATATTTATTATGGATGTATTTTATTTACAATAACGGTATTGTAAGACTCATAATACCGGCACAATATATGATACAAAATTTATCCCACAGATAGAAACACATACTACGTAAGGGGAACATTCAATTAAAGTACGCGATCACCCAAAACTCACCAACCAGATGATTAAATGTTATTTGGATTTAATTATAACTAACAAACACACTATGTGGCGAACTGTTATTATTGTAGTTTTGTCTATCACTCTATTCTTCGGTTACTATTGTCCATTTCTAGTTTTTTCTGTTATTTTATTACCTCAGTAATGATTCAATTTTTATTGTCTATTCATTTTTATCACTACTCTTTTGCAAATATTCTATATGTATGTAAATTTCATACGTATGTGTATGTCTGCTCAATTCAAATAAAGAGGTTTACGTTAATTAGCTTTCAAAGCACAAGATGAAACAATCGAAGTCGTATCTTTATTTCACGTACATTGTTATTACTTTATGTAATAGGCAAATATCTACTTGATTCATAATTGATTAAAAACGTAATATATTGTAAATGTAATATCGAGACGAAGATTAATAAATGTCAGCGTTCAATTCCTATAAAATATTAATTTTGAATTTGTTTTGTATTAACTTCTTGACTGTACTATGCGTGAAGCGGATTTCAGGGGTGCCAAAAAGTTTGACGCAGACTATATTCAACCAATCATCGTGAAATTTTGGTATAAATCTTTTAAGGGTAAAACTGCGAAGCCACTGGAGAAAGCTAGGTATAAATAAAGAAAAAAAAACGACTGGGAACCCTGTTATTTATTCATAGTCGTTACACTTACAGTGTTATCACGCATTATTAACACGAACTAGCGACACGACTACGAAAGCGTATTAAACAAAATATACATACATACATCTAAAATACATTACCCTCTTTCTGCGAAATCGGATAGAAACCACTCACCCTGGATAATATTTTCTTGTCATCTAAATGCAACCCTCCTACTTCAATAAGAGCTGGAACCAACGGTCTTACTTCATTTATACTGAAATGACTATTCGATAAAATCAAACTGTATTCTTTTGCAAGAGCATCCAACCTCATTCCAGGTCCAAATAAACGATCTACTACACCCTGGTAATAGAACAAATACATAAAAAATTGAATGAATTATAAATAAAAAGACAAAGAAATTTATAAATACTGTAATGAAACTAACCTGTGAAGGTATCTGTGATTGATAAATATATAAAATTTTTGCTACAACGACAGCCAATGTGTTTGCAAATCTTTCCCAAAGATTCATTCGTTGACCGTAACCCATCATGTATGACGGTATGTAGGAAGTGGCTTCCGGGTTACCGATTTGGTCATTAATCCAGGGTAAGGGTACACTCGATAGAAATCCAATAACCGGTGCCTTGAATCTTCGACCTAGAGGCAGGAAACAATCACTTCCGAACACTTCCACAATTACTAAATCAAATGTTAATGTTGAATTAAGTAAAGCTTTTATATTTGGTAGTTTTGCAACAGTTTCACATGCATGTAGGCACTCCCTCATAATCTGTTCTAAGTTTTGGATGACATCAGGTTTAATAGATTGCTCTGATGTAGTCAAATTGTTAATAATTTCTGGTATGGTTCCAGCCAAGCTTATTTGTTCTATATTCCGTGGTGGACTTTTCTGTAAATAAATGTACATAATAAGAAGCATAAGTTTTTTATAGCAATGTATTATTTACTAGCTGTGCCCGCGCGTCCTTCCGCGTGGAACCTAATGTAAAAACAACAGTGACTAATAAAATCATCTGCATGTATTAAGTCCATTTAATTATCTACTTTCCTCTGGTACTTAAGCCGTGTCTTCATTAAAATTACAATAACTTTAGAGTGAACCGATTTTAATGAAACCACGACTAAATGATACTCGAGGATATGTTTTATGATTTTCTTGGTGAGGTTTTATCGTAAACGCAGCACTTTAGCAGTGATACATGTTCAAGCAAACAGACAGAGAGACATTTCTAAAAATGACTGAAATGTATTTTATTACTTATTATTCCAAGGCAAATGCAACATTTTTTTTCACAAAAATCTAAAAAGTACAGACACGTTAGATTTACATTCTTATTACATGTATAGATAGATATCCGCTACGTTATTGTAAAGGTTAACTCCTATCAGCTGGGGAGTCCAAGTGACTAAGTTTAATGAATTCTTTTAAATATATTTATTTATAAAAAATACAATATTATAGAAATGGCGTGCTTGAATTAAACAAATTCAATCGCACATTATATCATAGAAGTTATGATTCGTCCCTTTCTTACAGAACACACTTTTAAAATAACGGTCGTATTAGAGACAATATAAACATTTAGAACAACAGAACACTAGGTTTATTTCAATTACTCGTATAAAGAAATTATGTATATATGTAACGATAAAATATACAGATATAAATTTGAAAGAATATGTCCTCAAACTGCACAGATTACCAGAAAGTCTGTGTACTGAATAAAATTCGACACGCCTCGATAATGCTTCGGAATTATTTCACACTTAAACTTCAGTAGGTAGTTAACTGAACACGTTTAAATCACATTTTTTATGTTCTCGTTTGCATTTCATAATCAAACTCATTCTTTGCATTGCTAAAGATCATATGTGCCCTTTTTCGTCTATAGCACATTTTACTTGATTACTCAAAATGCAACGTTTATCACAATTCATTCTATTGTATTTAGTAGATGCATATTTTATTTTCTAGAGAAACTAAGCATTTAATTTTATTCGAAATTTAGGTGTATACTAGCGGACCTGGCGGACGTTGTCCTGCCTTGATAATAAAAAATATAAATCCCAAAAGTCAACCGCAGCGCCACCTACCGGGTCCAATTGTGAATCTAAACCATTCTCGAATCTCCACGAACACACACAAAAAATTTCATCAAAATCGGTCCAGTCGTTTAGGAGGAGTTCAGTCACATACACACGCACACAAGAAATATATATATTAAGATATATATATTTATGATCCTGGTCGTTTTCGGCCATAGCGACTGTTTTAACACTTACGTTAATATATAGGCATAACTGGATAACAAAATGGTTAGTAAAAAAACGTTTTTACAGAATTTTTTGTAGTACTGAGAACTTCAAATCTCAGAAAACAATAAAGAACTATGGGAGTTATGTTTTAACTGTTGTTGATCTTTTACTATTAACAGATGTATTGGTGGAACCTATATATATCTAGTAACGATTGGTTTAACTTAAACATATGTTATAATAAATAATGTTTGCACGCTCAAAGGGCTGAACGTATTCCAATGGAATTTGGTATAAAAATCAGTTAAGAAAAAGAACAGGATTTTTTATCACTAACCAGCAAAATGAACGGTCAATACTTAGTATAGATATAACGTCAAAAATTGATCCCATTAAAAAAGTCTTCAACAATCTAAAATAAAATTTATTATTCCATTTTAACAAAACCTAGATGGATGAACTGGCGTTCTTTCAAAACGTTGAAAGACTGCCGAGTCTAAACAATAATCATTTCATTCATAAGATTAATTTATTTGGTTACACAGAGGAATAGAGTAATCTTAAATTAGTCCTCAATCGTTTGGGTTACGTGTTTTTAATTATAAACTTACCATTGGGAAATGCGAAATGACGGTGAGGTGGTGTTGTCTGGCGGCAAGCGCTTCAATGAGCCGGCCGTACATAGCATAGTGACTTTTAGTGTTGGTGGGAAGAACGGCGAGGATACGGGCAGTGCGCACCTCTACCACGCACCAAATTACCACCCACAACAGCCGCATGTCGCAGCTGCTCGAAACCGTTTGTGCAATGCAGGATTTCGCCGATGCACAACCTACAATTAATTACTGATAACGCCTCACGCCGCGTGCTAGATAACGGAACGGACCCTTAACCCGTGCCCTACTGGCTAGTCACCTCCGCTCGTGCACTATATAAAATTTTCTTTACTTACTCTACCGCTCGTGTCTTGGCTACTTGTTGCAATCTCTCGCCTCTTTTTATATGAAATTTATCATAATAATCTATTTCAAAATGTCCCGATTCCAATCACCTAAAAAAAATAGTGTGTAGTATATATAGTAAATAATATTACTGTAATATGTGTATAATAGTTGAAATGGATCACAAAAGACCGCTTATTACGGTGGGTATATATGAAAAAGTATATATGGATGCAACTTACTGCAAAATTGCAATCAATATAATTATCCAAAGGATCTTCATAAGTTCTATTTTGTCATCCTTCCTTCTGTAGGTGGTAGAGCCACGCTGAAGCTATTATTGGATTCAGCACAAATGGGTCGGCTCGCCCGGGGTAACCACCCTCTCATAGAAAACCGACGTGAAGTAACAGTGCTTGCATTGTTGCGTTTCGTTAGGTCAGTGAGAGCGCCGGAGGCCCACCTCCCCTCTCCTCTCCCCCGTCCCTCCCTTTCCCTCAAACACCGGATGGCAACGCACTTTCGACTACCCTGGTGTTGTTAGTGTCTATGGACGGTGCTGATCACTTAACATCAGATGACCCACCTGTTCGTTTGCCTGCAATGACATAAAAAAAATCCTTTTAAGTTGGTTTTTTGTTATTATTTTTACTCTGTTGAAGTCCTATATAAAAATGATGATTACTCTTAGCAAAAGTATTATAGAAAGAATGGGCGAAAAATAGGTATACAGTTGCATACATTCTTATTGAAAACTATGTAATGTTCTATTAATTTGAGAAATAAATACCAATTGGAAGATTACATTGTAAGATCAGGATTAGATTAGCGTTTGATTAATGGATTCGTTTAATTGCACCAGTTACGAAGTACAAGTAGAAGCCGGCGGTCGTCGACGAGGGCTCGGACAACGCGTGCTCTGTGTACTGGAGAAACTGGCGCACGTGACACGCATGCGCTGTGTGCGTCTCACGGCGCTCACACACAACCCTTCCGCTGCAGCATTCTTCAAGGCTTGTGGGTCTGTAATGCATACACTACTAGATGTGCGCGTGACTCCACAACCGTTTTTCATGTAAAACTTCTTTACACGCGCTTTTGACTTGGGGAGTAAGCTAGTTAATGCGTTACGAGAGCGTAACGAAAAGTGTGATCGTGTGAGGCGTTACGTTACGATCGTTACGTTTAGTATTATCGATGAAAACCCATAATAAATTTAAATATTTGTAGAAAATTAATATATGCATATATCCAAGATGATGCACATATAGATGGAGCTAAAGAAGTTTTACTTCAGTCGTGTGGTTTAAACCACACTGGTTTTTTTAAATTATTATTGGTTGTAATTAATAATTGAGCTCTAGCAAATTAGGTACTGCCCAATTCTTATGACGATTGGTTGAATGATATATAAGTTGATGTGCTTCACGTCACCTTACGGCGAGTGGTTTGCATAAAAACAATTGAAATGATGTTGGAGTTTATCCCTTTTATAGATTATTAACCTTTGCTGGTAGCATCACTCGCATTACTGTAGATTTAACCCATTCATAGATAACAATACTTCTTTCTGGATGAAAGCTATGCCATTCTCTATACCCCTGACAACGTGCATGCAAAATTTCAAGATAATCGCTTCAGTAGTTACGCCGTGAAAGCGTAACAAACAAACAAACTTTCAAACAAACAAATTTGCATTTATAATATTCATGAGTCATATTATATTATATACACAACCCTAAGTAACCATAACCCTACTGCGACTAAGTTCGTGAAAATTTTCATGCGGGTTCCGTATATACTATAGGCGAGCATTAAAAAAAGATTTTTGGCAATTTAATCCCTAAGGTGGTAAAAAAGGTGATGAATATTCGTATGAAAATCCCTAATTTTTCCGTTAGTCAGTTATTATTTTAGACATATAGATCTAAAATGAAGATTCGACAATAATTACTGTAAAGAAAACGCGTCCGAAGTCACAGGATATTGTTAATATTATCATATAACTATAGATATTTTGTAATAATAGCAAACATAGAATTTTATTCAATTATGTATCTTACATATTGTATTTAAATAAATTTTGGATTAAATTTATTTTTTCCAGGTATAGTATAGACGAAACGAGTCCTCCAAAGGAAGAAGCAGCTCATTATGAGATTTTAAGCAAAGCGACAATTGAAAATCCAACAGATTGTTCATTGAATGAAGGCATAAGAACTGTGCAAGTGGTGAACAATAAAATATAAGACATCAATCTATTGATCTATCATTATAATGTAGCTGAATTGTATATGTATCTAATTTTACACAAAATATTAGGTACACGTTGTTTAGTCCAAGTAATACCATACACAGTAAAAGTATATCCGACAAAACTCCGTCGAAATCAGGTGCTCGATTTTAATACAATAATAAACTGGTATGTTCAGTTTCAATCATTCTCGCTTTACTATGAATTACAATGAATTTACCAAAATACATATTTTTGTCTTATTGGCATCTCCATGAATACGTAATTTCGTATTATATGTTCGAAATTGTATTAAAAAAATCAAGTAGAGGTGTTTTAGATAATATCTCTTTTATATCGTAATTTTGTCATGTGATCAATGCATGTAGTAATAATTAGGTACTCTAAACTCCAATTTTATAGTAGTTTAATATGAAATGAAAAAATAAAAATGGGTTACGTATTCCAAAATTAGATAATGTTATGACAAAATATGTAAGTAATCGAAAATATTATGAAAATGAAATATCCATTTTCTTTTTTAATCTATCTGGATCTAATTGCGTCCTAATAAAACACGCCATAACATATCAGTAGAACCAGAAGAATAAGCAAATCTTAATTCAAATTATAAGGAAGTTTTAAATGTTTTAATTATTTACGAAAAATCAATGTGAAATAAAGTATTTTCTGATAATCTGTGTTTCAGATAAAGCATAGCATCTGACCAAAATAACGTAGCAAACATAGTCTTATAGAATTTTTTTTTGTAAAATAAACATATAATAAATTACGTATAATTAGAACACATTTTTTGAGTACAATAATGTTAAAAAGAATCTGCAGTATGTATGACTACATTGATATATGAGTCGCTTAAAATCACAACAGTAATATGGGGGTGGCACAGAATGACATAAATATTTGGCAACGAAGATTTTTTTGTTAATTTTTTCACCTTAGTTATATACCAGGTGACTGTTTAGATGGCAGCAATATTTCTGGAGGGCACTCTGCACTCGATTCTCGTTCTAAATCAATTTAAAAAATAGGTGCGTAATATTTGACCTAATGATCTAGAAAAATATACCCAATCGGTTTATTGCCCGTTTTACTATCGTAAGTTATTAACTGCGGGTCGCCCATTGTAGGTTTTGGCACCGGTCATTGCACTTAGGTTTATTGTTTTATTTACACGTTTGTAGCTATACTTTTGAAAGCCTTAGAACAAAATTTTAACTTAGGTTTTCTTTGTTGTTTATTGGTATTTGTTTTAGTATTATTATTTTATATCTTAAATATGACCATGAAATGTCATATTCTAGAATAGTGCGAGTGTCTAAACAGTCGCCTGGCATAGTTCATGATATTAAAATATTCATTATTATTACCTAAGGATACAATTAAAATTGATAAGATTTCTTATTCAACTACCAAATTATAGGTCACGCCTACTTTAAGGATTTATATGTTATGTGATTCATATGATTGTACTTGTGTATAAGTTTACATATTGAAGAAATAAAATAGGGTATATAGAAACTTGTGTTTATCTTTTTGTTTGGAATCAAAGTCTAGTTACCCGTGCGTAATCTATTTAAAAATTTAATTAAGCTACAACCCAGTTGCAGCATTGATAACGTTGATTATATAACATACAAAAACATAAAGAATAAGGATTGCAGCCACATGATTATAGTTTATACCTCTCACTAAGAATATTATAGAATAATGTATACATATAATAAATGGGTACCGGGACGATTTTGATGTCTGGAACTGATACCCCTCTATGCATCCGTCAAAAATGAACGTTCCTATAATGTTTTTCAAATATATACCATGTACAACTAGATGCTGTAGTGCCACGCTGCGTCTCGGAGAACAAAATCGTTCACAAAGGGTTAGGCCAATTAAATCAACGATGTTGAGTTAATATACAATACAATCCTATGACTTTATTAATCAAGGTATTTATAATTGAAATTTTACGCGGACGTAGTCGTGGGGACAGCTAGTATATAAGAACAATTACACATAATGTAATCTAATCTATGTCACTCAGAAACAACCTAGATTATTATCAGTGAAATCCTTTTTTAGGATCGGTTCCTCCTCGTCCTACAGTTTTTGGCGGGATCTTGGAATGGCATATAGTTGATTTTACATTTTATTTATAACTAGCTGACCCGTGCAACTTCGCCTGCATCAAATCGGCTATCACCGGTTTCAATTGTATTTTTAAACGCGAAAAATTTTAATAAACCTAAAACCCGATTGCCACACCTACCGTTTCCAACTGTAAATGCAAACTATCAAGGGACTCACTCAATATACCCAGATGATATGTGAGAAATCTTTATAAGTCTACAACCCGTTCGTAGCATCATCTACCGGGTTCAATTAAAATAAAAACTAACCTACATATATTGGCGGTAATGTAAAAAAAGCTTGAGAGGTCTATGGACCCCCAGTTGGAACGAAGTTCCTTTCCCTTTTTTGTAGACGTTTACTATACAGTCAGTATAGTTTACATTATAGAATATCAAGTGGACAGAGTTAAATTATAAATTAAACGATAAAATATATTCATAAAATAAATAATGATAAATTAAACGCTGAATGATATCAAAACTATTTTCAACTTGTATTAAAACTTTTTCACACTCCATTGTATTGAAGAAAAATATAAATATTAAAAAGATATGAGCACGACGCATCAACTGTCACTTGCCTGTAACTATTTGTCTAAGAGCTAGCAACGGTGTCGACAACAACGAATTTCAATAAGCCAGTTTTTTATATATCTTTATGTTCTTCCGAGCAGCGTGCGGGATCCCTGTCTGCCGATAAACGTTGCGTTTATTAATGCATATCGCACCTTTACAGGCAAAGATATTGTTTTGTAAATAATTTTAGAATGTTTTGTTTTTCACTAACTTTGAAACGCTACTAAAATATGAAATTATTATTTTCAGACATTTTTGTTTTTAACAATAATGTGCTCGATGCTATTTTTTGTAAATAAAAAAAGTATATTAAAACCATGTTAAGATAACTGTAATTTCAATATTATTTTATTTAGACATAAAAGAGGGTATATTAAAAATAATATGTATATAATAACTTAGCTATAGCTTAGCGCAACACTGGTTGTATGATTAAGATAGCGATAATTGTGGAAGCGCCTGTTATAGACGCAAGTATTCAAGATGGCGTCAGTCTCAAGTCATATGTCTACGTTTATCGTTGTTTTTCATTGTTTACGGTGAAATCTCAATATCATAGTGGTTAATAAAATGGAATATGTTCTTTACAATGGAAAAATATAAAATGGTTTAAAATGAATTATTTTATTTATAAAGAATATCATCGGGCACATTATTGTCAATAACAAAATTGTCTGTCAGGGATAAATTCATGTTTTTAATAGCGTTTAAAAGTTACTGAAAAAAATGTTCATAAAATTATTTATAAATCGAAATTTTGGCCTGTAAAGGTGTGATGTACAATAAAAAAAACACAACGTTAACCGGCTACCAGGTATCCTGAATCCTGTTTGGAAGGGCATAATATATCTTCATATTAAAGAACCAGCTTTTCTAAAATTATCGCTCTTTCAACGTTGCTGGCTCTTGTACTAAGGGGTCACAAAAAGTCTAGTTAAATTAACTACAAATTTTTGTCTTTCGTTATCCTGGAGAACCGCTTGCGTTTTATAGGACAAAAAGTATCATAGATGTAACCTTATAATATTAGTTATCACTGTGTCAAGTTTCGTCAATATTGGTTCATTACTTTCAGAGTGATACATACATGTTCATAGGGACAGACAGACAGACAAAAATTATAAAAGGATTATTTTTGGCTTCTATATCGATAACATAGTCTACCCCGATCAAAATTAAAAAAAAATATTTAATGTACAGATTTGGCTTTGTTACAGTTTTATTATAGTATAGAAGATTTTATGTGATTTGACTCTATGTTTTGTAATATTGGTGGTATTTTACGTGATATAGTTATTGTGCACAGGTGAAGTAGATGAGAAATAATACCACGGAACGTGGATTCTGACTTGCCACCACAAAAACTCCCTGGAAAGTTCTAACAAGCGGGTCACCATTTCGTTAGAACATTGAAACGATCGCAAGAAACTTATATCATTACCTACTCGACTATGGCGGTAATAATCTACTAGAAGATAGGTTGCCAAAATTAAAATTAAAATAATGACCTACAGATAAACAAAGTTTTACTCCTTTATTATTCTATATTTACAGTACAGATTATAACATGGCGTAACTATAGGCAGCGATGCTTTCGCTGTCGTGTTCTAGTCTGAAGGGTTTGGTTGTCTGTATTCACTAAAAGCTTGATATTCTAACCTCCTTACGATTTAAAACTGCGCTGACTAACTGCGGAGATAACGTTCTGCTAGTGCGTCAACCGTTGTGGGTTCAATTCTTACAATGAATCTGTGCTTTGGTAAGGATATCGTCGTAATAATTCTTTAGTATGATAGTAGATTGTTTTAAGCCCTCTGGATTAACTACCAATCTATTGCTTTTTCTTGTATTAAAAATGCAAAATGATTGCACAGTCCCTACCTAATGGTTGCGGTTTTCCCCCATGATTATGACATGGGGTTCTTAAAAAGGGTGTGCAACACGTTCTTCACGGTCATCAACAGTACAGCGATACCCCTTATAATAAAGTTGTCCAAAAGCGATGGTACCCATTTACCATTAGATGGACCGTCTGTCTGTTTATTGCAAAAAAAAAGGTACGATACAGTCTAGAAAAAACTGCGATCGTCTGTGACGAATTCCGTTGCCAGTTTTCGCTAACATGCCTACTTACAGAAATGTCTGTATACGTCTCCTTTGAAGAACCTAATCTCATAATAAGAAGAGATAACTGGCGGCAAGTTAACTCCACGTCGTCATATGCTGTCATATGTCATTACAATTAGACTGGGTGTATGCATTGACTGTTTCGTAGCCGGGCAAGATGGTGGAATACTGTCTGGTGGTAATAAGCTTAAAAGAATATAAGAGCTACGACGATCATTATGAGATCGTCTATGCATCACTGGACGCCGGTGCGACGACAACGATTTACATGTATCTCGGCTGCTGAGCATATTTTAATTAGGATCGAAACGCGACAAATCAGAAAAAAACGCTATAACGGATTATCTACCTATTTATTTTTCCTTTCTCTAAACGCACTATCACGATTAGATATAAGTATGCGATTTTTTTAATAGCTTCCGCACCAAAATTCGTGCTCTGTGTCGTGAGGGATTTCACAAATATCAACAGATATAGGATTCGCTAAAACACTGCCGGTCATGTCATGCATATCAAAATATGAATATACAGATATTACTTGTATTATACTAGCGGACCCGGCGGACGATATCTGCCCTATTAAAAAAAAAATGTGTGCGTGTACTAGTGTACACACGTAAGAAGTGAAACTTGTTTAAGGCCTTATTTTTCGCAAAATGATCTATATGCAACTTAAAAAAAAAAAAAAAAAAAAAAAAACCCTTTCTTTCTTTATGGCAAACAATTTCATTAATATATTAAAAAATAAAGTTAAATTAGATAAAGTTTAAACAAAAGGATTTTATTATCATAGACATGAATACAAAAAAGATGGAGAGACGCGTAACGGAAAAATGTGACGCGTAACCGAAAAATGTGACGGTAAATTTTTTTCCAACGCCGATAAAGAAGTTTCACTTCAAAAACCTTGACAAATTATATACTTACACCTTTCTCATGAATCACTTTATCTACTGACGAAAACAGGATGAAAATCCGTTCAGTTGTTTATGAGTTTATCGCGAACAGACAGACGTTTCCAATATGTACTGATTATATTTTTATTGTAGGTATGTAAATTGTAACATGTTTACAATATTTGTAACTGTCTCCTACAACACAGTATACACTAACGTAGTAGACAGGGACTCCTTTTATCTGTAAAAAATGTATCAAAATACCAAATAAATAAGGATTTATTTTTGAAGTGAAACTTCTTTATCGGCGTTGGAAAAAAATTTACCGTCACATTTTTCGGTTACGCGTCACATTTTTCCGTTACGCGCCATCTTTTTTGTATTCATGTCTATGATAATAAAATCCTTTTGTTTAAACTTTATCTAATTTAACTTTATTTTTTAATATATTAATGAAATTGTTTGCCATAAAGAAAGAAAGGGTTTTTTAACCAATTTCTGGAAAGTTGCATATAGATCATTTTGCGAAAAATAAGGCCTTAAACAAGTTTCACTTCTTACGTGTGTACACTAGTACACGCACACATTTTTTTTATCTTTATTTTTGACAACCAATCTTTTAGATTATTGCTGCCATTGTCGAGTAGTTAATAGTATTACAAGTTCTTCTGTTTTATTTTTGGCAACCAGTCTTCCAGTAGACTATTACTGCCATTGTCAAGGGAGTACCGATATTACAAGTTTCTTAATATAATTACAATGAACTAACAAGATGGTGGCCATCTTGTTAAAACTTTCCATGGAGTTTTTGTGGCATCTCAGAATTCATGGTCCGTGGTATTATTTTCCATTCACTTCACTTATGCACAATAAACAAACTATATTACATAAAACACCACCAATTTTACACAATATAGAGTCAAACAACACAAGATTATGAATAAAATATAAAATCCACTACATGACAGACCAAAATCTCGCCAAAAACTCCTAAATAAAGATTATAATTATATATTGTAATACTAATAATATATAATACGTAATACTAGAAATAAAACCAATAATATTTAACTTTGAATGCTCCAGTAAAAACAGTATTGGAAAATTGTTATTTAAAAAAAAACTAGACGCTTTGATTACCAAAACACTATGTATGTATGTATGTTATTACAATATGTTATCTATTATATAATTAGCACTTTGAACTTATTTATGTCACATAGTCTCGACTTTCCCTCTTTCTAAATCTCATTATCACATACATTATGAATGCATTTATCTGTGAGTAATAAATTAATACAATGTTGTACTATTAAAACGTACGGTGTCGGTACCTATATCCGATATTATCTGGCATAGTAACACAGTGTAGACTACACATACATGAGACATACTTGTCTCCTAGGTTTTATGAAACTATGAATAACTTATTGATAAATATCAACATGCTTACAAGTTTATTCGGGTTCTATAGATTTAAAACCGCGGGGTGGTAGGGGTTTACAGCCTGACTGAGTCGCAACCACCATGTGTATGGCGAAAAAGCCCGTCATAGTGATTCGCTTCTGCGGATCGCGTTTCGGGATCAGCCTGTGCATATCCAGCTATTCGCAGGCCGACATGACAGCGGCGACCGACGATGGATAATGTGTCACTCGGTAGTCGCCATTGTTCTTGGACTATACTGTGCTTACCATCAAGCATAGTGCAGTAATTTTGCCGTGCTACGATAAAAAAAACCGTAATACTTGAGATTCTTAGAATCCGGGGTTTTTGGAGAAGGGAAATATTAAGATAAAAATATAACATTTATTAAAAATTTCTTTAAAATCTACGGCTTAGTAAGTGTTATGTTGATCGTTAAATTATTTATAAAAATATTCTAGAAATAAAAAAAGCATTTTTGTGAAAAATTAAACGAATGATGACCCAAGTCAACTTTTTGGTAAATCATGTTTTTGCGGAAAATTATTTTTATAATTTTTTGAAATTATATTCATTTGTTTTACGAAATTGTTTATACTTCAGGAGACATAATACTTGCTATGAAAAATTTACAGAAACACGTATTTCGCTGCATATGTTACTTTAAATAGAAAAACAATCTTTCCGACTCGGGCATTTTCTTAAAAAGAAAGTTAAAAAAAAAAACTTAAAAAGAAAGTTAAACAAACAATCCAGTAACCACACATATGTTCAAACAGCTCCGGTTGATAGACAACTCTATTTTAAAATAAATAACTTCCGAATTAAAAATATGTGGTAACTTACACTAATATTTTAAGACGGCTACACTTTAGAACACCTTGGGTTATAAAATTATCCTCTTCAGCCACATAGTGAGTACATCAAATGAGAATGTAATTAAATACAGTTATTTAAAAAAATATTCTTATATTATAGTTTCGCCTATTCTAACTTTATTTTATTATAGCAAAAATTAAATAAGCCGAATTTGCTCATTTTGTTAGCAGTTACCTTATTTCAAACAGGCGACCTCCCTGCATTTACGTGTGTGCAGTATACTGATGTGGTGTCATAAATTTCCAAGAGATGTAGACATAGTAATATCTTATGCATTTTATATAATACTAGCTTCTGCTCGCGAATTCGTCCGCATGGAATAGTTATTTCGTGCTAATATAAAGATAACACAACACGCAGCGGATGCTCAAAAAGAAAAAAAAAACTATTTTGAGACATTCTTCATTGGTGATTCGCTCTTATTGGGGTTAGCGTGATGATATATCAAAATCCATTGCTTAGTTTAGAAGAATTAAAGAAATACAGAGACAAAGGTAAAAAGCCAATTTGTTTTATGATATTTATTGGTAACTATATTATTTATTGGTTAATAGCTATTTTTATCACCTCAAAAATCCCAAATACTAAAAACTACATCATACAAGTATTTCAGTTACAAATGAAATCTAGTTAAAATATTTATCCTTATAAATTTACTTATTTTTACTTATAAAAACTACTTATTTTTATAATATTAACTCCTTATGTATCACAGTAAATTATTCAGTTTAAATTCATGTAGTAGGGGAGACCGGGTACAAAAGTAACGGCGGGTCGAAAGTAACAAATGCTCTCTAGGTTTATCCAATGAACGAACACCGCTTTCCGCGCCGTCATGTGATAGCCGGGACCGATCCTCACACTCGTATTAAGTCACCACGTACGCCGCGTGCTGGTAGGTTGTGTGCCAGGACTTAACATGTTTTTACAAATTAAAAGTAAATTTTTCGACGTTTTCTTATTTAATGTTTACGTAGTCGTAAAGGGATAATAGCAATCTGAATGTTTACATATCCATTCTTGATTAGATTGATTGTACATTGTTTAAATTCATTTTTGTCTAGCACGTTCCGTTTTAAGGTAATATTACTCGTTTAAACAAAAATGAGGAAGGGTACAAAAGTAACATATTCCTATGGGTACAAAAGTAACATGTTACTTTTGTTCCGGTAATGATTTAATTACCTACATATATTTTTATGTATATCTTTACTTCAACTGAATGCCACGACAACGCATAAGAACTACTGCACGAGGAACTACCGACACGGAAATCTATCGAAAAGTGGCTGAAGAGCATTACAAAGATAGTGAAAAACCAGAGCACTGGCAAAAAAAATATGTTTGCCATGTAACATTATACAGATTTTTAAACAAATTTAAAAGCAGGAAATACGAGCGCAGTTGTGGGCTACCGTTGCGGCAACCGAGTTTTTACTATTAACGAGGAAATTAATCTACACGACTATTTAATCGAGTGCTCTGGAGTTTATTTTGGGTTGTCTCCATCTGATGTACGTAAACTGGCATACGAGTTAGCGATTAAAAATGGGAAAAACATTTCCTGAAAAGTGGCACGATAGTTAAATGGCGGGTAAGGAATGGTTGACGGGTTTTTTGAAACGACACCCGAGCCTCACTTTGAAATGTCCTCAAGCAACAAGTCTTAAGAGTGTCTTAAAATATTATTTTTTTCAGCATACAAATTGCTGAAGTTTGTTTGTATTATTAATACAAAGTTATTAAATAAATAATTTGTTGATTTAACCTGTAATATTGTTTTCATTAGCAATCCCGATGTCTTGTTACTTTTGACCCACAACGTGTTACTTTCGACCTGCTTACGTGGTCGAAAGTAACAACCGACGATTTTTTTTAAACTCTCTGTTACTCATATAAAACACACCGTAATAAAATAATTCGAGTTACCAGTGTAATGAACATAAACTGAATTTATATGTGGTTATATTAATTTAATGACAATAATAAAACCCAGCTAGAAATCAAGGTAAAAGTACAAAGTGTTACTTTTGTACCCGGTCTCCCCTATAGGTGTGAATATGTACATATATTTATATGTAAATTTACTGAGTGCGATCACCATTTATGCACAATTATTAACTCTAGACTTTGCTATTGCAACTTTGTCGAATTACAAATATTTTTGTTCAACTTTAATATTCTTAACGTGTTCAAATACTTTGACGCGATTTGTGAATTTCTCACTAAACTCCTTTGATTATATACTTAAATAACAAAAGAACGTGGATTATATATACTACTAGCGGGCCCGGCAGACGTTGTCCCGCCCTGATTATAAAAAAATCCTAGACAAATTATATACCCAAACGTTCCTCGTGAATCACTTTATCCACTGGTGAAAACCGCATACAGATCCGTTCAGTAGTTTTTGAGTTTATCGCGAACAGACAGACAGACGCGCTAGGGGACTTTGTTTTATACTATGTAATGATGATATTATACAGATAATATGCTTCCTATGCCTACTGAAATAAATACCTAAACATAACGAGAAAATATATGATTATTCTCAACTTAACAAAATCACGGTTTTATCCTCTACACTTACAATCGCCTCCATTAATTCCACATCAACCCTAAATACGAACTATTTCCTTTTATCATTCAAAGGCTCCTCATAACACGTTGTCAATCAATGCTCTCAATATCCAAAGGAGTATCAGGTCTTTCCGCGTCAGTTAACATCGATTCTGTATACACTAAAGATGCCATAACTACCTCATTCGATTCCATTCCATTACAGACATTTAAATCTTCCCTTCTAGAATTCTGAGTGAACGTTGAAAAGCGACCGCTGTTTGAATCTTCAAATCGTCGGGGATCTACCCAAGAAACGTTCGAAGTAATTAAAGTCCTGCATGTTGGAACCGAAGGGGGTAACGTTATTGCGAACGGAGGTGCTATGTTTGAGTTTTTCTCTCTTCGCTCCCGAGCACGCCGATTTTGGAACCAAATTTTTATCTGAAACAATTTGAGAATTTTTATTGTAGCTTAGCTGTTCCTCGCCTAATAAAGAAAATGATACCAAATCTTCCATTTGCAGTACGATCACGTAATAACATAAAATAGGAATTGAACAACGGAACATGAAGGTGTCAATATTTTTGAAGATCTCCCTGTCTTCAGTCTCACTCACTCACTCAGTTTTTTAAATAGTGATGATCACTTATCTTACATTTTTCACTTCTCCGTAAGATTTTTTAAAAGTATTCTTATATACAAAACTTTCCCTGAAAATTAAAAAGCACGACAAAAAAAGAATTAGTGAAATAGGCGCAGGTCTGAAGTAATGAGTTTTACATTCCGCAATTGATTTTTCTTACTATAGATTAAACAAGTCAGTACTCGATAAAATTATATGCCATTAAATAATTTGATGATCTTGCATGGTATATAGCGAAAATCTCGAGCTATTCAAGGGACTTTGAAATTACTGTGACTATAATATAATAATAATTAGCCTTATTTATTTCCATGGCATTTAAAAAGTAAAAAAAAAATAACAATTTAAAAAATATAGAAAATAAAGAAAAGAGTGTCTGTCACTATAACTGTTACTTGCATCTAAATCATCACATGACAAATCTTTGTGACTTTCTCATACCAGTCTCATGCGACACGTAAAAGGAAAGGGATGTGACTTTACCAAATTGCAGCCGAATCTCTCTCTTGACATGTTGTTAATTTAAAAAAATGCGTCTATTCAAAAAAAGGATTGATTAAAAAAAATCATTCATATAAAAGGAATATTGGATCGGAAAATAGTACTTGACGAAAAAAAAAATGCCTATAAAATTTGTGTACTTCTTAATTACTTGAAAATAATAGGTACCACGAAAATAATTTATATAACTTTTAAGCTATGATTGCTCAGTGGTTAACGCGTTCGGACACCACGTCGTCGAATGAGCCGAACCTTTGAAGCCGAAGCCAATCGTGTTGAAACCATGGCATGGTGGTAAGGCTTTTCTAAGCTCTCCTGGCGAGCAATCTCATTGAAGTCGAAAATCTGTCACGAAGCACCTATGGTTGTATTCCAACAGCTGCAATTGAGAGCCAGTCCTATGTATAGGTTTAGCATATGATCCTGGTCAAATGCTAAGAATTATAAGGTATTAAAAAATAAAAAAAAGATTGTGTGGTTTTACGAAACCACGGTAAAAGTGAAACTTTTTTCACACTATAGACATTTAACTAATAATAGTCTATATACTACACGGTCAGCTGCTGCGAACTATAGGCGCCGCCATATTGGCCCTGCCTGTTCTGACGAGCGCCTTTCACTTTATCCCTACTCCGCGGCCGACCATCACGCGACATGTAACACACAGACGAAAAAGTTTGAGACGATGTAATAAAAGTTTCACTTTAATAACAAAATTGACACTATATACAATTTCGCCGAATCTAATTAGTAGACCAAATTAACTCAGTACACACGCATTTAAAAGCATATCTTTGACACCATGTTACGTTGTATACTTAATAAAATTATTCCATACCTATAAAATCTGATGCACCCTAAAGATTATTGGTGACGCCACGGCGATGTCGACGTCACCGTGGGGTGCGCGGTGCGGGGCTTTCTATGATCAATTTAAAGTGGACTGTATATGCGGGGGTGCTATATTGATATTCAACTATTGCGATCAGTTACGATTAAGGAGAGAAGGGCAGGATGGAAACTTGGCACATACCTGGCGGCGATAGAGTCTCCACGTGGCTAGCCGGCTATGTGTTTCTCGTTTCTTTCCTTCGAGTCTTCTGTCACACAACACTTATTGTTTATAATATATGTCGGCACGTATGTAGCGATGCGTTTATTTCTCACTCGACCATGCAAAAACTCAAAATGCCAGCATGCGGCGCGGCTCGGCACGGACACTGCGAGCCGCGTAAACTACACGACGATAGCGGACGAAGTAACACAATACAATGGCGGCACCAGTCGAACACTGGCGGCGGCAATCGAAACTATTGGCGGCGCGAGCGTCGCGCTCGCGGCGAATAAGCATGTGCCATAGTTAAAGGGAAATGTGATTGGGCAAGACTAGATGGCGTGACCTGATCGCATTAATTGGTCAAAATTCAAAGTGACGCGATTTAATCCATAATGCGGGAATTTTCAAACATACATAAAGCGGCGCAACCAATTATTTTTATTTGCTTATGTTAAACAAATAATTAAATATTTTTTTCTGATAATAAACATTATATATATACCATAGAAACCTTGACAACGCTCTAGCGACTCTGGGTAATTAATGATGATGCTATTACGAGTTAATCGGATGTTTTGATGAATTGTTTACGTGCTGATTCTGCTTTATAATTTTCACGAAGGTTAATAATGTTATGATTATCCACTACTCATTAGTATATACATATAGGGGAAAACTTAGATCATTCTGTGTAATGAATCAGGTGCGTAATATACTGGAACTATGTCATCATTTTACAGTATTTGCCCCTAAGGTGTTGTTCGAGGTTAGGCAAGTACTAGGACCAATTATAGAAACCGTGTAGAAATTCAGTGAGTTCAGCGGTCAGATTACTGCTGTATTGTCGCCGGTCCTTTTTTTTACTCTCGCACCAATAGTGAATTCAAGATTAATACTCTATTATTACTATTATCATCGTTATTGTACATGAACGTTCTAACAAATCTTGGCCCATGTTATTATTCGCAAGCCGCTTTACTTGTTCACAGTAACCAAACATTATTACACGAAATGCCACCAATATTATAAAATATATGGTTACCTAATGAAAGATTAGGAATTTGTCTGTTATGCTTTCACGCCGTAACTACTTAACCAATAATCATGAATAATTGTATAGGAACATGTTGTCATGAACAGATGACAGAGAAAAGAATATGCATACCTATCGATATTCAGAAAAGGTACAAGCAAAAGCTGGCAAAAATAAAAAAATATTACGCGATAGTCTAAGATCTCGTCAAAACTCGTCGATTTGTTCTTGTTATTATCTGTAGGACACGTTGAAATGGTGGTGTAGTGTATAAAAAAAGGCAAATATGACAGTTTAGCTTCGCATGCGTTAGCATACATTTAACCTATCCCTCGAAAACTCTACCGTTTCTGGATAAAAGGTATTCTAGGTTCTGTACTCTTGAAAACGTGTATGCAAAATTTCAAAATTAGGAAAGCGTAACGAAAGATTCGCATCTGCGTTAATTATATTATTAAGTATTAAAATTACAATCCCTATGCGCAATCCTTAAAAAAACTAATATTTAAAGATAATGTAAGCCGACAAGAAATAAGGAAATCGTTTAATGATGTATACAAAACTGAATACGGAAATACGGTGTTTATCGAGGCAATTACACGGTATAACGAAATTCAAGGAGACGTTTTTTTAATATTATTTAGCCTTTTTAAAGCGACGGGTACACAGGTGATTGGAGGAACTCACTCTATCGTCGCGTAGATGCAACGCGGCAGCTAGAGCGCGTAGAGCTGGCGGTGCGAGGTACGGTGACCGTGAGTAGGCGGCCTCCAACGCTGCAGCTTGAGTGCCAGTGAACGGTACTCTTGCGTGTCGCCCCGACCGACGTGCTCTGCACCCGCTACCGTGTTCTGAACCTATACAAATCACATTTTAAAATTTACTAAATGAATGTACTTTCCAATACCTTGCAACAACACTATTAAAACACAAAGTCGACAGTTGAATATATTAGGTAAGGCCGCCAAAATGATTATTTTTGCTTGGAGCGAATAATATCAAATTTTCAACATCAATTTCAAGAGAAACTCAAACATTATAAATGTCCTGATGTTCGGAACCTTCGAAGTAATAAATTCACTATCTGGTCCAAATCATAAACTGGACTCAACGAGTTTATTTAATAAAACTATAAACTGAAATGTTACTCAGAAGTCCCAACATTAGCAAAAATACAGCGCCATTCATTAACATAAAATGTTATAATTAAGATTTTTTTTTTATTTTTCTTGAGTTTGATAGATCTAAAGTTAAAAGCGCCGTGCTACAATAAAAAAAATTGAATATAGGATAATTAAGTCCAATTATAAGTAATTATGCTATGGAAATATTACATATTACAGGTTTTAAGTTATTTACAGAACATACCACATTTTTTTGATTTTGTATTGCACTAAAAATTATTGCAAAGTTACGTATCTTAAATATATGCATGACCAAAAGGTAAACCCGATCGAGTTTCTTGCCGTGTCTACTCGATGACTGGATTGTTTTCCGAACCGATGGTAGCTTTGACGTTCATAAGAAACTTCTTAGAGCCTACGTTGAATACAGTATTATTGATTTGAAGACGTAGGAGAGAGTATTTGGGCACTTACACTGGAAACACTAAGTAAACATTATGAGTTACATAACAAAAATATGCTACACAATTGTACATATTAAAAATGCGGAAGAGTCCACGTTGATATGTTTTTTTTTTCGAACTGACTACTTTCAAAGTCTTAACAGCTTCACCGGACTACAACGATGATATGTGTATCTATCTACAGTACCTATTAATTTTTTCTACTGTGTGTTTTTAAAAATAATTGATCATCCGCGACTTCATTTTAATCAAGAGAGTTTAATTTGGTCCATTATTTATGTAGTGTTAGTCAAATAAGTGAGACGTATTAGTATAGTAATTAACCTGATATATATAATGTTAACCATCATTATGGATAACAAACAGGAAAATTATTGCGTGTTACTTTTAACTAGTGTAATTAGGCGAATGTAACAACAATTAGTAATACTCATACAAAAATAAATCAAGCGAACAAAACTTTATCTAAAGTAAAAATGATTATGTTGATGTTAAATGTCTATCTATTAAGAATAACTCACAATAAATTTTTTTCACATATTATTAGGGAATATTTAATTATTTTAATCAACCTCTAACATATTTTAACCAATATACCTATCGTATGTATCTTTATACGTCGAGTATTTAATGAACATATACATTATTCTTTACATTTTACTTCTCTCTGTCTCTTTACTCTATGACATCGATGAACTGTAAATATAAAAGCGCCAAAAAATCTAAATAGCTTTGACAGTTTATTTAAAATGTACATTATACCCACGCGAAGCTGGGGCGGGTTGCTAGTGTATTAATAAAATAGAAAGTTCGATCATCTATATCCATATCCCGCCCTGATTATAATAAAATCCTTGACAAATTATATACCAAAACCTTACTCATTAATCACTTTATCCACTGGTGATATTTTTTGACACGGCATGAAAATCCGTTCAGTAGTTTTTAAGTTTATCGCGAACAGACAGACAGACGCAGTAGGGAATTTGTTTTATACTATGTAATGATTAACGGATATCAAATGTTTATTGTCATTTGACAAGTTTGAATGACTATTAGCATTAAAATATTTATAAACGAACTCTTATTTTAAGTAGAACATAGCTGATACTAGAACTACTGAACTACTTTGTCTGCGTCGTTTATTAACTTAACAATATGTTTTGTGCAATATAAAAACATAAGCACCACATCTATAAAAAAAAATTAGAAAAACATATAAGAAATTAGGTCGGAAAAACAACTTCTAGGTCCAGGTCCAGATCCAGGTGATCCGTATGTACAAAAATAATCATCACTTCGGTCAAGTAATTTAAGAAAAAGGAATTGCAAACACATGACTCCGCGATTTATCTATACATATAAATAAAATTTAAATGTCTGTTTGCAATGTCAATATAGCATTTTTTTACTAAATAAATATATAGTAATTATAAAAAAGAAACCATTTTTAAAATTTCGGTCTATCTGTTTGTTCCGCCGTATCTCTGAAATGATTGGACCGATTTACACTGGCAGATTACTGCTGTTATATATACTTCTCGTATATGTATAACATAGGGTACTTTTATTTTATAAATAAAAAGTTGAGGCAGTCATAAGGACTGCCGACAGAAGTGAAAACTCTAAACAATTAAATAACTGTGTTCTCTATTAAATTTTTAAATGAATTATAGTGTGAATGACAATATTTCAATTTTAGAATTTGTTTATTGAAATTATTAACATTAGTGTGGTTTTCATATTTATTGGCTCTCGGAGCAATAACCAAATATATTTTTATAAAGCCTATTAATCAATCAAATGAGCTGCAAAATATCAATATCACATGTACACAGCCGTGCAAGCGCTATACGGCCGGTCATGCTTACTAGCATGTCATGACGCTAAATTGTAAATTTGTCTTCTGCCAAAAATACCGCTCAACGCGGCTAAAAAGTTTATCACTTCAAAACAATAAGGTTCCGCGGAAATAGTGTCTAGTACCGTGCACTCCTCACGCACGTGTTTACACTCAACAATATTTTTTTGCTAAATTCCACACGGACGAAGTCGCGGTTAAAACTAGTATACAAATAAGAAGACAATAGACTAACGTGGTAACCGCGGAGGCCTATACCGTGTGCAGTACACCCAACCAGACGCTTCACTTCTATCTGTAACACTTCTTGAATCACTCCTCAGTATCCTATCTATGCTGAAATCAGAACCGACACACTTCGACGTGGACTGTTCCGGCGAAGAATCCATGACTAAAGACGGTGGAGTCATTCGCTAAATCAAATTTATTACCCTTAAAATTGAGTATAATGCAAAAAGGAGGAGCAATATAAGCTCCGCCTAACACAAGGGATGCCGAATTTTGATGTTATCAATGACCATGCTCAATGGGGTTTATGCACCAGTAAGCACTCGAGTGTTGTGACGTCTATTCATTCATACGAACCGCAAAGCGAATGGGAAATGGATACTGTATACACACAAAGGGATGCTATTACTTTAGGGATATGTGGGATTATTAAATTGTATTACATTTGTTCGAAGTTAATAGTCATGTAATATGATATTTCGTATAAATTAATTAAAAATTAATGAATACAATTTAGTTGCGATATGGGAAGTACTGTTTGGTAATGTGATATGATATTTCAAGCTGCAGTTAATTGTATTTTGTTCTCTTCTCAAACAATCCACGGTTGTTTAACATTTTCTAACATTACTAATTTATATATTTATATATAGATCTCGTCCTGTTTGATAATAATTATATAGTTATTAATAACAAAAGAATCCAATCAAACTAGAAGAAATGTTTTGTTTAAAATTAAATTAATCTATACTATTATTATAAAGCTGAAGAGGTTGTTTGTTTGGTAGAACGCGCTAATCTCAAGAACTACTTGTCCGATTTGAAAAATTCTGTTCGGTGTTAGATAGCTCATTTATCGAGGAAGCTTATAGGCTATATGTCACGCTAAGACTAATAGGAACGGAGCACCAATGAAGAATGTTTCAAAATCGTATTTTTTCCTTTTGAGAACTTTCGCTGCGTGGTAGCGTAAACCAAGGTAACTATTCTAAGACGAAGTCGCGGGAAAACTAATTAGATATATATCTATATAGATATATATATATGTTTACGCTGTCTGTTCCTATTTTAGCTCGAACTTCGGCATCTTTAAACATATGAGTATATTTTATTGTCGTATCGCAAAACTATTTTTCCCACGTTTCTTATTCTGCACATATAAAAACATTGAAGTATCTATTCATTGTCCGAATTAATTACCGAAACGTTTGAAATTACTTTGAAGAAATGTTTACTGGCAGATAAAATATTCACAGTATAATCTAGGGTCTAGATTACATAAGCAATATTAAGCAGTTAACAGAGGTAACGTATAGAGGTTATATAGTAATGACATTATTACAATTAAAAATAAATAAACCCAACATAAAAAAACGGATCAAAATTTCTTCTTATCAATATGTCGATCTTGTTTTTGATTCGAAATTTATCGAATAATCCGAAATGCAAGATTCAGTATCAATTGATATTATCCTTCAATTCTTGAATATCCCTTTTAAAAAAAAAAAAATTTTCGAAATCGAAACCGAAACCGATTTACATGTCTATAAACATAAGTAAATGGCGAAATTCTTAGTTTTTCACGCCTGATCAGCTATATCTCCTTTATAAGGCACGAGTTCGGCTTTCCGTGGAATACTGTTCGCACCTCTGGGACGGCTCCGCTAAATACCTACTGGATGCCCTGGATAGGTTGCAGAGAAGAGCTGTCCGCATTGTTAATGATACAGACATTACAGAGTTTATAGAGCCGCTTCAGTTGCGCAGAGACATTGCCTCACTGAGCCTGTTCTACCGTCTGTATCATGCCGAGTGTTCTGAAGATTTATTCAAATTAATCCCTTCCTCTCCTTTTCACAACCGAACCACGCCCGCTGGTATCCGGAGCCACAGTTTTACGGTAACTCCTATCTGGGCACAAACTAAAAAGTTCGCTACATCTAATTTTTGCCGTACCGTGAAGCTGTGGAACAATATCCCGGCTAGTGTGTTACCTCCTTCCTAATCCATGGAGTCCTTCAAGCGTAAGGTGAAGAGACATTTACGCAGGCTGGCATGACAACGAGAACCGACGGAGGAGGGTGTATCTCTCGATGGTCGCTGTTGTTTTTTGATTGTACTGTGCTTACCATCAGACACAGTGCAGTCACTTTGCAGTGCTACAATAAAATAAAAAATCTGAGAAAACAAACATAAAACTAAAATAACGGAATTGAGAATTCTTCTTTTAGAAGTCGGTTAATAAAGTGCCTTTTGATGAGTTTAGTGTTTTAAAGAAATGGTAGCTCTTCTCATTAGTGCTTTCTAAGTAGTTTTTGTGATATCCTGGAAATCTTGTTTCGCCTCATTATTTCTAAACAGCTTACCTTGTCCACAGTAAGGAAACTTTATTACGCAATATTCCACCAATATTATAAAGTATAGAGTGACATAACGAATGATTACTATTCATACTATTATCATAAATACGATAGTGAGTTTGTTTGTCTGTTACGATTTCACGAACGAGAACCGGTGTTTTCAACACTCTACCAGACACAGTATATATCCCCATCACTTTTCATCATACAAAAACTTTGCCGATCAAAATTTAATAGCCGTCCCGTAAGAAGTGTCAGTAGAAAAAAAGAAATTACCTCGACATTCCTTTTCAAAAAGAACAAAATCGCGTGCACAATCCAGTACTTGAACAACGTTATACATTAAAAGGAAATTATCGTGCTAAGTAACATATAACATGCAGCTGTTTCCTTCACTTTAAAACGTATTCAAGACTCCTTGACTGATTACAATCAATGATTCATCCCGTAACCAGTATCTAAATCTTAACAACCACATTACATTGTTAAACATTGCAACACAACGACAGACACAATTACATCGCCACTCTTGACAAATAACGTGTATCACAATAGCATTATCATCGTAGATTACTCCGCTAGGAGTATTATTATTCTGTGGTAGGTTAACCACAACGATGTTTGTCCGCTGTGCACTCGAATGAAAAAACAACATTTATATTATGGAATCAAAAGGGTCAATAACCTCTACACATACATCCGCTAAACGTAAACATAATTGTTTAGCAAATTGTTAGCATTATAACCAGAAACGTCGATTTATTATTGATGAGTTTTTTGTACAAGTCTTTGATACCTCACTAAGTATTTGTACTAAGTTTCTACTTAGACTGCCCAAAAAAGAGTGTAATGTTTTTGAGTTCATGTATATAATATGTGAGTTTCTTTGTTCCACCATACCATTTCATTTATATTCATACCTGGGAAGTGTAACTTCTCACGTGCGTACATAAATACACTCTCTCCTTTTGTTAGTTTTTGTAAGCGCAACTAAAATATAATATGTACAGAAAAAATTAAAAACAATAGTGACAATTTTCAATTTTTTTATTCCTTGTAGGTTTGGCCTTTTTCCACAATACCACGTAATGTTATTAATAACGGTGTGGTCTAAGATTGTATAACACGCTAAAACTATAGGAGGGCTGAATCTCAAGGGTAGCTGCTAGAACATACGTATACGATATTTGGCGACATATATTTTCAAAATGAGAGTGGTACTAGACAAACGTGTTTACAAATAACTCTACTATCGTGTTTGCAAAACGCTTCACCAAAAATACCGGTTCGTTGTGACATTTGCTCCTATGTTGATCGGTGCGATTTCCGAATTCGTCAGCTCCGAGCTATAATCGTTTTTTTTTAATGTGAACGTAGCACACTTTTTTAACGCCTGTTAACTATTTTTTGTATTCAATACTAGCGTCTGCCCGCGACTTAGTCCGTGTGGAATAGTTACCTTGGGCTAATGTTAACACGCAGAGTAAGCTCTCAAGAGGAAAAAAAATCCCCGATTTTGAAACATTCTTCATTGGTGCTCCGCTCCTATTGGTCTTAGCGTGATGATATATAGCCTATAACCTTCCTCGATAAATGAGCTATATAACACTGGAAGAATTTGTCAAATCGGACCAGTAGTTCTTGAGTATACACCCCACAACGTCACAAACTCACAAAATTTACCTCTTTATAATATTAATATAAAAATACGTATGTAAATTTTTGAATTTATCTAATAAAAAAATCTCAGAATACATTACACAAACTGGTATTGATATCTACTGCTACATCTATATCTATCTAAGTAAACGAACGCCCATATTGCTTTGTACACCAGCAGCTCGGGCCGTGGTAGCACGCAGCGCGGTGCGACGACTTTCACCCGTCATAACGCGTTTGTACACAATTCCATTCGGTTTTGCCGCATTCAAACACATTTCGTCAATAATAAATTATTACTATAGTGATATTATAATGTCTGTTCCGGAATATATTGAACTGGAAGGCGGAGACCGCATGCCGCGTATTGGATTCGGTACATGGCAGGTATGTTTTCATCTATTTAAATCTATAAATATTAAAAGCTAATTTATCTTTATATATATATATATATATATATATATATATATATATATATATATTATATCGAGATATTAGATCTATTTAATCGTTTTATCGGACAATATTTAAGTGAACGGGATTTTGTTATTTACAAGTTACGTTTCAATCGCCTGCGTCCACAGAAAGTGTCAATTATTTGTCTCCTTTCGCCAGACAAAGGTGATTGTACTCGTGAGAATTTTATTTGCATAATTAACCGACTTTAAAAAAGGATGAGGTTCTATGTTCGGCTGTATGTATTGTTTTATGTATGTAAGTGATGTCTTCGTCAATCGTGGACCAATCTTAATGAGTCTTTTTTGTTTGAATCGGCTATACTAACAGACGATCCGATATAAAAATGAAGAAAATATTCTACCGCTAAGAGGGAAAATACCGCTTATTGGTATTCACCCACTTCTCGTTTACATATGTTCACCAATATTTTTGTCGATTTTTAACCGGTTTCTGTGATTTTTATTTTATTTGAAGTGCTAATACATCAAGGGTGGTCTTATTCAAATTTGAAAAAGATATTCCAACCCTAACGATGGAAAATAAAGGGATGAACAGCGCTTAGATAAATGAATTTCACTTACTTCCCGTTAACAAATTTTGATAAAAACTTGGCTCAACTTGTATTTGCAATAAAAATAAAACATATGATGTCTTAAATACGATTTCATGATGGGATGAGCGGACAATAGAGTATAACCGTTTACAGCAGCCATCTTGTGTTTACTCTCATATAACGAGTGTTGTGACGAGGACTTACATGTGGGCCGTTATCAAAAAATTTGACTGTTATCAATAAGGTCGCAACCACGAACATAACCGGATGTTACATATTTTACTCTATAGAAACGTACACATTTCCACGAAAAATGAAAAAAATGGACTTCAATATAAAAAACAAAAAAAAAAGGAAAAAGGCTCTAAAACACGAAAAATAATATTATTACTAAAACTTAAATGGCAAAAATGTGCGAAGATAATTTATTTAATATTCTTAACGTAGAAACAGTATTAAAATTACTTATTAACTTACTATCAATCGAAAAAAAAAATTAGAAGAATAAGTGGGCACAAAATGGGAATAGTGGGGTTAAATACGGTTTTAGTTGAAGTTTTTTTTGAGACAAAAAAATTTAAAATCCGAAGTGTCGAACTTCGAAAAAATGACGGTTTTCTTGAAAAAACTAAAATATTTTATTGTTCTTTACTTCTGAAAATTTTTTTTAATTTTTTTCTAAAAACTACATTTAAAAACAAGAATAAACAAAAAAAAAGTGCCAAAGGGTCAATTTGTGTCAAAGTTATAGCAATTTAAAAAAAAAAGAGCGTTTTTTTTAAATTCGTAACTTTTTTTGGGTTGGGTAAAAAAATCTGAAAAAATTCAGAAAAATGTTATTGGTAGGATAGAAAATAATACCAAATTTTTAGCCAAATCGAAAGGGGTCGAAAAAAAAACTCGGTGATTTGGCATGGAATGCCCCATATATTATACGAACATGAATCTTTAAATATATGTATAGATAATAATACGGTATAATCTTGCAGGTTTTAAGAGCTTCCGCTGCGTATTAGCGTTAGCCCAAAGTAACTATTCTACGCTGACGAAGTCGCAGGCAGAAACTAGTAAATTATAATTATGCTATTAAATGCTATTTATATGGAAAAAAAAATCTTAACAGGGTTAAAAATATCTTATATAGTAGTTATTACAAGCGTCAATCTTTTTGACCGCTCTGAATATAGCCGTAAACTCGGGTTTGTGTGTAATGTAGTCTAGAATTTAAAATAATTACAAAATAAAGCCAAAAAAATATTATAGGAAACTAAAATAGATGCCATTATTTATGCCTTAGTTCTTTCGTTGTTATATATATAATATAACACGTATTTATGCCTAAAGTTGCCTTCTGCGCAAATGTTCAAAGCGGTTAAAAAGTTTGGTGAGGACTATACATTACGTTATCTAGTAAAATAACATTAAAGATAAATCATAAGTCACTAAAAACTATTAACTGGTATAAGTTTTGTAATTTTGATTTACGCTTCGAATACAGTATATCATTTAAGATCGCTTAGAGATATTCAAACGTGAATCAGTTTTGACAGAATTTTTATCTTTATTCTTGTTGTCCGTAGCATGCTTATTATTCGTAGTTTGTTTTCTTCTACGTCTGAAATAGCACCTGAAATATTTTTTAAAGGTTTCCCATCTTGATTTCTGGACACTAGTTGATGAGTCTGCTATCGAACATGGTTTACATTCTACGTATTCAGAGACACAGGAACACTCAGATCCATTGCCATCGAAGTCTCCGCTGCAGTGAGATAACCCTCTTGAAGTTGAAGCTCGGCAGGCATTAATTTCTGTTGTAAATTTATTCCTCATGTATTCCTCACTATTCTCGCATAGATTCGTCGATTCTCTGGACATATTAAAGAGTATATACCTATTAAACAAATAATCTATAATTAAATATGATAGTAGATGAATTACTACAATAAGTTTTTTAAAATAAACTTGACGCAATATTTATTGATGCGTCATTGATTATTAAAAAAATTTGAGGTTAATACGTTTTGTCAATCTTTGTCATGAGTGGAGGAATAAAATCAGAGGAAATTCAAAAAGTTTGTATCCTGTGCCTTTAGCGGAGTACGCTAAACGCGTTTTTTGTGCAAATATAATTTGAGAAGGAGACATTGTATGTAGATAGTAAAAAGATACAAAATAATAAATATTACATAATACTACTAAATAATACATATATATAGATATAGAGATAGAGATACATATATATATATACAAATATCTCATAGACGTATGAGATACTGAAATTCTCAAAACTCAGATCTTTAACTACATAATAATTATAAGAGAAAAAAAAGTTTTTGTTCAGGATTGACTAAAGCGATTTAGTTTAAAAAAAAAAACTATCTGATACCAACGACTTCATTTGTACTGTTAATACCATATCCATTAATACAATATATTTTATATACAGAGGAAAAAAAATACAAAAAAATGAAAGGGAAAATATACATTGCTTAAAAAATTCGGTTAGCCTTTTTTACTGCTTATAAAAATCATGTCTTAAACCTTCAATAACTTTATAGGAAATAAAAACATATCTTGTTATTTTTTATGAGGATCAAGTGTATTTGAAGTAAAAGTAATAGATTTTTTTTTTATATAGCATAGGAGGCAAACGAACAGGTGGGTCACCTGATGTTAAGTGACCACCACCATCCATAGACACATGCAACACCAGAGGAGTCGCAAGTGCGTTGCCAGCTTGTCTATGGGGGAGGGGTAGGGAAAGGGGGAAAGGTGGTGGGCCTCCGGCGCTCTCACTGACCGAACGAAACGCAACAATGCAAGCACTGTTACTTCACGTCGGTTTTCTGTGGGTCGGGTGGTAGTACCCCGGGCGAGCCGACCCATTCATGCTGAAACCAGTAATACCTTCAGTAATACCACCTACAACACACACAAAGTACAAAAATGTATCCACAGATCACGCCAGCGTGGTCTGGGGGTAAATTTCGCTCCCGCCCACCAGACTAGGCCCCCCTCGGCAGCGGCTCAAGCCTAGGTCCGTTCCCTCGGCGTGGAGCCCTTGAGTACGCCGTTTGCGCGATACAGTGACACAAAATCTTACATCACTGCGACAACATTACACATATCACCTCCACACACGTTCACGCATACACGCTTACACATGCTAGTCGAAGGGTTTTATTTTTTTCCCTTATTAAACTGAAATAGTTTAGAAAATTATCCGATACGAAATATATATAAGAGTTGTTGAGGTATGTATGCTTGGTACACATGTATGTTTCAACAACTCATATATGTACGAATAGTTAGCTTAGCTTAGATAGGTCGCGAATTGCATGTATCAGGCAACAGCCCAAGCCGAGGTGTGCCGTGCACCCTTGAGCTAGTTGTCAAATAAAATCGGCTGAGTGCCTTAAGCGCTCGCCTTAGTAGTCCGGTGAAGCTGTTAAGACCTTGCTAGGTCAATAGCGTAGTCAGTTCGAGAAAAAAAAATCAAAAATGTATAATATTGTATATAAAAAAACTTAAGAGTTAACTTATGCAGTTGATCTAAAATTAAACATTTAAATTACTAATGAATATTGGGTATATTCAAATCTTTAAAGTAATCAATTGATGCTAATAACATTAGCCCCTTATAAATAATCATAGTTAGTCATATTTAGAGCTTAAACTATGTAGTTAACAACTGTTTCCAGACGTCTGATGAAGTTTTAGAAAAGGCGGTGGAAGCAGCATTGGATGCTGGATACCGGCACTTTGACACGGCCCGCGCTTATGAGAACGAAGCAGCTTTAGGAAGAGCTCTCAACCGTTGGATTGGAGGAGACCCCGCAAAACGAAAGGAATTATTTGTTGTTACAAAACTCCCACCAGGAGGTAAGAACATATCTTAAAATTTTAAGATGTACAAGTAACCCTTCTTATAAGTTTATTGAAGTTATACTTCTTTTGGCGCGTTAGGGGAAAATAATGAGAGTAAATTTTTACGACGCGCACGCACACCGTCACGACAAACCGACACCCTGAAGTTAACAGTAGTTAGCAGTTGTAGTTAGTGTCGTTTTTTCTACAAACGTAGAATAAGACGAACTTCGATCAACAATAACTAGATAAAGGGTCACGTACAAAATCGAAGCTAAAAGCTGTCCGCGTAAATATATACTTATGTGTAGCTATTTGTTTACTCAGAAAGGGAGAAAAAAAGTTTTAAAACAGTTTTAAGTTCAACCTAATTACAACCATGACACCTTGTAATAAAGTCACAAATGTTCAAAATATTATCTAATACTTAAGATAAAACGAGCAAAGCAATAAATTACTCCCCTCATAAATGAAAAGACAACATAAACAACATTTAGTGTGAATTCAACCTTAACACGCAATGAATAAAGTACTTTTTCCCGTTATTGTGCGTGGTTGAAGAGCCTTGGCCAAACATTTGTACTACAGGTATAAAATTGGTAATTTTGTTCAAAATTTGATATTATTTGTTAGTTTAAAGCTTACAATATAACTTATTCAACATGTATTTAGCGAAAGTAAGATACACCGGCCGTTACATTGCTTTTTCAGGTATTATTTTTGCATCTTTTGAATACACTGCGGCATGTGAAACGTGCTTACATTGGCTGTATTTCAAACAAACTAAACAAAATAAAAACTCACATTTCAAGTGAGCTGTTATTTCCCGAGACGTATTTTTCGCGCCGACCCGTTATCTAGTTATTGTTAATCGAAGATGGCGAAAGATAAAAATTTTTGAAAGATTTTTATCTTGTTATGCCAAAGAAGTATAACTTCTAACGCGTGTACATAAGTACACACGCACTTTTTTTATTATGTAATTGTTTTTTTGTGTGATTTAAAGTGAACCTCAGATCAGATTCAATGTTCAATTATTAGAATGGTAGAAACAGTGTTATTGCTTCTTCAATGATAAATCTACCACATATGTTGTAATTTATTATTGTTATTATCCGTGGTGGGTTAATGATACGATTTAATAAATAGCATTTTTTACATCGTGTACAATTTACAGTACACACTCCTAAACCAACAAACGAACAGAACTCAGAACATCAGACTAAATAAAATATCCAGTGATATTATAAGTAAGCTTTTTACTTATAATAATAATTGAAAATATCCCACAAATTGATAAATGAACGTTGCCTTCATAAGCAACGTATTTAAGAAATTAAACATTTATCTAAAAAATTAACAGGCTAAATTTTCAATAAAGGAAATGTCTATTCTGGAAACTGGTTAAGCGAGCATTAGAAAAAAACACTATAAAATTTGCTATGGTTTCACGATACTTTCTTTCACCAAAAGCTCCGGTTAATTGTAGTATTCAAAGCTAAATATGCTACAATTAAGCCAAAATTCAAATTCGTCAATGTAGAATTATTCGCTCCGCATATTTTTCACAGGAAACCGGCCAGATCTAGTTGAAGAGTATTTCGACGCCTCCTACAAAGATCTTAATCTGGAATATATAGATTTGTTTCTGATACATACACCCTTCGCCTTTGAACATGTTCCTGGCGACCTGCACCCAAAGAATCCCGATGGATCCATGAAAGTCGATCATTCTACGGACCTCGCAGAAGTGTGGAAGGTAATATATAATTGCAAAAACAAATAAATTAGGTTATAAGAAACTAAATGCTGATAAATACATTGTTTTAGTTTAATTTCATAAAAAAGTTATTTAAACATTTCTCTTGACGCCATGGAAACATCATAGACCAAATATTTTTATTTTAAGTTACATTATTTTAAATTTTATTAACATATAAAACCTCATATATGCATTATATTTAAATTTTAAAATGTTAATGGAAGATACAGCTGAAAGATAATTCTTTGCTGCATTAAACATTCGTGTGAAAACTATTTTGTTCGCTAATTGTTTCCTTTAAAAATAATACCCGTAAGTATTATAGCTCAGTACGAACCTATAAGTCATTTTAGACAGCGTCATTGTGTATAACTTGTACTAATAAAGGGCCCTAAAGTCATTTGTCGGAAAAATATGTGAACTAAATTGTACGTACTTAAAGATAATTACATTGATATAGAGATTCACTATATTCTTGTTAAACTATAAAAATAACAAAAGTAAATAATGGGTATATCCTATGTTGAAAATGACTCCGATAATGCAGAAGAGTCTATAACAAAACTACACGTATATAATCTCAAAGAAATAAAACAAGATGTGAAGGAAATAACAGCAAATGCAGTCTACAGAAATGATATTATATATAAAGAATGCAGTTATGAAATACCTAAGATTAATGTTTTAAAACATCAAGGAAAAAGTGAAATAGAATGCCCGAAAAATCATTTAAATAGCCCCAATCCGTTCACTTGGTCAAAAGTATACAAATCACCTTTAGAAAGAAAGCGCTTTGTAAACGCAAAACATGTTTCAGAGGTAGATAACTGCATAAACATAGATCTTATTCGTGACTGTGATAAAATGAAAGATATAACAAATCAAGTTATTAATAAAACATTGGGCACTTCCACTATATCACTGAATAAATCTAAGAAACAATTAAATACAAAATTACTCTTGCATAAAATTACAAGTCCCAGATTTCTATGCCCTTGCTGCACTGGTGGCGATGATCATTTGGAGCAATGTTACAGAAGCACAACGAAATCATTTGATAGCGTAGATTTGACTATTATTCCGGATTTACATCCATCAAATTTAGAGCTGGATCCATCTATTTTGAGCTTAATAAGAACTTTAAGAGTTAAAAAGAAGCCAAGAATCTATAGTAAAATTATTACTTTAGTACTACGAAATACGTATAAAAACGCCGTGTGTTTTTTGGAACCTTTGAAAATTATAAGATAAGGTTTTTTAATAATATAGGCCACATATATATATATACAATATTTGAGTATCAGCCATCAAAGAAAGAAGTCAATAGTTTTATATATGCCTAGAGGAACATGTTGAAATATGGCTAACCATCATTCCACGCCAAACTTGTACTCAGGTTTTTTTTAAAGTACTTGTCGGTACGCAAGTATCATAATCTACAATATTGATAATGCTATGAACATAAATTACCCATTCAATATTCCTAAGAAGAATTCAGTTGTCTCCAAGAAGTCTAGTTGCATATTTCTCAGAAAATAAAATTTACATATTGACTGAGTCATAATGACACACATCAGAAGAAAATAAATGAAAATTTCCAAGTCTTACACAACAAATGAAGAAAAGTTTGTAAACATGGCAAATGGATATAGAAAATTCACTGTGAACAATAAATACATATAACATGTCCATATTAGTACCGTATTGCTTAAATTATATTTAATACAGGTAAAATGGTCCATAAAATAACATATTCATGGGTCTACATGAACCATTATGATCACTAAATGTCATGTCAATAAAATGTAAGAGTTCGAATTTACAGCGATGTAATGAATACAATCATTCAAGGTGTAAGGCCAAAAGCGAGCCGTCGATACTACAAAAATGTAGACATTTCTTCAAATATATATTTTGCTGCAACCGATATATGAAGATGTTTACAAGGAAACGACGGAACAAACGACCAAAAACGATCACACGCAGAGTGCCACATATTGATTACATAAAAAATCGTACCAAAACCACCAAATATGAGCAAAACTCACCTAGTACATAGAGCAACAATGAAATTGAGACATATTTCTGTTCAGTGAAATTTAATAATGTTGCAAAATGGCCAAACGCTTAATGAAAAATAATGGATTTAAGGGACACTCGTAAAAACTTTTTAAAACCCATCATCGTATGACATTACGTAAAACATTCAATCATAAAAATGGATAGATTTGCTTAATACCCCTACAATACTGTTACGTTGTCCCTTAAAAGGAATTACCTCCGATCGAGATGGTGGATACGGCAAAGAATGTTTTACTGTATAATTTCAGTCGTCAGGACAATTTAAAATCTAACGAGAGCTTTGAAATCACTTTACATGTGCTCAATAAATCAAATTCATCATTAGGACGTATCCTTAACATAAAACGTAGGAGGCGATATAAAAGATTTACCAACACTAATGTGTTACAAATTGTTGTCTACGCTTTAGCAAGAAAATGTAAGGTTAAAAAGAAATGATATCACTGAAATATAGAAAGAAAACATGGTGGTTCTTCATGAGCAAAAAAAATTCAGCAACACATAAACTATTAGCAACCTGTCGATCACTGTACATAGTGATAAACTAGAGAGACCTTTATATATCACAGACCAGTCATTGCATAAGATAAGTATTGGCAGAAGAAACACATAACAGGATATTAAATTATGCTGCCCAGGAGAAGTTTGTTTAAAACCACTGAAACACTATCTGCCCAACCAATAACCGCTGCCGTTTATTATAACGTAAGCATCAAATTAATTGGTGTTTGTTTATATAAATATAAAATTATAGTAAAAAGAAAACTAAAAACACATCTTTACCGACGATGTCTATAATTTACCAGTGAGGTCAATATTATCGATGTACTAGCGGACCCGGCAGACGTTGTCCCGCCCTGATTATGAAAAAATCCTTGACAAATTATATACGAAAACGTTCCTCATCAATCACTCTATCCACCGGTGAAAACCGCATGAAAATCCATTCGGTAGTTTTTGAGTTTATCGCGAACAGACAGACAGACAGACGCGGTAGGGGACTTTGTTTTATACTATGTAATGATTCACTGAGGAGGTGTGAGTCAATAAAGACACCGTTTATCTCTTAGAATGGTATTTATATTATAGCATTAACTAAAAAAATTAATAACACAAATGTATATACGGACGTATTCTACGATCGGTTGGAGTCGATCGGAGGAGAATTGTCTACGCAGACAAATTACTATGCACGCGCTATACTGTGTCGCTACACATGCTTATATGACAATCGGAAATAAAAATAACCTACAATATAAAAATGCGTCAGGGGCTTTTTACATTTTTATAGTAATAAGACATTTATATCTCTAGATAGCTAACAACGAAAAATTCACAAAAATCACTATCTACCAATTTTTTACGTTAAAATAAATTGTTCAGTTCATATTAACTGTAATACTATTAATACTGTATTAATACGACATGCTCTTTCACGCGCGATTGGAGAGTGCAGGATTATTATTGTTTGTCTTTAGACGCCTTCTCTTTCCGGCGCGAAAACGTTTTTACGCGTTAAACAGCGTGTCGTGTAAATACGGCTATTAACAAACCATTGTTTATAGTTTTTTGCAACTGTAAATTTATTTTTCGTCGCGAAATGAGTGGAATTTCGAAGCAATACATAATATCCTATCAATCTATGCTCTGTACATATAATCTGTATATATGTAGGTCAAGGTCAAATATTGTATTATCATGACCCTAAGACGAGTAAAAAATTTCAAATTACTCAGACATTTGGAAGTGAAAACTAATTTAAAAAATACCGTTACATACAAATAGATAGACACATACATGTTAAGCTAATAAAAAACTGTAAAAAATGTATCTTTTAGTATCTTTCGTTTCTGCGGCATAATCTTTAATACGGATGAATCAGTTTTTACGAGACATTTACCGATAGATATTTAGTAAAGTACATATAATTACGCTTTTAAGCAGTAATAATAAAATAACAAAATGACAACCAAAAATAAAAAGACGCCCATGATGTATAATAGATAAAACACGTTCCCACGACATTATAAAACCGTTTTCATGCGAACGAAGTCACCGCTACCAGTTAGAATCTCACAGTTATAAAGGACCAGTCGATTACCTTCTCTGTTATATTTTATATTGTCATAAGACACCAAAAGTTTTACCGAATCAAAATAAACTAATCAACCGGCTCTTTCGTATTTATATTCAAAATATCGCCAACTCATATCACATAAAGCAAATTCAATTTAAGATAACGTTTCAAAAAAGAGGAAAGCATAATGATAAACTTTTGTAAATTCAGAATTTTATGCAATAAAAATGTAAATATCTAACTGATAATATTAATATACTCTATTGGTATAAAGAAAAAATATACTACGCCTACTCTCCCTTACTTTCCTCTTATGCTTTTCTTACAGACAGTACTGAAATTAAGAGAATCGGGTCGAGTCCGAAATGTCGGCTTGTCGAATATAAACGGCGAGCAGCTGTCGAGATTAAGCGCCATCGAGAAACCGGCGTGCCTGCAAGTCGAAGTACATGTGCTATGTCAACAAAAACCTCTCGTTGCGGAAGCGAAAAAACTAAACGTACCTATAGTGGCATATTCGCCTCTAGGGTCAAAAGCTCTCGCTGACATTCTAGCAACTAAAACTGGGTAAGTATTTTAAATATATGTTCGCTATATGATCTCTCATTGTACCCTTCCAATATATTTTTGATAATTTAATGTATTTCCCTAAAAGCTTCGGTAATCTAGCTTTTATAAAAGACAGACATGGTTTTAATGCTACAAATAATAATAAATTAATCTATCCATAGTTTAGGCTTAGTAAGACCAGTAAAACTATTACCGTGTTATTATAAAAAAGTTAAATACCTATTGGTTTAAAAAAGTTTCCTAATAAATATACCGCGCTCGCCCGAGGCAAGTTCGCGTTATCCTTTTTCGCAAGTCTAACCCAACGTAACCAAAGCGAGACAAAAGAGCAAGATGGCGAACATTCAGCAACCGCGGTGCGTTTAATATGAGACCTTTTTAAGGCCAGGGTTCAATACGTATTTAATTTTTTTGGAATAACACCGTTCCAAAGCACTCTACTCATTAGCCGAATAGTAAATTCAAACACCATGTCAGACGGGTATAATGTTAAAAGGTTTTTTGTTAAAGCGTGGATCATTTCACTAGCGATAATTATGTCTGCAAAATGAAAACCCCTTATTTGTACATCCGATACAACAATGACTTGTACAGTTGTAATAAAGATATACTCAAAATAAGAGATAAACCAAATCAAGTCTCTTGCCGGCTCTTTTCGGTAACTAGATTATATTCCGAACTAAATTCTAAACTGATTCTAAATTGAGTATTACTGATTTTCATTTAATTTGTTTACACATAAATATTTATGAGTAACCATTGACATAGTAGGCAGTGATGGCAGACTAATAGATTTTACGGGTCTAACACTGACCCACATAGCCTTTTTAAACAAACCGCGTGTTTATTTTTTTTTATCATAAGCAAGGAAACGTACAATTACAAATATTTGTAAAATAATAAAAAAAATTAAACTTTGTACAATTGACGTTTATTATCTGTTTATATTTTTACTTGCAAAAAAAGAAGTATTTTAAAAGTAACAATAAATACTTCTTAAGTCTTGTCCTCTCTCCGTTTCCACGTGAACCATAGACTAAGTGACCCAGGAGTGGACAGACGAATAAAAATTATGAACACAGTTTGATCTACTCTTTAGTCCGGTGAAGTTGTGAAGGCCCATCAACCGAACAGCGTTAATCAGTTCGAAAAAATATTTATATACTCAAAAAGATTCACCATCTACAACGTTAGGGGTTTTATTGATAGGGTGATTAAATAATCTTCGAAATATAAATGGAGAATAAAAGAGGTTGGTGTTTTTTTAACAGCGGCAAGGAAAATATTTTAACAGTCGTAAATTTATGCCGTCGCTAGACAAGAACTTGTTTGGTCACTAACTTAAATCTGCCAACAAATTTTTACTAAACATTTAGTGAAGTTAGAAAACAAAAGAGTGATAATCGGCATGCTAGAAATTTCAACTCTGTTGTCTAAGATTGCAATCTATCATTAACTGACCTCAGAAATGTTATCTTGTATAAGGGTAACTACATGTTACATTAACCATTAACAGACAATAAATTCTATATATCCTGTTTGCTGTTTGTTACTTCTTTATTACAAAAAATATGGTTATTCTAACTATAGTTGTATAAGTAAGTGAAATATAAAAATGGGCGTGTGTACTTGTGTATACTTCTTTGGCGTAACAAGATAAAAATCTTTTCAAAAATTTTATCTTTCGCCTTATTCTACGTTTGTTGAAAAAACAACACTAACAATAGAAAAAATATATTTAATACATTGAAAGTTTTAATACAAAGAAATACAAACAACAAATACAAAGAAACAAAATGTTGACTATAGCTAACTTCAGGGTGTCGGTTTTTCGTGACGGTGTGCACGCGAATCGTAAAAATTTACTCTCACCATTTTTCCCTAACGCGCCAAAAGAAGTATAACTTAAAAATAAAATATATTTTTATCAATTCTTTTTCAGACGCAATTATCCTGATCTCCTTGAATTACCAGTCGTTCGGCACATAGCTGAAAACCTTGGTCGAACTCCCGCGCAAGTATTACTCAGATACACAGTGCAGCGTGGTGTAGCTGCAATTCCGAAGAGCACAAACCCTTCACGCATTAAACAGGTTTTAACACTTAACCTTTCATTATATCTTATTACTGAGGCGTTTTATTATACCAAAAAACTTATAAGATATGATCATTCAAAGAACTCGCTTGTTAGAAATATAGGAGTCTCGTGTTTAAATCCATACTGAACTCATATCGCACTTGTTATATACTAAAAGCAGAATGTGTCTAGCAACAGAGAGAGTTAAACGGATTGTATTTTTTAAATTGGTTAGAATTAGATACCCCACAAATTGAATTCCAAATGCATTCCTCTCTATTTGTGGTGAAGGCTCACTTATTTTTATTCTTCACCGCCACTTTTGCAGATGTTCACGAAAAAACAACTTCCAACTTCCAAACGACACCACAATATATAAAATACAATTTCCGAGGAACTACCAATGGCCGATTTAGATACCAATTCCGATTTGTAACTTATATAATGATTCCAAAAAGTAATTTTTCCTGTCTTCCAAGAAACATATACCCGAACAAGTTATACTAAATACACTTAAATTTTTATTCATCATAAGTTGATCATGTGATCACAATCTCACTTGATGATGTGGCGAAACTTGGTATCATGCTAAGCCTAGATTGAAAATTGCTCTCAGTTCCCGAATAGACACATAAGCTCTTCACGATAGCTCGGATCATTTCACTACGGATTTCACTTTCGGATTATTTCAATGTTCCAACAAGATGGTGGCTCCCTTGTTAGAAGTTTCCATGGAATCTTTGTGGCATCTCGGAATTCATGTTCCGTGGTGTTATTTTCCGTTCGCTTCACTTATGCATAATAACCGAACTATATAACGTAAAACACCGCCAATTTTACAAAATATAGAGTCAAAGAACACAAGATTACGAATAAAATATAAAATCCACCACATGACAGCATAAGATGGCGCCAAAAACTCCAACACGATTTATATGTATGGATGACATTTTTCATCGACTCCGTTTCAACTAGAGGATAGTAGTTAACTAGTCTTAAGAAATTGCTCTACCAGCATGCTACAATTTTCTCTGGATGTCTTCTGTCACAGAAACATTAGTAAGCTGTGTGCCTACATCGATCGACATGGTACCATCATCAAGAAATAATATAGCATTAAATGTTGTTGTAACGTCTGAAATAGCCAAAATGTTCAGCTAAAACAATATTAACTTTACATCACCCAGTAAACACATGAATTTGATATGACAATATTATTACACAATGTAGGTAAATTAAACGGTGTTTGTTTCGAAAGAAATTTATTTGTACTCCTTCAGACAATTTTTTTTTTCGAACTGACTACGCTATTCACCTAGCAAGGTCTTAACAGCTTCGCCGGACTACTAAGACGAGCGCTTAGGGCTTCAGACAAAATGAAACACCTGTAAATAAGTACACTATCACACGATTACACTAAAGCCACGGTTAGATCCTATCATATTGTAATTGCAATTCGCTTGACAATTTCTTCCTTTTGTTGTTCTTTTTCGTGCTCTTTCCCATACCCAGAATAGAATTCAGCTCGAACGTACTCTGGCAGATCTTCATAAAAGATAAATTTCATTCTCACGGTCCATGATTCAACCGTTGTTTCTCTGTAACAATGAGTTCGCACACACAATATAATGTTATAATAACCTATATAATCCTAACTAATATTATCGATATGAAAGCGAGTTTATTTTCTTTGCTTGTTACTCTTTCATACACTAACTACTTAAGCGTTCATCATGAAATTCTGCATTCATATTCTTAGGGCTATATAAAAGAATACAGAGTAGTTTTTATCCAGAAATAATGTATTATTCCTGAAGGATAGATAAAATCAACATTCACACTAGCGACGCCGCGAGCAAAAATTGTATAAATGTCACATAAGTATACGATCGGAGTTTTTGGCGGGATTTTGGTCTGTCATGTAGTGGATTTTATATTTTATTCATAATCTTGTGTTACTTGACTCTATATTGTGTAAAATTGATGGTGTTTTATGTAATATAGTTTTTTATTGTGCATAAGTGAAGTGAATGGAAAATAACACCACGGACCATGAATTCTGAGATGCCATAAAAACTCCATGGAAAGTTCAAACAAGATGGCTACCATCTTGTTAGTTCATTGAAATTATATCAAGAAACTTGTAATGTCGTTACTCACTTGACAATGGCAGTAATAGTCTACTAGAAGACTGGTTGCCGAAAATGGAATGGAAGAAGAACTTGTAATACTATTATACTACTCGACAATGGCAGTAATAATCTAAAAGATTGGTTACCAAAAATAAAGATTAAAAAAAAGTATACGATCTGCGTTCACATCCACAATGAGAATATAGATTTAGTTTGCACGTGCGAAATAAATCAGTACTTGTTTTATGATTTTTGCAGAATATATCAATTTGGGACTTTGAGCTGAATGAGAAAGAAATTAAAGAACTAGAAGCGTTGGATCGCGGCGAGGACGGTCGAATATGTGACTTCGCTTTCTTCCGGGGAGTGGAGAAACACCCGGAATTTCCTTTTAAAAAATAAACCGTTTGAGTGTGTAAAGTAAAACAAAAATATAAAATTAAGAAACTTGTTTATAAAAGGCAATAGTAAAGGGATTTGCTTATTTACAAAATAAAAATTCAGTCCTAGTAACTTTGTTTTTATTTTAGAGATTAATTTCGACTTAAAGATTTTGTTTTTAATTCAGAGAGAGAGAGACAAACATTTTTATCGTACTCAGTGGTTAATTATATTTAATTGAAGTATGTGAAATATGTCAAAATGTCCCCAGAATACCCTACAAAATTATTATCACAATCTGATCAGTGGTTTTGGTGTGCATAGAGGACAAACATACAAACATTGAATTTTATTTAAGATTAAACTCATGTCTATAACTAAGCGAAAGCCCAAACTAATGGCTAAATTCAGAACGGTCAGAGAGTTTAGCGAGAACTGTAGCTATCGCAAATGTTTTCAAACGCATGATATTAAATTTAACAAAAAATTTTAATGAATGAATAACTATTATTGAGTTCACATACAAACACAGCTAATTATACTTGGAATAAAATTAATTTAAATTTCAAATGTAAGTATAAGGCCCTGGCTACATGCAGTAACACAGTTTATCGTGCACTATCTGAATAGCACCAACGCTATCAAGCATTAAGAAAATAGCAAAGGGTCAACGGAATCCAAAAAATAAGTAGCCTACAACCAAATCTACAAAAAAATCCGCAATGAATTGCCATAGTCCTATGCCGATACGTTCAGTAGGTTTGAAACAAATGTTTATGATTAATTGCAAAGCAGTGTTCATACTTAGTTTTAGTCACCATTCGCAAAGATTTTGTAAGTAGCCAGTAGTAAGTACCAAATGTTTCGACTTTCATGTATTCGTTTAAACAAACTTAGTATGCTCCCATGATTTTACTCATACATCTGGAAAATTTACAAGTCACTATTCTATATCTAATTGATGTTAAGTATAAAAATTAATTTTGTATTCGTCAAAATCAAAACATCTTTATACAATTTAGGCCCTAACGTGGCACTTCTACACATACACACACAGGCAAAACTACCACAGGTTTATTTAGTATACATTACACGTCACAATCGTTTTTACTTGATGCACAGAGATGAGTCAATTCTAAACATCACTATCATTCACATATTGATCAAATGTATAATAGCCTTTTGACACCAAAACCCGCTTGAAATGGCGCATAAACTCACAATCCGGCAAATCGGTAATATCCTTTGGGACTTTGTCGTAAAACCTAATACTATTCCCTAAAAAACTTTTACTGATTTTACTAAGACTGAATCATGGAACAATCAGTTTGTCACAGTTTCTAGTATTTAGATCATGCCGTTTTTTTACGAAATTCAATTTTTCAAGGTGCAGATATACATTAAATTATCAAGAATGTATTGGGAGGGTAGAGTTAAGATACTGAATTCCTGAAACTTGGTCTTCAATTATTCCCGAGGTCCCATATTGCTCGAACGCCCGTTTTTGTAATAAAAATACGGTGCCCACCTCAGCTGCTGCCCCCACAACAAAATGTCACAAGACAATAAGCTATGAAAGTAAGCGTAGTAGACTAACCTAGCAGTGGAAATAAGATTTTCACATACGCACATAGACGTGCGAGTTAAGAATTATTCAGACTTACAGATAAAATAGCAAAAATTGGATTATTCAAAGGTACGTTTAAACTCGTACTATTACTAATGACTCGTAAAATCTTAGCGAATTGCGAATAAAACCGAATAAATTGTGTTACACGACATATGCGTGTCAGTGCATTCGAAAAAAGGAATAAATAGTTTAAAATCAAGTCCATGTGTTGTAGACGATGCCTTATATAATAATTTCCTGAATAACACCATCATTGTATACACAAAAGAATGACATTCGTGCGTGGGACTCTTAGCCATTAGTATCTTTTTAGTTTAAAACGTTATAATGTCCGTAATTATAAGAGGAGCTGTGAATTTATATAATTTTCTAAATGAGGATATTGCAGGTAATACCTTATATATTAAAACTAGCTTCTGCCTGCGACTTCGTCCGCGTTAAATAGTTACTTTGGGCTAACGCTAACTTTAACTCGCAACTTCGTTTAGGTAGGCGATATATAAGTCTGTAGTCTTCCTCAATAAATGAGCTATCGGACACTAAAAGAATTTTTCAAGTCGTACCAGTAGTTCCTGAGATTAGCGCGTTCAAGCAAACAAACTCTTCAACTTTGTAATATTAGTGTCGATGTAGTCGAAAAGAAATCCACTATTTCGGTACTATAGAAGCCTTGATCCCTATTGACAAAAAACTGGCAAAGCCGATTATCACAAGCTTCTTTTGAGATGACTATTTCAGCAGCAAAATCGTGTGCCACAGATAGGTGGTAGTCACTTGGAGCCCGGTATAAAATATACGGTGAATGCATAAAAGTATCCCAACCCAGTTTCCGCAGCTTCTGGCAAGTTACTATCGATGTTGTGACGTAGCGTTGTCCTGATGCAAGAGAACGTCTTTCCTATTCATCAATTGATTCTGATAAATGCTGATCAAAATAGTAAAATTGTTGTTAGTACAAGTCAGAGTTAAGTATTGCCGTGGGGGAGCAACTCATCACTACATCTTATAAAATAAAACAAAGTCCTCTCTGCCACGTCTATCTGTCTGTTCGCGATAAACTCAAAAAGTGTTCCTCAATCCTTGCTTGGTCGCCGTTTGTTTCTCTGGTCATTACCGTCTTCATTTTACATCATTGTAGGTCCTCCACTTTTCGTCACCTGCCACTATCCGCTTCAGGATTGCGTTGATATTGTTACGATTCAGAAGTAATTCGCGGATGAATTCGATCCATGCCGTTTTTACGTTAACTCGTGTGGCACCCTTATATCGGGATTCTTTTTATAAATAGTTACCCTAAGTTAAAATAGTTTACCTAACCCGCGCATCTACGTCTGCATGAAATCGGTTACTACCGTTTCCAATTGTATTTCCAAACTCGAAAAATCTTAAAATACCTACATAGAACCCGGTTACAGCGACTCCCACTATTTCCAATTGTCAACCAAACAATGCAAGGAACTCCCTAAGTAACTACTCAAACACATCCCTATAATTGGTTTAATGAATGACTTACGTATGTGTGGAAGAAATTTCAATGAGGCGGACGTAGCGACATCTGTCATTCAGCAACATCAATAATTTCATTTTGTTTGAAATACGAACGACCGTTGAATGATTTGGATATTGTGTACACAAAAATGGCGAACAAAAAATGGTAGGGTGAGTTTAGGAGGGTGAAAACTTGAGGTTATAGGTATATTTTGAAGTCAAATAAAAAAAGATACAAAAAAGGAAAATAGACAACAAAGTTGAAAAAAAATTTCTGGATTCTCTAATCACGTAGAGGTGTAAAATATAATTTACGACCTATTCTCATACCTACCAAATATACAATTAAAAATCTCATAATAATTGTCCGAGCCGTTTCGGAGGAGTTCGACCACAAATACCGTGACACGAGATTTTTATATATTAGATTTATTCAAATAATTTTTATGTAATGTTTACCTCGGACGAAATCGAAACATTGCTTACCCGCCGATCAGACTCGATGCGAAAGCCGCGATCAAAAACTAGTCATAAATATATTATACACTAGCCGACCCGTGCCCACTTCGTTGGGCGGTAATAGGCATTATCAAGCTATCTAGCATTTCTCTAGAACTCAATCATATATATCTCATATAATTAAGGCAGCGTTCGTAAGAAATGTTTTCGTTCGACCATTTTTCTCCGACTCCCCAGATATTACCCCCTACAACCTCACAAACTTTACCTCTTTATAATATTAGTATAGATTATAGATAATATAATTAGTTAATAGCTTCTGCCCGCGACTTCGCACGCGTGGAATAGTTATTTTGGGTTAAGACGCAGCGGAAGCTCTCAAAAGGAAAAGATACCCCGATTTTAAAACATTTTTCATTGTTGCTCCGCTCCTATTGGTCTTAGCGTGATAATATGTAGCCTATGACACTCATAAATAACGTGGCTTTATATTGGTAAAAGAATTTTCAAAATCGGTTTAGCAGTTCCTAAGATTACCCCCTACAACGTCACAAACTCACAAACTTTACCTCTTTATAATATTAGTATATACATTATAGCCCCTGCCCGCGACTTCGTCCGCGTAGTAATAGTTACTACTCTGGGCTAACGCTGACACACAGCAGAAGCTCTCAAAAAGAAAAAAAAACATCTCGATTTTGAAACATTTTTCATCTGTGCTCCGCTCCTATTGGCCTTAGCGTGATGATATATAGCCTATAACCATTCTCGATGAATGAGCTATATAATACTGAAAGAATTATTCAAATCGGACCAGTAGTTCCTGAGATTACCCCTTACAACGCCACAACGGTACAACGTCACAAACTCATAACGTCACAAACTTTACCTCTTTATAATATTAGTATAGATAAATTAATAAGATACTATATATAATCCTTAATTCCTTTTTCCGTTTCATACATGTGATATCATATTTGGAATATTAGTATGAGATATACTATAGGTACATATTAATTATATTATGTAACCATTTGCTTAGATTCTAGAACACAAGAATGGTTTCTCATGAGGACTCCGTGGCCAGGTTTACTTATTCTAGGGATATACCTCATGACAATTCTACAATGGCTCCCGAATTATATGAAGAATCGGCCGGCCTACGAGCTTCGTACGGTTATAATACTCTACAACATTGTACAGATGATTGGTTGCGCCTACGTATTTTATCAAGTGGGTATTATTTTTATTTATTATTATTTTTTCACATTTTTATTATTGAGTTTATTATATAATCTATAGGCAATGCCAATAATTATGCCATTAGCGTCATCGGAACATAGAGACTCTGTCATTGTTTTCATATTGTCGTTAATAAAGTGCCGTTTGCAGCAGAATAATTATATTTTATAATCGTTAATACAAAGATCAAGTGGACGCATAACACAATTCCATCATAGGCACAATTATATCTTATAACGCCGTAGTCACAGCTCTTTTGAAGATCGCTTTTTATGTCTCTTCTTACTCGCTCCTGTCTACATTAAACCTCTGATTGGACGCACCGCGGCGCGCATTACATACCCTTCAAGAAAGCGGGCTGGAATACTCTAGACGCTCGTGGTCATTACTCGAACGATTTGATAACGTTCGAAACGGGATAATTCTTATTATTGCATTCTCATTGTCCATGACTCATTCTTTGTTTACTTGCATCGAAGTGGCAAACAATGTGTTATGAATTAATTTATATATGAATTAATTACAAGTTGATTGTAGCTAACTAACATTTTACAAATTTTTACTTAGACACGTCCGAGCCCCTGTGACTCGGAGCTCCTATATCAATGAGACGGCTGATAACCTAATAGAAAGCGATCACTGGAGAGAATTTTCAGGTCATGTAATCCATGTGAATGATTAGAGCCCTCCTCGAGTAGGTGTTTCGTGATGGTAGACTTCTGCGTTTATTAATTTTTGGCTGCAGATGTAACCTTTCTTTCTTTTCTTTTTCTAGTTCTTTAACCTTTTCTGCGATTGTACGCATTACTTGGCCTATATAAACAGCAACAAAATTATATTCAATATTGTAGACCCATGGAGTCGTAGGATAAGTGTGGTGGCCTAGTGGTTTAACCTGTGGAATATCATTTCAATGTCCGCATGTTCGAACTTCGGCATGTACCAACGAATTTTTCGGAATTCGCGTACATTTACTAATTTAAATTGGTAACACTATCGGCTGACGGTGAAGGAAAACATCGTGAGGAAACCTGAACCTGAGAAATGTTCTTGTAGTATACTACTGTATGTGGGAATACATAGAACTGTGGATTTCTCAGAGTCTGAAATCGAAAGAGTTGCAGTGGGTCTCCTACAGACTGTTGATGATGAGACCTGGACTCTGATAGAATACTGAATAAATACTACTTATTATAATAAATATTTGAATCCTCCTGTGCCCGCAACCCTTCCGAGTCTGAGGTTTCCTCAGTTTTGGGTTCCCTATGTCGGGGGGATCCTGGCATTATTCCACGCCCCCATTATCACATCATTACATATGTATATGTAACAGAGACATTTCGTATATATATACATACATACGTATCTAAAAGGGTGTCCATATGTCTTCATTAATCTATTTAAACTTTGTTAACCTGGTGCCAGAATATGCAAACCCAAACATTTTTCTCAAAAAAATATTGAATATGGGATTAGTTTTCTCTTATTGATTTTATTTTTCGATTGTCTGTAAACTTATCAATAGAATATACACAATCTTTACACTGCTATAATATTGACTACAAAACTTAGGATATCCATTGGAATGGTATAGGCTTTAATATTATTTTATTTATTAGAGTCTCGTTCTGGGATGGCTTCGTCATTACGAAATAGTGTGTCAACCGATAGACAATGAACCAACAAGCCTCGAATACGCCTGGAAAGTGTGCTACGTTTATTTCATCCTAAAACTCATGGATCTTCTAGACACGGTAATTACACATTTATTCGAAAATAAATTTTTCATTTTATTTGTTGGGATATACCTCTGATCTGATATGTAATCAACATGTAGAAGAAAAATAACTACCAAGTACAATTTCCAAAACACTGATTACTACTCGCTAAATAATTTTTAATAAGCGAGCGATAAAAATGATTTGTTATGCATCTGTGTTGGTCATTTTTATGATTTACTAGCGGGCCCGGCAGACCTTGTCCCGCCCTGGTTATAAAAAAATCCTTGACAAATTATATACCAAAACGTTCCTCATGAATCGTTTTATCCATTGGTGAAAACCGCTTGAAAATCAGTTCAGTAGTTTTCGAGTTTATCGCGAACAGACAGACAGACAGACGCGGTAGGGGACTTTGTTTTATACTATGTAATGATTACCCATCGAAACCTCTGATTGTAAGATTCGAACAGACATCTGCAGTCACGAAGTTCAATCGCATTGAAAACTGAACATAATACCTTCAAACACATCTAAAGAAATATAATATATTTACAAATGATTATTAAGGTATCATTTTATTTTTAGTATAAAGACTAGGGTACGTGTGTTTGTCATCAATATGAATGTTATTATTTTACTTGCTTCTGCCCGCGACTTCATCCGCGTGGAATAGTTACTTTGGGCTAACGCTAACACGCATCGGAAGCTCTCAAAAAGAAAAAAAGCTTTTGAAACATTATTCATTGTTGTTCCGCTCCTATTAGTCTTAGCTTAATGATACATAGCCTATAGCCTTACTTGAAAATTGAGCTACCTAACACTGAAATATTTTTTCAAATCAGACCAGTAGTACCTGAGATTAGCGCGTTCAACCAAACAAACAAACCCTCCAACTTTATAATATTAGTATAGATTTTTAAACCGTGTCATTATTACATTTACTTGACAACTAATATTTCTTCAGGTATTTTTCGTACTTAGAAAAAAGCAAAGCCAAATAACATTTCTACATGTGTACCATCACTTCGGCATGGTGATGCTATCGTGGGGTGTGATCAAGTGGGCACCAGGTAACTGAATATTTATTTTCGTAAAACTAAACATAATTTTAAATCATCTAAAACAATTGAATAGCTGGTCAACATACGTACATACTAAGAGATATTTCATCTTTTATCTGTATGCATAAGGTACCTGCGCTCCGTAACATTTTTTGGTAATTGAATAGACTTACATATATATGGAGCTATGTAACTATACGGCTATCCAGCTCCCAGAGAAATAGAGGTTCTTCATGGGAAGGTCCGCGAGGACGTGTTTGAGAATAAGTACCGAAGCCGTCCGCCCGGTCCTACCGGAGTTGTGTCAACGGAAGTGGGGCTCCCTGACGTTTCGTCTGGTACAGGTGCTGACCTGGCACGGGTGCTTTGGTTAGTAGCTGTACCGGATAGCACGCAGGGAGCCCACCGCTGCATGATATGCGTGTGGCGCTGATGAGGACACCGCACAGGACACATTAGCTGAGTGTGGTGCGTGGTAGGGGCAGCACCGAACTTTGGCTGCAGAGTTAGGACCAGATCTCTCACTGCGTAGCATGGCCTTTACCACGCTCGTAATTGGAATTGGTAGTCGTAGTAATTGGAATATGGTTGCCGCCTTCTGGAAGAAGGTCGTCTCGCAGGAGGCGGCAGAGAGGGCCTGCGAGGAGGACCCTCTGAGTGACCCTCTCTGCAAACGGAGGGCTGGTGGAAGGAGGAGGCGCTATGCTAGCCTCTTTCCAACACCGTAGCTGGACCTAAGGAGGATGGGTTAGGGCGCCCATCTGGCGGACGGAGGAGACGGCCGGCGTGTACACTACATTACACTACACTAACCTAACCTAACAAGGTCGGGGCCTAACGATTAACGCCGGACTACTGGGGCGGCATGATGAATTTCATAGAGACCTCGTGTCGCCCCACTACATCGGTGGATGTAGACCGTGGGGTTTTAGTGGGTAAGAGTTTCACACTATCCACTCTCTCTCCCGGAAGGGTGTCCATGTAGAATTTCCCCAGATTAAAAAAAAACTAATATAGATTGTTTAATGGAACTGATTGCTCTGCAATCGCTTCGTCAACGTTTTACGATGACGTTTTACGTGTCGATAACTTAGTGAGTGCCCACATGCACTTATTGCTGTTGCACACTTGAAAAAACCCACTGAAGCTATAAAGATTTATCAGTCCAATAACGTCAGTCAGTTCGAAGAAAAGGCAGGGCATTTTCGTGATAATGGACGGACTATTCACATTTCTACGAAAAATGTTATGGAGAACCGTTGATTGAAATTATGCAATACTTTTGAAGTTATACTTCTTTTGGCGCATACCGTCAAGAAAAACCGACACCCTAAAGTTATTACAATGCGCGCGCACACCGCCACGAAAAACCGACACTCTGAAGTTAGCTATAGTCAACATTTTGTTTCTTTGTATTAAAACTTTCAATGTATTGAATACCTTTTTTCTATTGTTAGTGTCGTTTTTTCTACAAACGTAGAACAAGGCGAAAGATAAAATTTTTGAAAAGATTTTTATCTTGTTACACCAAAGTAGTATACGTATAAAGTAGTATACAAAGTAGTATAGTATACTTCTAACGCGTGTACATAAGTACACACACACTTTTTTTTAAATGGCGCATAACACGTGATAACGCATAGGTTGGTAAGTAATGTATTTAAAAAAATATTTTCAATTGCAGGTGGACATGGAACAATGCTGATAACGATTAACTCATTTGTCCACATAGTTATGTATATGTACTATTTATTGACAATATGGGACGAATCTTTCAAAAAGTCAATCTGGTGGAAGAAGCATGTGACACAATTGCAAATTGTAAGTTTATTGATTTTTGTTAAAAAGTCTATGCTAGTCACGATTATTTTTTACACGAGATAAATGGTAACATCCATTCGTACAGCAAAATTTTTACTAATCAGTTAGGCGTGTAAAAGATGTATGTCATGTAATTGCATTGCCTCTAAAAGTCTTTGTGGGAAGGACTTAGCAATAGTTTAGTTTAGGAATTGCATTTATTATTGTATAAACCCGATACTATGATCCAAGAACAAGTACGACACTAAAAGATGAACAAATCTTTCAAAGTCCGTTGCTATTATTTCTGCATATTTTGGCACTAAATCCTGACACTACTGGTTTCTAAGCATACTTATAATAACTGTGATACAGTGGGGCAGCAATGACATTCCCGTTCGCATTTGTCGTTATACCTACAATCGAGTATACCCGTGCAGTAGTCTTGGGTGCCTCGAGATGTGACTTAACACTCCAGCATTAATATATAATGATAATCTTACATCGTCTCAAACTTTTTCGTCTGTATGTTGCATGTCACGTGATGGTCGGCCGCGGAGTAGAGATAAAGTGAAAGGCGCTCGTCAAAGCAGCCAGGGCCAATATGGCGGCGCCTCTAGTTCGCAGCAGCTGACCGTGTAGTGTATAGACTATTATTAGTTAAATGTCTATAGTGTGAAAAAAAGTTTCATTTTTACCGTGGTTTCATAAAACCACACAATCTTTTTTTTGTCTCGCGAAACTGGCCTGTCACTACCTAAAGTACAGTGAGTACGGTGCATCCAATCACCAGATCGTGGAGATGGCGAAGGGACTACACAATGTTTAACATTGGGCCAGTAGTAAATTAAGGCTGTAAGAGACTAAATTAAGGATAATTAAAACAAAACCTTAAAAAGTCTACACATTAGAGACTTTTTGCGCTAAGCGTGAAACTTGTTGTATATGAATATTTTACTGTGTGAGTAATCTAGCTCTGAATTCAGGACTTCCAACGAGGATCTTCAAAAATAAATCCTGCAACCGGGCGCTACATAACCTAGATATAACACGATCTCACTGAAATCGATGTACAGGTGTTCATTCTAATTTATTTTCAGACTCAATTCTCAATTCTTATGGTTCACTTCATCGCAACAATCGTTGTCAAAGACTGCCAATATCCGAAAGAACCGGCTTACATCCTTATACCACAGAATCTCTTCATGGTTATTTTGTTTGTAGATTTCTATATACGTTCTTATGTCAAACCAAAGAAATCTTAATTTTTTAACCTTTATTTAAATCAAATTAGTAATGAATACAATGAATTTTATATAGGTTTAACACATTATGTATATAATATATTACAAGATTAGTAATTTAGTAACTTACAATAATGTTAAATTGAATAATAAATTTGATTACTTGGAATTAATGTCTTTTTAATTGTTATTCCGTTACTTAATGATATTTTAATAGGTAACAAAGGAAATATCATGCTGGCATAATTACCGAATAGCCGATCGCCAATTTATACGAACTTTTAAACCCGACCGATGTCTAAAGTGCATAATATATCGATAACGAATTTCAAACTTTACAATCATAACAGAGATTGCAACTGTCTAGCTGTATCTCATTACTACATTAAGCTCCCATAGGCAACAAAATTTATCATCACTCTGTTCAACATTTTTAAGTTACTGGCGAAGAAATTGTCCAAAAAACAACTGAGAGTCACAGATTTTTTTTACGTCATAGGAGGCAAATGTACAGGTGTGTCACCTGACGTTAAGTGATCACCGCTGTTCATAGACACTAGCAACACCTGAGGAGTCGCAAGTGCGTTGCCAGCCTGTGTTGGGGGAGGAGAAGAGACGGGAAAGGGGAAGGGGAGGTGGTCCTCTGGCGCTCTCACTGACCGAACGAAACGCAACAATGCAAGCACTGTTACTTCACGTCGGTTTTCTATGAGACCCGTAGTACACCGGGCGAGCCGACCCATTCATTCTGAAACTAGTAATAGCTACAGCGTGGCTCTACCACCTACAAAATGCTCTGAAGTGTGAACCGACCCCTTTTGTTATATTTGCCAACTTGTCCGAATTCCTTTGATCTATGAAATATTTACCACTTACCAAGTACTAACACGACATATCGACGCTTGAACTTTCAGAGTCAGTGTTAGGCAATTGTTTAATACCATATTCATTTTCCAGATAGTAAAATCACATAATAACGAATAAATCTTTTATTTATAAAATTCCTAAATCATCGACTATTGTTATAATTGACTACATTCAACAAAAATGACAAAACGGAACGTATACCTGCAAAAAAAAATTTTAATTTATTATTATAATATATGTACGAATACGAAATATTCAAGAATAATTCAACAGTTTCCCACACGTCATATGCCCTTTTTGAACTACATATACATAATGGAATTTAGCTTTGTCATGCATGTATTTCATATTCAAATAAATAATTATACGAATTCTATTTCAATATTTTCTTGAAATCTATATATACAATAAATAGGTAGAGAGAAAAGCAATTAAGAACATCTTCCTTCCCTGTTTTTCCACCCGTTTTTTTCTATATTTTAGTGTTGTTTAGAACCTATTGAAGAACTCTAGTGTCATCATTAAACGTTTTTAAAAAAAGTTCGTTATTATTTAATATCGAAATTTGTAAAATTAATAATTCACGGTCAAATTTCAACCGCTGCACGACCGACCAGTTAATTAAACTATACCGTGCCCTTGTACTTTGTAATTTTTTTTTGTGGCCTGTCCTATTTTAACAGCTGGGGCATTTTACGTGAAGCGGATAATGACAAAAAGTTGAGGTTCTGAAATTCGTTCATATTCAGCCTAATTGAACTTCTAGTAAATTTGAATGTGATACACATTTTTTTCTATTATGTTTATTTTTCAAGCTATGAACGTCTAAAGAAGAGTCATATGTGAAATTCGATTTTTTTGGAAATAGCTTTCGAATTAAACTAATTTACAATAAAATATTAAATGTAGTGACTTATACAGAAAATTAATTGCTTTTTTAAAAATTAAATTAAACTTGAAGAATTTTTTTTTTAATGTGCAAATTTTCAAAACGAAATTTTAGTAACTTTGACGATTTTTTCTTAATTTTCTTTTATATCCAAACGTAGCTTAAAACACACATAAAATATATTGCATCTTTTAAAATGGGCACTGCATTGGTTAAGAAGATAGATCGAGTAATGTTCACACATGTCGCCCTGCGCTGAGATCTGACGCATGACTAAATCGGTATTATTACAAAAAAGTTAAATACGTATTGAACACTTGCTTTAAAAAGGTTTCGAATTCGATGCACCGCAGTCGCTGAATGTTCGACATCTTACTCTTTTATCTCGCTTTGATTACTTTAGGTTAGAGACTTGTGAAAAAGTATAACGCGAACTTACCTCGGGCGAGCGCGATGCATTAAATTCCAAACCTTTTTAAAGCAAGTATTTAACTTTTTTGTAATAACACCGAATATGTTTAGTTGTTAGATATCGCATTAAAATGCCTCAATATTAGCATAGATCATTCATTTAAGCGTATTTAAGATATACCTATGATTTAGGGTAGGTATTATTGAAATAAATATAATATAAATAAATAAGTTTACGTCTGAATAGAAATATTAATGTAAGTAGTAATAAACAAGAATTTTGTGACAACGCAAGGTAACTAGTAGTACCATTATATAGTTGCGGGAACGACGACTTCTATATCAAATTAAATCAGAGTCGTATATTAGAACGAGATGGGGATACATAGAGAATTCATATATATAATTTCATATTTCTCGTTATTTTTTTAGTTATTCTTTAGTTATTTTTTAGTTATTTTTTAGTTAGTTATAGTTATATTTTATATCTAAAAACATAAAAACCGGGACAGTACCATCAAGCCAAATTCATGATTTTTTAAAATTTTAAAATAATAAATTTAATTTAAAAAAAACCTAACAAACAAACACATAATTTCAGTATTATCTATATTCTTCCTTGTAATGTGAAATGTCTTAGGACATTAAACCAATAAAGCCATAAATGAAGCGCCATTTTAGAATTGCCGCCAAAAAAGCATAATTTTGTTATTAATTTTAATTAAAAGCCCCTGAATATAAAATCATCCGGATTAATCATATTTTTAATTATTATTCAAGAAAAAAATGTTCTGGCTTCTTTAACATAATATATTTGCGCGGAACCTAATTCTCTCTTCTAAAATAAAAGTAGCCTAAGATATATATTACAAAGTATATCTATACTAATATATAAAGCTGAAGAGTTTGTTTGTTTGTTGGTTTGTTTGTTTGTTTGTTTGGTTGGTTGAACGCTATGATCTCAGGAACTACCAGTGCGATTTGAGAAAATCCTTCGGTTTTAGATAGCTCATTTATCGAGGAAGGCTTTAGGATATATATCATCACGCTGAGACTAATAAAAGCAGAGCACCAATGAAAAATGTTTCAAAATCGGGCACTTTTTTCCTTTTGAGAGATTTCGTTAGCGTTAGTATTATATACGTTGCCATGGTAACGTAGTAAGTTTCTATCTCAAACATTTTCAAAGTTTATTTTGTTTTCCTATGCAAAAAGTTTATACTACTTTTATTTCCAATTTTTTATTTGTTCTCTATTACGTATTATAAGAATAAAGTTTGTGTATGTACAATTAAAATAACAACTTTTTGATGAATGGATATGGCTACAAATGACCGAAAAAAATTTTTTTATACTTTGTCTATATTATTATATTTTGTCTGTTTGTTTGTTTGTTCCGGGTAATCTCCAAAACGGCTGTACCTATTTTAACGGGAATTTTACTTTTACTGCCAGATATCCGAAACTATAGCGGTTGACATATTCTATTTTATTTGTCCGCGGCAATTAATTTTATTTTCTTACTCAAGACTTCGTCCGCAATATCCTACTATCTCCTAATTGGTTGGACCGACTTTCACGGGGCTTTTACGGGCAGATAACTAGCGGGCTCGGAAGACGTTGTCCCGCCCCGATAATAAAATGAAAACCTTGACAAATTATACCTAAACCTTCCCCATGAATCATCATTCTATCTACTGGTGAAAACGGCATGAAAATGGTAGTTTTTGACTTTCTTTTTAACCGACTTGGAAAAAGGACGAGGTTACTGTGTTCGGTTGTATGTATTTTTTTATGTATGTTAATCGATATTTTCGTCAATTGTGAACCGATTTTAATGATTCTTTTTTTATTTGAATTGGTACACTATGTAGTGATTAACTGCTACCTGTGCATTCGTCCGTGTGAAATTGATCAAAAATATGTTACAACCGCGTGAGACGTGTGCCTTACTGGACTCCAAGAATAAATAGACATAATTGAAAGTCATATATTTGTATGTAATATGAATTATATCATCTTTTTGGTCAATTTGGGGGCCATATTGTTTTATTTACCGCGTTTGCTTCTACATAACTCAGTGATTATAGCAACGTATAAGAATAACTTAAGTATATCGACAATACGGGCATATTATATCAATATAATAAAAGATTTAAGAAATATTGTTCGATAATGTATAGCTTATAATTTGCATTACTTGCTTATATATTGTTATTGAGCACTGAGTTTGGTATATAGTAGGTTGAAGTTCCAATTATGTTGCTGATGATAAATCCCATCCCATTCGATATACTATTAGTATTCATATATCTAATGTACACGTTACATGTTACAGTAGATGGCGTTCGTATCGTAGTTACAAATGTTTTTGAAAAAGCGTTTCTGTAATGTACACACCCACTCACAATTTTACATTTCTTTAATACATTTTTAAAAATCGCGTGCGGAGCCGCGGGTAACAGCTAGTAATATATATAACACAAGAGTATAGATACATAGCACAAGAGAAAAAAGAAAAAATGTTGGGTTCCTATTTCAATTGATAAACTTTGATTCTTCATATCGAATAATATGAATTATTATTTATAAAGTTTGATTTTATCTTTATAACGTAACTAGCTTTTGCCCATGACTTCGTCCGCGTGGAATAATTACTATGGCTAACACTAACTTTAACTCGCGACTTCGTTAACGTAGGTGAAAATATTTTTAAATTATACAACCCCTATTTTAAAACATTCTTTATTGGTGCTCGGCTCCTATTGGTGTTAGCGTGATGATATATAGCTTATAGCCTTCCTTGGTAAATGAGCTAAAGCTAAAGAATTTTGAAATCGGACCACTAGTTCCTGAGATTAGCGCGTTTGAGCAAACTAATCCTTCAGCTTTATAATATAAGTAAGTAATATCGACTTTCTATGTTTATTTCTATAGTACACAAAGGTATGTGCGTGCGAGTATCAAAACCATATTTGCACCCCGCCCTACCACCATACAATTAAACATCAATTTAGATAGACGTTTCTGCACATTTAGGGGCTCAGTATGAATTATTAGAATTTTACTTACTATTAGGTTTATTTTGTAGGTGGTAGAGCCACGCTGAAACTATTACTGGTTTCAGCATAAATGGGTCGGCTCGCCCGGGGTAGTACCACCCTCTCACAGAAAACCGACGTGAAGTAACAGTGTTTGCATTGTTGCGTTTCGTTCGGTCAGTGAGAGCGCCGGAGACCCACCTCCCCTCCCCTTCCACTTTCCTCTTCCCTTCCTCCCTTCCCCCCTCCCTACACAGGCTGGCAACGCACTTGCGACTCCCCTGGTGTTGCAAGTGTCTATGGACGGTGGTGATCACTTACATCAGGTGACCCACCTGTTCGTTTGCCACCTATGATATAAAAAAAAAAAAAAAAAATATTAACCTTGCAAGTACATATTTATGTAGCTAAAATGTTGTTTATATATTGGAATATATATTATTATATCTTATATATAATGTTTGACAATAACGCTTATTCTACTACAACAAAATAACTTGGTAAATAAAAAAAAACTTATTCAAGACTCGTGTTAAGTTATATACGTAGATATCACTTTTTAAAGACCTACTACGAACTCTGAAGCTGAATTTAACTGAATTTTTAGATCATTCGACTTACTTAATCCTGAAAAACTTGCATACTACTTTATAGACATCATTTTTTTCGCTAACCTTTAATAATTAGAAATTAGAAGCTACCAAGATCTTAGTATTATATGTATTGCACCTACATATCCTTTCAATTGTCATTTAATATCTTTCCAAGCCCAATACTATCTAAATACCCCCAGAGTATTGGTTTTGTAAAGGTTTTGTAGGTGGGAGAGCCACGCTGAGGCTATTACTGGTTTCAGCATGAATGGGTCGGCTCGCCCGCGGTACTACCACCCTCTCATAGAAAACCGACGTGAAGTAACAGTGCTTGCATTGTTGCGTTACGTTCGCTCAGTGAGAGCGCCAGAGGAACACCTCTCCTTCCCCTTTCCTCTCCCCCCCCCCCAACACAGGCTGACAACGCACTTGCGACTCCTCAGGTGTTGCTAGTATAAACGGCGGTGATCACTTAACATCAGGTGACTCACCTGTTCGTTCGCCTCCTATGATATAAAAAAGGGCATATTTATCTTAATTTGTGGAATGAAATGTATAAGAAACAAAAACTGTATATTTATTTTAGAACGTTTTTAATATAAAAAATTGCACTCCTTTCTTTAATAAATATCATAAGACAAGAGATCTAATATCATACCTATGCTACACATATTGTAATATCACAATTTAATCTAATATCGTTTCAGTTCTATATTGAAAACTTTCGAGGAGTTACTTTATAAATATCTAATACATATCACAATATGTGGACGTAATAATTTATTATTAAATTGTTAACATACAATGATATTATAACTAAAAAGATGTAGATACGTTACCTACATGATATTTTAACAAAACAAATGGCACGATAACGCACACATACGTAGAGTAATATTGTCACGCCACAGCCTTAGATAAAATGTGGAAGTAAGGTGGCTTATTCTCAATATCGGTGGTGAAAAAGAAATAGTTATATGTCGCTTAGATACGGGCGGATTGACGGGGCAGCCGTCAAAAATCGGCTTACTAGCCAAGTTTTAACAATGCGCTGTCGAAACGCTTAAGCCGTATTTAAAGCTTTTTAATTATAATATCATTGTTAACATATCCACAAAACTCTCATAATTGGAAACACTAACAAACAAATACAATTATACAATCGAATGCTGAACATCTGGCTTTGTTTGTTATTTATATAATATAGAGTAAAAGAGGACATATAACAGAGCCGAAATAGAAAGCACCTACTTTTATATTTATATTGCGGTTTCAAGTATATCATCAACCTTCAAATCTGTTAAATGAGTGCAGAGAGATATATCGCGACTGCTTCTGTTAACATGGACTTTCGAACTTTCCAGAAACATGTCGTTTGTGTGTTCAGCAAAGAAATACAGTCCCGATATTTGAACTGATATTCATTCAAGTATCTACTCATTCATAGGACGAAAAAAATAATTGTATACAATATTTTGTATTAAACAGTTATTGTATACAATACCTCGTACTTGAACAGTACAGTCAGTCCTATTCAATTAAAACATTACTAAGTCATCGAACAAATGTTTCACTTTTGTATCACAGAAGCTTCGAGCACAATATAAGACTAGCTTAAACGTGCGAAAAGATTCTGCTTGACTAGGTCAATGACGTCACTCTGACTAATCGAATCAATAACCGCCTTGGTCAAACATAGTGTTGTAGTTGCACCGTCCACTTCTTCGTCCTGAAGCGGCCTATTCATATTCACGAATTCTTTGATATTCTCATTGATCAAATTAACGAGATCGGCACTCGATAGCGCTGAAGCCACTTCAAAATGACTCTCCTGATTGTCGAGTAAATTTTTAATGTCGTATTCCTGTGAAGCAGGCGGCGTCGGGTCCTCTTCACGAGTCTTCTGGCGTTTCATACGACGCACCTTGCGCCTGTTATCCAAATACGTGTTAGCAACTGTTTCCAATTGCAGGAACAGTACTGCTAACGGTGTGTCGCATATATCATCCTAAAAAAAATAAAAAAGCAACATAAAAAAAAGATTATACCAAACGTCCGTGAAGGAAAACATCTTGAGAAAAGGTTTGTAGTACTACTGTATATGGGAACTCATGGATCTGTGGATTTTTTTAAGTTTGAAATCGCCAACACGTCGTGGGCTGGCGTGGTGATTTATGCCCATACCTTCCCTAGGGTAGAAAAACTAACAAACAAACTTACATTCGCAATCATAATATTAAATTAACCCCTCGGCTGATCTTTAAGACCCAGATCTCAAAATGGCGGATAATGTTTTTTTTTATTTCCCGACATCTTAAATTGTTGGTTTATTTAAAAAAAAAATCGTACAAATAGAAATATAATTTGTTATTGTTCAAAGTTTCGTAATAAATCAGGTATTTTTTTAAGCTTATGCTGCCAACAGTCTGTTGACCTGTGCCTCATGAGGTTCACATTCGCTTGTAAACCTTTACGGTGTTATTACAAAAAAGTTAAATACGTATTGAACCCTGGCTTTAAAAAGGTCTCGTAATAGATGCACCGCGGTACCACTGAATGTTCGCCATCTTGCTCTTTTGTCTCGCTTTGGTTACGGTAGGTTAGACTTGCGAAAAAGGACAACGCGAACTGGCCTCGGGCGAGCGCGGTGCATTTATTACGAAACCTTTTTAAACCAAGTATTTAATACGTATTTAACTTTTTTGTAATAACACGGTTATGGTATTGGATAGTCCAGGAGTTAAGTCATCTCGATAAGTCCCACATGATAATGACTTTCCTGGAAGTTTAACATCCATCAGTAGCGTCCATCGTCGTAGGCTCGATTCTTTGCGAACGAGATGGACCTTTCGTTGAAGAAAAATATCGTGATGCAACTATAATATGGTGATAGGGCCTTTTCTAAGCCTGCCTGGTTAACTACACTCATAAGTATAGAATTTGTCAGCGAACACCTGTCTGTGTCTCGACAGCTTAACTTGAAAGTCAGTCTGCCCTCTATGTCTAGCATTTTTTTTAATATCATAGCAGGCAAACGAACAGGTGGGTCGCCTGATGTTAAGTGATCACCACCGTCCATAGACACTAAGTACACCAGGGGAGTCACAAGTGCGTTGCCAGCCTGTGTCTGGGGGGGGGGGGGGGGGGGGGGAAGAGAAGATGGGCCTCCGACGCTCTCACTGACCGGACGAAACGCAACAATGCAAGCACTGTTACTTCACGTCGGTTTTCTGTGAGACGGTACTACCCCGGGCGAGCCGACCCATTCATGTTGTAACCAGTGGTAGCTTCAGCGTGGCTCTACTACCTTATGGACCATGTTTACCATATTAGACCGCATAGTCATTTAACGTCAAGAGAGATCGCGGTCGTTTCATCCTTCATATAACTTATCTAGATAAGCCAGAAATTATTATTAGTATCAAGAAAGAAGGTACTCCACGAACGGTTATGAAATGTATCGGAACATAAAGAAACAAAAACACAATAAATTTATTCTTAAACAACAACGTACTTCGGGTACGGGAAATCAAAAATTAGGTAATTATTTAAATCTAACTTACAATTGACCCTGAATAATATAAAACAAACGAATTACGTATAAACTTGAACCAGATGATTTATGCTCTATTGTTCTTATTAACTTCCTATTAGAACATAACAGTTGTTCGTACACTAAAGAAACTTATATATAACACCGACGGCTTATCACGGATGCAATAAATATAAAAACGAGTTTTGATTATTATCTTATCTATTTTTATACCAAAATGAAGATTGCAGAGAAACAACATTACATTAATCACTCATGTATGCAAACGTATATCGAACAAAGATAGCGGGGTTCACGACGCGGAAGCCAGATACGCTACTGCAATATCGGTACTCTATACTATGATGACCATTTTGACACATTACAAAAGTGATGTGAAATGTGGACTTCCTTTCATTGAAATTATATTTTAAAGCTGCTTTGTTTTACATTAAACATTGACGCGAGTTTGCCCGAGGTGGTGATTGTGCTGATCAGCGATCCTATATATGTATTATGTACTAGCTGTACCCGCAACTCCGCACGCCTTTTTTTTAAATCGTATTAAAGAATTATAAAATAGTGAGAATATGTACAATTATAGAAATACTCTTTAAAAGCAATTGTAAGTACGACATGGACGCCACTTACAGTAACATGTAACGTGTACATTACATACATTACATTTAATATACATTGCCATTATAATTAAGATTCTGTGACTATACAAAAAATAAACGCTTGTCTGTTCCGCAAGAAATTGAATTATGGAACTCTTTACGTAATACGTTTATAATCTAAGATCCTATTAGGAAGACCTCTATTTTAATTTAAACTAACTGTTAACCGTGGCTTCACTCGCAGTACGATCTCCAGAACAGTTCGATCGATCTTCACGAAACTTTCACTGGCAGATAGCTGACCTTATAAAAAGTAATTCAAGCAATTTTAGTTTATACTAGCTGTTAACCGTGGCTTTGCCCACAGTGCTATCTCCAAAACGGTTCGACCGATCTTCACGAAACTTTCACTGACAAACAGCTGACCTTTTCAAAAATAATTCAAGCAATTTTAGTTTATACTAGCTGTTAACCGTGGCTTCACCCGCAGTGCTATCTCCAAAACGGTTAGACGGGTTTTCACGAGATTTTCACTGGCAGATAACTGACTTTACAAAAAGTAATTTAGGCAATTTTAGTTTATACTAGCTGTTAACCGTGGCGTCGCCCACAGTACTTTCTTCAAAACGGTTAGACCTATTTTCACAGGACTTTCACTGGCAGATAGCGGACCTTATAAAAAATAATTGAGGTTATTCTATTTTAAACTAGCTGTTACCCGCGACTTTGTCTGCATGAAATTTAGCAAGATTTCAACTCACTCTTTATTTTTAATAAGATAAATAATTATCAGGTTATTATTTACATTTCGACGTTATAATTATTAATAAATTTAATGATATAGAGGTCTTCCTAATAAGATCTTAGATTATAAACGCATTACGTAAAGAGTTCCATAATACAATTTCTTGCGGATGAGACAAGCGTTTATTTTTTGTATAGTCACGAAATCTTAATTATAATAATGGTAATGTATATTAAATGTAATGTACATCTTTATAATAATATTTTAAATTATTGTTTCATTAGTTCCTTATACAGTGTAGGTGAGCACTGAGGTAGTTATACGGTGGGTTAAGGTTTCATATATGTTGCTGATGACAAACCTCATTTGGTAAGCTGTTAATATTTATATATCTAATGTACACGTTACGTGTTACTTTAAGTACTTACAAGTCGTACTTACAATTATCTTTAAAGAGCATTTCTATAATTGTACATAGTCTCATAATTTTATAATTCTTTAATAAGATTTAAAAAAAACGCGTGCGGAGCTGCGGGTACAGCTAGTAAAGTAATATAAAGATTTCATTTGATTTATTTTTTCACGTCCAAATCTTTTAACTTCTTTAACAGTACAAAAATGTAAGTAACATTTATTACCTACTAAATTGAACATTCTATTCCATTTTATAATTTTTGCAATTACGTTGTTACATAAAAGATACATCTGCGGTAATAAGATCTACGACGTTTATTTAAATTTATAGTATAAAATTAACTTAAAAAACAAATTGAGAACCAGTTATCTCCACATTTTGTTTTATGAAGTTAAACAAATAAGACGCATTACGTTCAAAGATATTATTGTCAAACGTATATCTATTTTTAATAAAATAAAGAAACTTCTTATCCTATGCAACAAGTAGAGACGATAGTTAACATAGGTTTACGAACGGAGTTAGAGAACAATAAGCGATGCTGCTCTGAGCCTGCTCAATTTTAACGCACTTGAACGTCGATTTCCGATTCTAATTCTTCAATTAATTTGAGTTTCTGTTATGCCATTACCATACCTGAGTGTATCATCACAGAGTTTCGTCTATAACCGCGATAAATGTGTGTATGGCAAGACATTATGGTCATACAATACGAACTATCTGGCTGCGTGACGATTCTTGCACAGGCGGTTTTTACACACATAAAAGAACTCTAATGTAGAGTTATTAGAATGTGTGTTGTTATTGTAATGTGTGTGTTAGTGAAAACATTTAATCTCAGCTCTTAATAATTTTTGACGTTAATTTTACCACGAAAACTAGTCGAAGCTTTGTGACGCAGGTATGGGAATAGCGTTAACCCCTCGGCTGCTTTTAAATATCCAGGTCTAAAAATGGCGGATCATATCTTTAAATATCTAGCATTTTTTTTAATTTGTAACTGTACATTACATAATTTGTTATTGTTCAAGTTTTACAAATTTTGTAATAAATATGATTTTTTTTAATCAAAGCATGATAGGAGAGCATTTCAACTCCAGCCGAAAAAAAAATTGCCAGGCACTAAGTGTGTTTTTGACAACTGCTATTAAAACCCGTCTCCACTTTAGGCTTCGTGTAATAATTTATTTTCGTTACATCATCACTAAACTTCAGGTGAGATTATGTCACCAGCGAGACTTAATATTTTTAGTTGTAAAACTAACTTTTTTTAAATTTTGTATTTTTTTATAAATGTCACATCATGTATTTTTAAGAAATATAAGTAATAAGCATGCATTTACTGCAATGTTACTGCTATCGTGTCTAGATTACCGTGCAAAGCATATATCCTTCGTGTGAATATTAAAAATAATCATTTACTTGAAACGCGTAGATATATCATACTTACTAATATTTTAAATGCGCAAGTATGTTTGTTTGTTACGTTTTCACGTCTTAAATACTCAACCGGTCATCTAGAAATTTTGTATAAACGTTATATCAGGGGAAAATAACATAGGAATAACACCTTTGATCCAGAACAAAGTGTTCGCATAGGATAGGTTACATTTACAAAAACGTTAGCGCAGCTGCGAGCAAAACTAGTATTTTATATAACTAGCGGACCCGGCAGACGTTGTCCCGCCCTGATTATTAAAAAACCGTTGACAAATTATATACTAAAATGTTCCGCATGAATCACTCTACCCATTGGTGAAAACCGCATGAAAATCCGTTTAGTAGTTTTTGAGTTTATCGCGAACAGACAGACAGACAGACGCGGAAGGGAACTTTGTTTTATACTATGTAATGATTTGGAAAATACTCCTATCGATAGTTTTTTTTTAAATATATTTTATACCTTTTAAACACGATAAACCTAGAGGTTTAGGCTCTTAAATGAAGCTACCGGAACACATTAACAGGTGCTTGGCGACAGATTTTCAACTCGAGGGTGGTAGCTAGCCAGACAGACTTAGAAAAAGTCCTACCGCCATACAAAAAAGGGAAGAATTCAAACCAGCGTTTACTGAAGATGGATATTTTCAACATTTTATGTAGTCTCGTAGATTGCAACCGTTTAACAGAGAGTATTAATCAATCGAAATTTCCTCACTGACCTCATGCTTAAATCTAAAAAATTCAAAAATATATCCACGGTCTAAACACGGCAACAAGTTTTAGCAAAACACATGACCTTTGCAATTAAAACGTTTGCTATTTATCAACACCATAGAATTAGTTCGCGACAGCATAATAAAGGAAGATTATTTCAAAGGTGATGTCATTTAGATGCTCCATGTATAAACTATCCTTAAAGGATGATGTCAGCTATGATAGCAATGACATTGACATGTTCCCGTATGTTTGAATTCTAACAATATCTGTTATGTGCAGTTTACATGCCTTTTATTTTTGTTGCCTGTTTGGATATAGATCGGTCTGGATACATTAAAAAAAAGAAGAAAATTCGTGGATACAATCTCCGTAGTTCATGATTCTTTTCACGTGACATTGGCTAAATTGTGTGGCATACAAAAGTTCCCATTTTAAAAGAATAAAAGGATATGTTCCCGTTCGACCGTATTATAATTACTAACGACACACCTGACGTGGCATGATTTCATACGTGGTTAAACAATTTTGATTTACTTACAGCGGTTTGATGTTTGAAATTCATCAAAATCATAGAATACATGTAAGAATTTCCATACAAATAACATTTTTTTTTGCGCGTAATAATCATTGCATGGTATAAAACAAGGTCCTCTGTCACGTCTGTCTACCTGTTCGCGATAAACTCAAAAACTACTGAACGGATTTTCATACGGTTATCACCAGTAAATACAGTGATTCATGAGAATGGTTTTGGTACATAATTTGTCAAGGTTTTTTACTATCAGGGCGTAACAACGTCCGTCGGGCCCGCTAGTATTTTATAAAGTGTAATGCTTAACATAAATAAAGTATTCAATTGAATAAGGCTTATTACTATAAATACATAACTAATTATGCTAACTAATATTACAAATGAGAAAATGAGGTAGTCCGGTAAAGCTTTTAAAGACCCTGCTAGGTCAATAGCGTAGACAGTTCAAAAAAAAAAAAAGAGAAAATGAGTTCCTTTGTACGATTTCACCTTTTAATTATTCAACCGATTATAAAAAAACTATACACACGTTTGAAGGCCATGGGGTATATTTCATCCAACTAGAATGTGCCGTTTTCGAGAAATAAGCCAAATCCACATTAACACGAGCGAAGGTCGTGAGTAAAAGCTAGGCATTGGAGGTTTTTCTTTAGACATTCTGTAGTACCTACATTATTTGTATGTATCTCATAAGGTTCAGCAAAGGTTTTCAATGTAAGCGCCGTAAAACTCCTTAGGACTTTATCTACATTTCCAAAATATAACACACATGTGAGATATGTACATATAAACCTTCCGGAAGAACTAGTTACGCGGTAGCGTGTCAAGCCAAGTTCAAGCTAACAGAATGGCGAGCGCGCGGTATCGTGCGTAATATTACACGAACCATTCAGAGCCACTTTTAATCCCCTCGTATCTCAGAAACTATTTCTCATAAACATGTCAATGTAGCTCATGTATTGAGTCTTTCAATATACACATGTGCTACAGATTTTATAAACACACCTCAAACAGTTATTTAAATATGAACGTCCAAAAATCTTCATTTTTATCACTGACTGGCCTATAGACCAAAATTCTAACCCAGTTCCAGATGACCTAGAAAGTTCAAATTTGGCATCAAGACAGAGGAAAAAAATGACAAAGAAAAAGAGAACTTGCGAAGACTATAATATAATTCGTATATTCGAACTAGCCAAATCAGACCTTAGGCTACAATATTATACCAAGATATAAGCAGAAATTATATTTTAAGTTGTTATAACATATTTTATCTATACTAATATTATAAAGAGGTAAAGTTTGTGACGTTGGAACGTAGTAGGGGGTAATCTCAGGAACTACTGGTCCGATTTGAAAAGTTCTTTAAGTGTTATATAGCTCATTTATCGAGGTAGGTTATAGGCTATATATCATCACGCTAAGACCAATAGGAGCGGAGCACCAATGAAGAATGGTTTTTTTTCCTCTTGAGAGCTTCCGCTGCGTGTTAGCGTTAGCCCAAAGTAACTGTTCCACGCGAACGAAGTCGCGGGCAGAGGCTAGTGTTGTTATAAATAAATTTCAGGACTGACCATTGAACTTGGCGCCCATTTATGTCTCATTTCTTTGTCGTTGACGTCAACAACCAAGGCATATGTCATAATATTGAACTTGGCTCTCATTTCACACTTATGTTTTTGATAAGATATACTTTAACGATAGCGAAAACCGTATCAAAATCCGTTGCGTGTAATTATTTTTTTTGCAATTTACAAGTACTAAGAGAATACAGACCGACGCGAATAGCAACTTTATAATATTCATTTATAGATAGATACATAATTATCTGAAATAATCATATGACGTAACCACGTTTGGTAAATACATGCAGTTATACGAATGTTTATAAGAGCTGTTATTACAAATTAAGGTCACGTCTTTACTTGGATAACATGTTTTAGTATAATTAATTAGCCTTTAACATTTACGCGAAACGTAATAACAATAAAACACAATATAGCGCCATCTAGAAGCGATTTATTTAAAATTTAAAACTAGCTTTTGCTCACGACTGCGCTCACCTTAACGTAAAGTTGACGTATCCTTGTAAGAACAGTACTGTTTTTCTATATAAAGTTGACATACAATGATTTTTAGTTCCCTGACAATATTTATGCAAAATATCAGATGATCGGTTAAGTAATTAAGACGTGAAAGCGTACCAAACAAACTCATATTCCCATTTATAATATTAGTTAAGATACCATTGTGCTGAACAGTATTATAGGTATAAACTATACCAATATTATAAAGCTGAAGGGTTTGTATGTTTTTGGTTGAACGCGGTAATCTCAGGAACTACTGGCACGATTTGCAAAATTATTTCACTGTTAGATAGCTCATTTATCGAGGAAGACTATAGGCTATATATCATCACGTTAAGATCAATAGGAGCGGAACACCAGTGATGAATGTTTCAAAGCCGGGGAGTTTTTATTTTATTATTTTGAGAGCTATCTCTGCGTGTTAGCATTAGCCTAAAGTAACTCTTCCATGCCGACGAAGTCACGGGAACAGCTAGAATAATTAATAGAGGAAAACTAAAAAACCGTCGGCAAAAACACTGATTTTTTTTAAATATACGTAAAGAATAATTGTTCTTTCCGTTGAACATAATTACTCAAAAAACTTATATTTATTCCTCCTCTCTTTTTTGATTCACAGACGTCACACTTACATATATTATATGGCTTATGTCACTGCTGCAATTAAGACAAATCTAACGACACGTCATGTTATTATTATGTAAAATCCGCTTAGCCGTTCAAGTTATCGAGCGTATCAGAGACATATACATAATTATATACACTCTAAAAACTCCACTCCTAAAAAGTAATATAAAAAAAAATGTTTGTGTATAGTACGCACGCGGTAGGAGTGAAGCCTTCAAAAAGAAAGCGAGAAGAGCGTATGTCTCATTGTTCTCGAATACCCTAAGGCAAACGAGACATTGTTACCACTCTACACAACATAGTCTTTACCTCCACCACTTTTCGTCGCACAAAAAGATTGCAGATCAAGATTTCAAAGACCTCACATAAGTAGTTTCACTTCAATATTATAACGTAAATATAAGAATCTACAAAATTAAAAATCAATTGCGAAACATATGTAAGCGCACCTGTTTTGTTATTTTTTTTTTATGTCTGTAATTGTCAGGACAAGGATTGTAAGAAAGAAAATGTTTGAAAAATCCTACGGAAAGTGAAAAATGTCGTATTAAAAGATCTTCGATCAACAATAACTAGATAAAGGGTCACGTACAAAATCAAAGCTAACTGCTGTCCGCGTAAATATATACTCATGTAGCTATTTGTTTACTAAGAAAGGGAGAAAAAAAGTTTTAAAACAGTTTTAAGTTCAACCTAATTACAACCATGACACCTAGTAATAAAGTCACAAATGTTCAAAATATTATCTAATACTTACGATAAAACGAGCACAGCAATAAATTACTCCCGTCATTTACCAATGAAAAGACAACATAAGCAACATTTAGTGTGAATTCAACCTTAACACGCAATGAATAAAATACTTTATCCCGTTATTGTGCGTGTTTGTGCGTGGTTGGCGAGCCTTGGCCAAACATTTGTACCACAGGTTTAAAATCGGTAATTTTATTCAAAATTTGGTATTATTTGTTAGTTCAAAGCTTAAAATATAACGTATTCAACATGTATTTAGCGAAATTAAGATACTCCGGCCGTTAAATTGCTTTTACGGGTATTATTTTTGCATCTTTTGAATACATTGCGGCATTGTGAAACGTGCTTACATTGGTTGTGTTTAAACAAAATAAAAGCTCACATTTCAAGTGAGCTGTTATTTACCGAGACGTATTTTCGCGCCGACCAGATATCTAGTTATGTTGATGGAAGTAAAAGATCTCCAAGTAAAAATGAGTGAGTGAGTGAGACAGAAGAAACTAGAGAATTTCAAATATCGATATATTAACAGACAGTTGTTCAGTTTCTTATGTGCATTGTTTTAGCTAACATCGTTTGTTTAGTTGTTCATCAGAAAAGCTGTAGAACGTTATATTACTAGCTGTGCCCGCGACTCCGTCCGCGTGGATCCTAATGTATAAAAACAGTGACAAATAAAATCTTCTGAATGTATTCACTCCATTTAATTATCTACTTTTATCTCGTACTTAAGTCGCGTCGTCATTAAAATTACAATAACTTTTGATACAGTGGACCGATTTTAATGAAACAAAGACTAAGTTATCCTCGAGGATATGCTATTTGATGAGATTTTATCATGAACGCAGTACTTTAGCAGTGATGCGTGTTCAAACAAAGAGACAGACAGACATTTCTAAAAATGATTGAAACATGTTTTAAAATTCTATTCCTAGACCCCTGCAACATTATTTTTTTCACAAAATTCTAAAAAGTACAGACCCTTTACATTTACATTCTTATTATATGTATACATATTTGGTATCATTATTTCGTTAGTACCTACACCAGGTGAAGCCGGAACAGGCAGCTAGTTTGGAATAGACATTAGGAACGTATATTGTACATGTTATTCAAATATGCATAAAGATTAGATAATTGTTGCACAAACATTACATATAAATTTAGGTCACCTCAGCAATAATAATAGGTCTTTACCTATTAAATTGCCGTTCTGCAGTACTGGCAATTTCAAATCAAAATAATTTTTGTTTGGCTAAGAATTCTAATTTCAAATTAATTTTATTTTAAAAACATGGAATTCTTTTTCCCAAAGTAGTCATTTGTTTATTGATTAGTGTTACATTTTCATCGCATTTCAATCTTTTTTTGTCATCATAGTTACGTTAAAAATTCGAGTAATTAGGGAATATGAGTACCGTCGTGGCAGCAACGCGGCACAAGCGGCACGCAATATCAACGACGTTTACGGAGCTAACACTACAAACCAACGCACCACCTGTTATTGGTTTGCTCGCTTCCGTTCTGGGAATTTCGACCTGAAAAATGAACCTCGCGGTCGTCCGAAGACTTTGGTCGACAATGACGAATTAAAGGCGATTGTGGAAGCTGATGATACACAATCTACGTCTGAATTAGCAGCAGCTTTCGACGTTAGCGTCAAAACAATATTGGTCCATTTGCGTCAAATTGGCAAGGTAAAAAAGGTTGACAAATGGATGCCCCACGAACTCAATGATCGCCAGCGCGAAGTACGCGTCGAGACGTGCCTTGCACTGCTCAACAGACACACAAATGAAGGAATTTTGAACCGCATTGTTACCTGCGATGAAAAATGGATTCTGTTTGATAACCGCAAGCGTCCAGCAAGTTGGTTGGATCCAGGTTCAGCATCTAAACAATGCCCTAAACGAAAACTTACCCCTAGAAAAGTGATGGTCACTGTTTGGTGGTCTAGCGCCGGTGTGATTCATCACAGCTTCTTACCAAACGGGGTGAGCATTACTGCAGATGTGTACTGTGAAGAACTGAACACAATGATGGAGAAGCTGGCACATCTCCAACCAGCATTAAACAATCGCTCGTCTCCGCTGCTCCTGCACAACAACGCGCGACATCAAACTGCACAGCAGACGGTCCGCAAGTTGCAAGAACTGGGGTTGGAAGTTCTCCGACATCCGCCCTACTCACCAGACCTTGCGCCTACAGACTACTACTTTTTCCAGAATTTGGATAACTCCTTATCGGGAAAAAAATTCAATACCCGAGAGGCAGTACAAAATGCCTTTGAAGAATTTGTTGCCTCCCGTCCAGCTGATTTCTTTAGGAAAGGCATCAATAAACTGCCACTGCGTTGGCAAAGATGCATTGATTGCATGGGTGATTACTTCGATTAATACAAATAAAAAATACATGAAAAAAATTTGTTTAAATTTTTTCATACAAAACAGCAATTTCATAGGTAAAGACCTAATATAAACAATAAATAAGTGAACTTACTTCATTTGGATTAACAATCAATTTTGCAGTTTCCCGTGGCAAATCCTTGCATATTTGCGCAACAAATATTTTTACAAGAGCCTCTGACACACGTGTTGAGCTATCGTTCTCCTGTAAATGTAAATATTTTAAGCATTTCTTAAATTAGAGCTTCTACACCATGACTCCACCACACATGATGGAAATCACAGCACAATCTTAGATCAAAGGTCATATTCGAAAAATCTACAATTCGTCATTGCGTTGCCGACACAGCAGCTGAACATAGGCTAGATGATCACAAAACTTATCACATCAAAAAAAAAGAGTCACTGTGACTGGTTTTATAGCTATATATTTGATGAATTCGGTACAAATCACCACCACGCAATCTGTATCAAGATATACTAGTTTATGTCATTGACCACTGATTCCATAATGCGACACGCCTTAGTGTTCCGCTATGACGAATGTTACGATGGCTAAATACTAACTACATAATACCAATTTACTTTTTGTGGAAGAATGGAATCAACATATAATTACTTATCTATTTTAACCATAGAGCCAGTTACTTTTTAATTTTGCTTTTGCCTGCGACTTAATTTTTATTTGCATTCACAATATTAATTAGGTTTGAATTTAGTAATTTAGCTCTATATTTAATTGTACATCTCAATCACTAAGATCTAAGATGTTTTAAGGCAGAACGCAAAAGAATAATTCTTTGAATAAATCAAATTTTTGTAGCAATATCATATACTATCTTCTTAGTTAAATGTTCAAATATTATCAGATGAAACAGAGATTTATATTTGTGTAAACATAGAATAATTTACATACATGAGGCAACCAAATGTTGAGAGCAATGTTTAGAGGGTCAATATTTTGAACATAGTGCCACCAGCCTTGTGGTACCACTAGAGCATCACCTGGAGATAACTCCACAATCCTTCCTCCTGTCAAACCTAAGATAATTAGAAGGCATAGGATGATTAAATTACACTAAAACATTAATTTAGAGTCTGCCCAGATGAGGCGTTTTACGCGCAAGTCAACTCGCGCGCTTCAAAATAAATTGCGTCCAAATACCGCGTTTTACGCGCGTTTCTGCCCTAAGAAATGTCACATACGCTAGGATACGTCGTACGGATAGACGACTGACAACTATGAGAGAGCGAGAGTCTCACTCTTTGCAAGCGTTTTACGCGCGAGTTAGGATACGCGCCGCACCATCTGGACGGGATATATATAATTTTAGAGCCTGTCCAGATGAAACGATTTACGCGCGAGTCGACTCGCGCGCTTCAAAATATATTGCGTCCAGATACCGCGTTTTACGCGCGTTTCTACCCTAGGAAACGTCGCATATGTCGTACGGATAGACGACTGACAACTATGTCGACTCGCCACTGACTCGCGCGTAGTACTGGACGCAGCAATGGGGCCCGAGTATCACAAGGCGCACGGCGCTCGCGCGTGCGACACTCGAGTCTAGAGTCTCGCTCATTGCACGCGTTTTACGCGCGAGTTAGGAAACGCGCCGCACCATCTGGACGGGATATATGTAGCTCTAGTATCTCGGGTACGCGCGAGTGTCTACGCGCGAGTCGACTCGCGCGTAAAACGCCTCAACCTGACAGGCTCTTAGATTGCTTCCAATAAGATTCCTTACCCTTAAAGACCTCTATATTATTTGGACAGTAGAAATTCAATTCACTATAGACACTGGATTCCTCATAAGGCACTCTGGTCGGTTTTAATCCTCCTGCTTCAGGAGGGAATAATATCCATCTCTTTCTGAAATATTCATTAGATTCTAAATATATTTTTAAACATGGTACTAGAATATCTTAGTGTTTACAAATGTATAATATATGTACACTTGTAAATAATACATGTTACTGTACAATACTTGTTGAGAATTGTTAAAATAAATAAACAAACCTATAAATACTGTTACACCCTGTATGTATGCGAACCCAATACAAATGAATAACATCTAGAAATTTCTTCAATTCATGAAACCTGCCTTCCATAACATTCCATAACCATGATAATAATGTTGATTGTATTTTTTAAATTCCCATGAGAACCATTTGAAAACAATTACTCCTTTTTTTCAATAGTAGGATAATAAAATGGAGTCATTTGAACATATGATAAGCACAAATCCAAAGAATGAAAAACAGAGATACTGACAACCCATCATCAATCATTGCTGTCATGCTCTCACCTATTGCAACTACTAACTAGAAGCAACTAAAAACTTTTAAGTATGAGTAAAATACAATCATGACTTACTTCCCGTACAGCTGTGTAACAATGTTTACACCATAAGTATCTTGGTGTGCAGGTGTGTGAGCTCCCTTGCTGCCTACCCACAGAGTAGTATCAACTGCCCCCTTATCCTCATAACCAAACTGCTTCCAAGATATATTCTAAAAATAAACTAATTATTCACTCAACATCCAAACTAGTATAAACTCATTATTATAAAATGAACATGAGTTCGTTAGTTTGTTAAGCCTTCACACATTAACCAATCATAAAATTTTGCATACACATTGTTAGGGGTATAGTAAGGGCACCTTTCAACCAGAAAATAAGTACTGTTCTCGAGTGATACATTAAATTATATAACATAAGTTAAGCTGAGGCACAGCTAGTAGAACAATAAAATAACAATAATACGAAAAAAATGTAATATACTAGAAAAAATAATAAATTCATAATGAAAAATAGTTTAAGCTTTACATAGTATAAAATGAAGTCTCTTCCGCTTTCTGTTCCCTTACATCTTTTAACTATTCAATGGCTTTTTTATTATAGTTTTCAGAAATACATACATATTATAGTACAGAAAAGCTGAGAAAGTCAAAGAATGTGATGTCGTAAAAAACATATTTTTGTGAACTTAAGTTCCAAATGCTGGCTAAACCATACCAGATAGATCAAATTAATTTACTACGGAATTGTATATCTTAAAAAGATCGATAAAAAAGTCTGCAATGGTATATATTTATCTCTAAACGCTAACACACAGTAACCATTTTTATCTTTCAACAAAAATAATTATATGTTATTTACCAAGCTATTTTATACAATACGGTATTATTCCTTATCAAATTAAATACATTACATACCCTATACATGTCATGTAGATCACTGCCCTTAACAGTATTTCATTAAAATGGATATCAACATTGTACCCATGCTAAGTTGGAGTGGGTCACTAGTAACTTAAAAAACATCCCAGTCATTAAGAAGAATCAACAAGAAACTCAATCAGGTTTATCTGGGGGTACGGTGTACTATCTTTTTCTCGAAGCAATTCAGGCCATTTTCAACCACCTATAACTTTGTTGTGGATAAGACTAGAAGCCTGAATTTCAGTAACCAACCATTTTAGATATTATATTTAAAACATAAAAGATTTATAGTATTGATATGGTCACTATAAGATGTTGTTAGGTTTGCTAATTACGTAATAACTTAAGACAGATGGTCCCTTAAGTAGGGACTTAATAAAGTAAGACTTGGTATTACATGGATCTCACAACTTTTTATGGTAGAAAACTGCTTTGCAAGGCTTGGTATTTTTTACGTTTTATTTTTGATGGCATCTTTCTTTTTTTTAATATAATTTATTACAATTATATGTCATGTTACTAATAATTTTTAGTGGATGTACAGAGAGGGTCATCATCAATTATCTTCTGAAATTAAAACCTCCTTGGCATAGTGATTAACTTGCTGTCTGCTAAATTAGTAATATACTTTAGAACCTTAAAGTAAAAACTAAAATTTCTATTAGTCTTACTGAGTTTAAAATATGGGATAGTTAATTTGTGATTGTTTCATGTGTTAAATATTCAAGGATATTGTGAGAACAGAATTACTAAATTTCTGAAACTTAGGTATTTAGTGATAAATAGGTCCCATATGGAAAATAATTTGCAATGTCTATCTTTGCAAAATAAAATAGAATTGTAATTGATCACTGGTATGTCTTATAGATAATAGAAGTCTTTGAAACTAAGGATATTTGGAACACTACATTTCTTAAGGTATAAATAAAAAAAGAACAGGCAATACAGAGAAATCCTAAAATAATTCAGTCAGCCCCCTCCCCGCCCCTCTCACCCCCCCCCCCCTCAACAATTATTTCAGGATGCGAATTTCTAATGCAGCCCCTTATTTTCTTCCTATGGCGACATTTTAATTTAAGAACTCTCAGTATTAATAAGCGAAGCAGCAAATGAAGAGTTAATTTACCTTATACAACTCATGATCTCCGGTGAACCATTGATGAACATATTTGTAATCAAAATACATCCAATCTTCACAGGTATCCATACAGTCTAAGAATTCCTTAAATGTCTTAGTTTTTACCACACATCTTCTTTCCCAGCACGGTTCGTCTGATAGGAAGTCTTTTTTCATACAACGAAAGGGTATTTCTTTATCACCAAATACTGAAGACCATTTCTCCAGGCTCCACTGGCGTATTACCCAATCGTCAACAAAACCTCTTAAAACTAACGGCACGCTAGCTCTCTCTATTACGCTACGCACAGCTTTTTCATTGAGGATCGACATTTATATGAATGAATAACACTTCAAATATTGCAAAACCTGTATTCCTTGTAATAATTAGACTGTATCAAAAACAAACTCAACACTTTATAATGACCACCTCACAAGCAGCAGATACGGATAATGAATACTATATTATGAAGCAACCACAACAGCAACTGACCACAGAATAATAATATTCCTACTACCTACCTATACAGTGGAGACACTGCAATAGGGATGTTGTGAGGTCATTGGTGATTCGAGGTCAATTAATAAATGTGAATTTAAAACAAAGACCAATTGATTATTTTAATCAATGTTAATGAATGAATCCATCCACCATTATCACTATAAATTCGCGATTATTTTTTCTATTTACATAAAAATAAAAGCATAAAACAATTTACAATTACTTCTGTTGAGGAGGAGGATTTAGGAAAAGTAAAAGACTACTTAGGGATGGAAGTTACAAGGAAGAAGGATAGAATAGAAATAAAACAAAAATAACTCATTAAGACGTTTCTAGATAAATTTAAAATGAAAGTTTTGGGGGCGTGTTTAATACAATATATATGTGATAAATTAAACACGGACTTTGCAATCGAGACTTGGACTATTGGACTTGTCTGTTGAGGAAAAATATATATCCGTCTGCCATCGAATATGTCGTTCACTTTCAGAAGAGCCAGAGACATTATTAATGGCCAGCACGCCACACCACCCCCCTACGGAGAAAAAAAAGCCCAGTACAAAAACATTTACCTATTATAACATACACGTATTTACATATTACGTTGAGTATAAAACAGTAAAGTATAAAAACGTAGAGCAAGACAATTTGACAATATAAAACACTATGTTACAAATTGTTATGTATTATTATATTATATTATAATATATTTCTTACAGTTTGAGCGTAGTTTTAAATTTAACAGTACGCCCAGGCTGAGTGACGTAGGGTGAGGGCAATGGATTGTTTGTAGGGGCTTGCGGATAGGAGGAACGGATGTGACTGGTGAAGATGGTGGAAATAAGGGTTGAGGAATGTCTTCCGAAAAGAAAGCTGGCCTTACGCGGTCGCTACTGACTACAACTTTTTCTTACCCTTGATATCCAAAGTGAGCGTTTTGCTATCACTTGACCGTTCAAGAACCTGATAAGGTCCAGTATAAGGCAGCTGAAGAGGTCGCTGAACACCGTTATCACGCAAGTATACATATGTGGCTGTACATACGTTCTTGAAAAAGAAAGACTTTTGGTTACCATGGCGAGATGCCGGTACCGGTCGAATGTTTCATATGTTTGCGCATCCTAACGACCAGATTAGCAAGATCTTCACAGATACTAGGGTTCTGCGGTGCAAAAAGTTGTTCACCTGGGAGTCGCAATGTTTCACCGTACATGAGCTCGGTGACTGTACAATTGAGGAAAAATATATATCCGTCTGACATCGAATATGTCGTTTACTTTCAAAAGGGCCAGAGACATTATTAATAGGCAGCACGCCACAAAAGACTGTAAAAAGGTAAATACAACAATAGTAAGTCATTTTAATGCTAAAGAAGACGAGATAATCTATGTTCCATAGAAAAAGTCGTTCTGATATTACCTATGCAGTTTCTTATCTGAGTAGATTTCTGGACAAACCTACTAAAGATCTCTGGATAGCAGGAAAAAGGATACTTCGTTACCTGAAGGTGCACTTGATAAAGGTTTAACTATAAAGAATACAGTATATTGTATATCCTGTATCCTGTATTCTTATACAGGACTAAAGAACTGACAATGAATGCTGTGAGCGACTTAATCTCTATCAAAGTTATTGTGTCAGAATTTATCAACCATCCCATACCTACATACCTATACATAGAGAATCAAAGTACATCAAAGCACTATTAAGTTAACACATAGCTATGAGCACAGTAAAAGATCCAAACACATGGAGATTAAAGCTCATTTTATTAAAGACTAGCTGACCCGTGCAACTTTGTCTACACCAAATCGGTTATCACCGGTTTCAATTGTATTTTTAAAAGCGAAAAATTTTAATAAACCTAAATCCCGATTGCAGCCACCCATATGGTTTCCAATTGTAAATCCAAACTACCAAGGGACTCACTCAAACATATACCCGAATGGTAAGTGAGAAATCTTTTAAAATAAGCCTAGAACCCGTTCGTAGCATCATCTACCGGGTTCAATTAAGATAAAAACTAACTTACATATATTGGCGGTAATGTAAAAAAGCTTGAGGGGTCTATGGACCCCCCTATTGGAACGAAGTTCCTTTTCTTTTTTTGTAGACGTTTACTATATAGTCAGTATAGTTTACATTATAAAATATCAAGTTGATAGAGTTAAATTATAAATTAAACGATAAAATAAATTTATAAAATAAATAATGATAAATTAAACACTGCATGATCTGGGATAATCAAGTTTTATTTAGTTAATACATCAATAGGTAATCCTTGAGTTGGTTTTCTATTGAAATGAAAATTGTATGTTTGTATATATTATATACACTCTCTCTTTCTCTTTTTCTCTCAAGTAGACAGTACACATGCACAATACGTAAAAATAAAATTAAATAATCATCTCTACCACTTACTTTATCATAACTATCTTCAACTTGTATTAAAACTTTTTCACACTCCATTGTATTAAAGAAAAATACAAATATCAAAAAGATATGAGCATCGCGTCGACGCGTCAACTGTCACTTGCCTGTAACTATTCGTCTAAGAGTTAGCAACGGTTTCGTGAGCGAATTTTAATAAGCCAGTTTTTATATATCTTTATGCTCTTCCGAACAACGTGCGGGTTATCTTACTGCCGGTAAACATTGCGTTTATTTGTTCATATCGCCGCTTTACAGACAAAAATATTGATTTTTAAATCGTTTTAGGATGTTTTTTTTCATTAATTTGAAACGCTTTTAAAACATGGCATTATTATCGCCAGACATTTTTGTAATTCACAATAATGTGCCCGATGCTATTTTTTGTAAATAAAAAAAGTATGTTCAAACCATGTTAAGATAGCTATAATTTTAATATTATTTTATTTAGACGTAAAAGAGGACAAATTAAAAATAATATATATAGAATAACTTAGCTATAGGTATAGTTTTGCGCAACACTGGCAGTATGATAAAGATAATTGTGGCAGCTCCTGTTATAGACGCATGTATTCAAGATGACGTCAGTCCCAAGTGATATGTTTACGTTTATCGTTGTTTTTCATTGTTTGCCGTGAAATCTTAATATCTCAACGGTTAATAAAATGAAATATTTTCTTTGCAATGGAAAAAATAAAATGACTTGAAATGAATTATTTTTATTTATAAAGAATATCATCGGGCACATTATTGTCAATAACAAAATTGTCTGGCAGTGATAAATTCATGTTTTTAATAAGGTTTAAAAAGAAAGTTTTCCTAAAAAAAAAGTTTCCTAAAATTATTTCAAAATCAATATTTTTACCTGTCAAGGTGTGGTGTGCATTAATAAATACAACCTTTACCGGCAACCAGGTATCCTGAACCTTGTTTGGAAGAGCATAAAGAATGATATATTAAAGAACCAGCTTTTCTAAAATTATTGCTGGCTCTTTTACTAAGGTGTCGCAAAAAAAGTCTTGCTACACTTTTTTCGGTCTAGCTCCCATCCACTCAAAGCGTATAAAGCGCAATAAGGAACTTCGTTCCAATATAGCTTAAAATTTTAGCTAATAATTCGTTTGCATAGTATAGCACAAAGAAAATTTACCAAAATCCGTCAAGAATTGCACTAACTACAGATGTTTGACTTTTGTCCGTTATTATGGAGAACCCCTTGCGTTTTATGGGACAAAGACTATCCTAAATGTAACCTTGTAATATAAGTTATCACTGTGTCATGTTTCGTGAAAATTGGTTCAGTACTTTCATAGTGATACGTGTTCACAGGGACAGACAGACAGACAAAAATTGTAAAAGTATTATTTTTGGCTTCTATATCGATAACAAAGTCTACCCCAATTATAATATCTGATATATTTACAGAAGCTCTTTTACATAAGAAGCATATATACTTAGTTAATAAGTTAATTATGTAACAAAGAAAAACTGTATATCATAGATAAAGAAAATGTAGCAGAGTAATAAAAAAATCGATATATATATTAAAATTATACCTAACACACTTTAAGTTAATTAAATATAGGAGTAAGAATAGTATAACATTATAATTTCCTTTTTTTTATGTCATAGGAGACAAACGAACAGAGGCGTCAATGAACGAACAAACAAACACCAGGGGAATCGCAAGTGCGTAGCCAGCCTTTGTTTGGGGGAGGGGAATGGGGAGGGATGGGAGGGGGAGATGGGAGGTGGGCCTCCGGTGCTCTCACTGACCGAACGAAAAGCGACAATGCAAGCACTTCACGTCGGTGTTTCTGTGAGAGGGTGGTGCAACCCCGGGCGGTTCCGATCCATTCATGTTGGAACCAGTAATAGCTTCAGCGTGACTACCACCTACGTACTCTTTAACATAAAATAGTAAAATTTGTTTATAGTTGTAACAATTTAAAGATCATTCATGGAGGGATTGTTTATTGCTCGGAACAATTATTAAAAAAAAAAATATAAATGAATTTTCAATTACAGTGTTCATGAAAAAATTAAAAAACCATTTTTTTTTAGGTTGCTTTGAGAATTACTCTGTAATGTCTATGCTCTCTCTCTTACAATAAAGATGTCGAACGCACTGGTATTGTATTATTAGTAATAGGCCCTAACAACTTCAACGTTCTAAAGCATGGGACGAATTTTCACTTAGTTAAACATAAATACGATAGATGACCTCAATTCCCTTCACCTATGCTTAACAAATAAAAGATTTGTTTTCCTCTAGGACAGCTAACGCTACACAATTTTAAATGTAGATTTACAGATTTTCAAATTACTTCTAGGTTTATAATATAGGGCCAGAGGGCCCAAGATTTGAAATAAAAAATAATAAATATTATACATGAAAATCCTTCCCAAAACTCTGATGTTCAAGGTGTATGATAAAGGAAAACAATCAAATTTTTATTTAGTCTTTTTTCTCGAATTGATTACGCTATTGGCCTAGCAAGGCCTTGACAGCTTCACCGGACTATGCGGGATTTGTTCAGATTTATTCTACTATGTGCAAAACATTTACTTGAAACTGTATTATAATTCTAATACGACACATATTCTTGTACAGGGTAACGTAATTGCTAGAATTCGCGCTGATTATCATAATTTGTTTTTCTCACTGAAACAACTTTGTTGATCAGTCCAAACATCAAAGTCCAAATAGAAAACCTAATATTGATTAATCTCGAAGACCGAATTGTAACCGTAGTTTACAGTTTCCTTAACTTTTATCGACTACTTTGTTTCTGCAAGTAAAACCGTAAGTTTAGGATGATATCTTTGAGTAAACATCCGATGTTCAGTTATCAAGTAAATAACACTGATAGTTTATATCGATTTTAAATGGATTGATATATCGGTTTATAACAGTATATCGATTGCAAAAATCGATGTAATTTTGCAAATGCACTCCTATTGCTCGTATGTGATAGGACTCTTGATGTTTTAAAAGTTTTTGGTCTTTAGGCATATGATATTTTTAAATATATTAATATCGAAGTCTGATATATTGAAAAATAATATCTATATTTCAATATATCGATATTATTAAAAAAAGTGTGTGTGTACTTATGTATACGCGTTAGAAGTTATACTTCTTTGGCGTTACAAAATAAAAATCTTTTCAAAAATTTTATCTTTCGCCTTATTCTACGTTTGTAGAAAAAACGACACTAACAATAGAAAAAAGGTATTTAATACATTGAAAGTGTTAATACAAAGAAATAGAAACAATAAATACAAAGAAACAAAATGTTGACTATAGCTAACTTCAGGGTATCGGTTTTTCGTGACGGTGTGCGCGCGCATCGTAATAACTTCAGGGTAAAAATTTACTGTCATCATTTTTCCCTAACGCGCCAAAGGCAGTATAACTTCAAAAAATGTAATTCAGCTTACACAGCTTATAATCATTACATAGTATAAAACAAAGTCCCCTACTGAGTCTGTCTGTCTGTCTGTTCGCGATAAACTCAAAAAGTAGAACGGATTTTCAAGCGGTTTTCGCCAGTGGATAAGGTGATTCATGAGGAACGTTTTGGTATACAATTTCTCACGGATTTTTTTTATAATCAGGGCGGGACAACGTCTGCCGGGCCCGCTAGTGTAGTATATTAATTAAACAAATTATTTTATAAATTAATGAAATTATATAGTTATAGTTCCAAGACACACAATGTTTTTAATCATATTTAAACGATATCCAGTTTAACACATCACTGTATCTTCGTCAACTAGTTTAAGTTAACAGTGATAAATAAAATGAGGCTTAAACTTGATTTTGATTTAAATTTCATGGAAGAACATTGGTGCGACTAGGTCTTAGAAATTATTATTTTATTAAAATAAGACAAAGTTTTATATGTGTACCAATATTTTTTTCTAAGAGTTTATAAAAATACTCGTTTTATATGTTCATTTGTCTGACCACTACGATTAACGTAGGTACTAGCTATCAAAGATTTAATAAAAAAATTGGTTGCTGTAAAGTCGGTGTATGGACGATAATTTTACGTGATAACGTCATAAGAAAACATTGATGAACAATTGCATATTATGAGTTGAATTATTATCACAAAATTGATCAAAAATTGACAAAACAGTTCACGTGTAGGTTGTGTGCTGCCGCTGTCTCTCTTCTACTCTGACGCATCGGCCGGTGTAGTGGAAGATCTATCTCAAATGTGTCACAAGCCGAACGCTTAGGTCGATTGCACCTCTCTATCGCTTTTTCCACGCACTCGCTTGCATGCTCGACTCAGGTGGAACGTGACAATGAGTCATGCTTTTTCGTGCGTGCAGCTGACGTTCAATGATTTATAAGATGTTATCACATCAAAAAAAATTACCAAAGAGGTGTGTCTATACAAAATTGCATTTTATTTTAAGATAAGCATATAAATAAACTAGGGGAAGAGGTAAAACATAATTTAATTTAAATAAAGTAGAGTAGAATAAATTTATGATGATTTTGTGGTTTAATTAATTTACGAAATAAGTACAATGAATACAAAAAAATATATTACTGTCGATATCTGTATTTCAGTATCGAAATATCGTCAAATTAAATATTATTAATAAATATCGATATTTCGGAATAATGATATCGATATTTTATCAACAGTCCTACTATGTGATTGTATTATACATTTGTTTTTATAATAACAACTTTGGGATAAAAAGTATGTATGGTGTCTACCAAAATTAAATCAATACAAGATAAAATAAAACATACCTGTTTTTGTGATAATAAGCACTACCGAAATCAATACAAGAAAAAATAAAACATACTTGTTTGATAATAAGCATTACACAAATTATGTAGTAAATTTAATTTAATACATTTTTCCGTCATAAAACAATCAATTTGAGAAATTTCTCTGCTTTAGATAGAGTTTAGCTAATTCAATAATATTATAACTATGGAATCAACAATAGTGTCTTCATTTTTTTCCCATACCGACTGCAATGCCAAAACTAGTGACACCGAGTCCACAATTAGTGACCAATTTCTGGATCTAGTAGACGAGTTAAATTTGCGTCTTGAGGAATTTGAAGTACCTTCATGTGTACAATGCGTTTATAATCCTACTATATATGCAAGAAATACATTTGAAATGTACGTACGTAAATATTGTAATACAAGAAAACGAATAATGTACTTTGGTATGAATCCTGGACCTTGGGGGATGTCACAGACTGGAGTAAGGGCATGAAATGACATACTTATTTTATTGTAATAAACTTATAACAGTGAATAAAACATAATAATTTATCTCAAAGTGTGCCCGCTTTTCTGTTATATACATTTCATAATCCGCAGTAATATTACATATGCTAAAGTAGCTCTGTTTTTATTTCTATTTGTAATTTTTCATGTTAACCTTTCAATTGTTTCCAATAAAAACTTAGTCTTAGAGACGGATATTAATTAGAGAAGGATTATTAAATATATAATTTTCCATACTCAAAAATATAAGAAGAAAGCCATAAGAAAAGCTATTATCATAATATAAATGATGATTTTTATATACTCTGTCTATATATATACATTTTATATATTTATTATTTTTACATATCATATACACTACAAAAATGTGTACTTTTATTTAAATTACTAGGTAGTTATTTAAAGTACTAATTACTGTAGGTGGTAGAGCCACGCTGAAACTATTACTGGTTTCAGCATGAATGGGTCGGCTCGCCCGGGGTAATACCACCCTCTCACAGAAAACCGACGTGAAGTAACAGTGCTTGCATTGTTGCGTTTCGTTCGGTCAGTGAGAGCGCCGGACACCCACCTCCCCTCCCCTTCCACTTTCCCCTTCCCTTCCTCCCCCCTCCCTACACAGGCTGGCAACGCACTTGCGACTCCCCTGGTGTTGCAAGTGTCTATGGACGGTGGTGATCACTTACATCAGGTGACCCACCTGTTCGTTTGCCTCCTATGATATAAAAAAAAAAAAAAATATTATTTTCTGGTTTTAAGTAAAATAAGAAATATATTTCATAAAATTTGTAATTATTTCTATTACAGGTTCCATTCGGTGAAATATTATCTATTAAAACTTGGCTGAACATAGAAGGTCCTGTGGGAAAACCGCCTAATGAAATTCCAGCCAGGCCTATTCAAGGATTTCAATGCACTAGAACAGAGGTATAGATAAATAAGTAGAGTTTACTAATAATGTAGATAAATTCTCTGAACAGATTATATATAAAGGAGTGCCGGTGATAGAACCATGCTGAAGGATCACTGATTTCAGCATGAATGGGTCGGCTTGCCCGGGGTAGTATCACCCCCTCATACTGTAAAACTGTACACACATATTATATACACATAATTTCTAAAATATATTGGTTTTCTCAAGATGATAATTGATAACTATTTTAGTATCTGGCAGTTAGCATAGGTGGTGGCACTGTATTTAGTATTAAGCAACATTTTTTGACCAAAATTACTTAGAATAAATGTTGTTTTCCTTTTTTCAATGACTATATCATAAAATCTGGTGCCATTAGATGCTACAAGGGTTGATTTTTAAAAGGTAAAACAATGTGTACCAGGTCTTACTGTACCAATGCTGTACTACTGTGTACAGGTCTACTGTGTACAGGTCTACTGTACTTGTAAAAAAAAGAAAAAAACATTGTTTATTCATATTCAACTTTTGATGACCTATGACAGATATTCTGTTTATTTTCAACATTTTTTTTTTATTTTATATGAACAAGAGTTCTACTCTTAAGGTGTCCACTAAAGTATTTACAATTTTATATACAGTTTCAACAAATCTTGACATCAATCAAGGTATTAAGTATGTATCTAAAAACTTATTCTTGTATAATTTCAAATCTCATAAATGTAAGAATTATTTCTATTTGTACAGATAAGCGGAAAAAGGTTTTGGGGATTATTCAAAGACTTATGTGGAACTCCAGAAAAGTTTTTTGAAACTAGCTTTGTGTACAATTATTTGCCTCAACAATGGTTAAAAAGTAATGGCTGTAATGTCACACCTGGAGATTGTAAAGTAAGATTTATTTTTAAACAAATAATTTAAATATGGTACTTATATTCTTAAATGAGTATAAACACAACATGACATGTTTCTAAAATTATTATTGAAGATTTTTTGTGTTTGTAGTCATTCATTCTTTGTTCTTAGAAAAATAGGTTGTTTATTGTATTACTGTTAATACCTGATTTCGCCTGCTTCGTTGATCATTAAAATATAGAGGAACTGGCATCCAAAAAATGAGTAGTCTCTAACCATCTATGAAGAATCTCACATTGAATGGTCATAGTACTATGCCAATATGTTCAGTAGGTTTTACATGATTGTGCCTCAAAGGAACAAGGAACATATATTTTAATTATTAAAAGATATGACATATTAAATATATTAAAAAATATACTAATAACATAAGTAATCTTCAGTAAATTATTTTCAATGAGCAAAAATTTATGATAAGTTAAATTTATATTGCTTTATATTTTGTATATAATAAAGGAATAATCACAATAATTTTAAAATATAATTCTTATTGATTTTCAGGCACATGAGATAGAGGTATTATACAACATTTGTGATAGAATATTTGTCAAAGTTCTTGAATTGTATGAAGTGGAAAAAATTATTGCAGTTGGAAAATTTTGTGAAACAAGAGCACGAAAAACAGTACAGAAATATTCAAAACCTATACAGGTAATCGAGTTTTTCAAGTCACTTTATAATTTGTGACCTACGACATTATTTTCGCCACCATTACATTAGAATGTTACAATAAAAAACAATGTAAATGAATACCGTTATAGGAGAATCTATTAAAGATTGCAACATTTAAATACTAAGCTATAATAATAAATCAATAATAGGTGCTTGATAAATTTTAATTATGTAGTGTGTACATAACAGATTAGTGTTGATGGCGCTGTTTCTTTCGCCACGCTGAGTGTTGTAGGTTCGAATCTGACACATAACTATAAAGTTATTAATTTGCTCAACATATCTGCGTCTACTCAGTGTTAGTCAATTTGTATGTTGAGGTTCCTTGTGACACGGCTTGGACCACAATGCCAGAACTGTCTTAAAAATGACTCACATTCATTCATTTGTTTCTTCATATATATGACCCATTTCATGGGAGATTTACAGTCAAAATTTTTTTTTCGACGAAATTTTTTTTTTAATTTTTTCAGATCGAATATTATCGACACGTATTTTTTTCGAAATATGATTTTTTAAAGTTCCGTACTCTGTAAAACACTTTTAAGAGCCAACTGTAATAAAGTTTCGAACATAAAATTATCCCTTTGCACTTTAATTGTAAGTAAACGTACAAGCTTTAATAGAAAAACTATAGCAAAAATATAGTGCATTGTTATAAACAAATTTTTTTTTTCAAACTTGGCACTATTTTCTATATTTTTTTTTCATTTGTAAACTTACTCTAACATTATGTGAAAATAGTAGGAACGCATGGTTATTTTAATTTTATATATATCATTACAGAGTATAAAACAAAGTCCCCTACCGCATCTGTCTGTCTGTTCGCGATAAACTAAAAAGCTACTGAACGGATTTTCATGCGGGTTTCACCAGTGGATAGAGGGATTCATGTGGAAGGTTTTGGTATATCATTTGCCAAGGTTTTTTTATAAACAGGGCGGGACAACGTCTGCCGGGCCGGCTAGTTTATGTATATTTAAATGTTGTTTTTTATATAAAAGAAACTATAATTTAAATACTGATTTTTTCATACTGATTATTCCATAGTTTTCATACTGATTATTCCATAGTTTTCATACTGATTATTCCATAGTTTTCATACTGATTATTCCATAGTTTTCATACTGATTATTCCATAGTTTTCATTTTGATTATTTTACAGGTTATATACATGCCACACCCGAGCCCTAGAACAGTTAATAACAACAATTGGGATCAAAAAGCTATCGAGTGTTTAAAAAATAACAATTTACTTCAAATATATCAGTGTACTTCAAAGTCAAATAATAATTAAATATATTTTATTTAGTACTTAGTATATAAGTTAGTACATAAGCGAACAGAAGTAGATTAATATAGCAACTATAATAGTGTATGAAGATGGTTGATTTCATGAAAAGAGCACTCGAATTAGCCAATGAAGCATTGGTGGCTCAAGAAGTGCCAGTTGGTTGTGTTTTTGTATTGAACGGTGAAATTGTTGCAGAGTCCAGAAACTGCGTAAACGCGACACGTAATCCAACTAGGCATGCAGAAATTAATTGTATTGATCATATTTTGGAATATTGCAAGTTAAATAATATCGATTATAAGTCATACTTCAAAAATATATGTGTTTATGTTACGGTTGAACCATGTATAATGTGCGCGGGAGCACTTAATATGTTACAAATAAATGAGGTTATATATGGCTGTGCAAATGACAGGTTTGGTGGGAAAACAGTTTTAGATGTTAGCAATTTTTATGACTACAATTATACTTTAAATGGTAATTTGATGGGTGATGAAGCAATGGACTTACTTAAACAGTTTTACAAAGGTGTAAATCCAAATGCACCAGAATCAAAAGTAAAAAAAGACAAGATTTGATTTACTTAGAGATAAGCTCGTGTTCACAATACATATAATATCATTTCTGGAATAAAGACCTACATAATACTTTTGTCTGCTTTTTTCATTACATAGTATAAAACAAAGTCCCCCACCGTGTCTGTCTGTTCGCGATAAACTCAAAAACTACTGAACGGATTTTCATGCGGTTTTCACCAGTGGATACAGTGATTGGTGAGGAAGGTCTTCGTATATAATTTGTCAAGGTGTTTTATATAGTCAGGGCGGGACAGCGTCTGCCGAGCCCGCTAGTATTACATAACTTGGAAATGAGGAAACCGCAACAATTGACAAAAATATGAAAATTTTATAGAGAAAAGGCGGCAATCGCAAATATATCTATATATACTAGCTGTTCCCGCGGCTTCGTCCGCGTGGAGTAGTTACTTTCTGCTGATGCGTAAGCTCTCAAAAGGAAAAAAAAACGATTTTAAAACATTCCTCATTGATGCTCCGCTCCTATTGGTCTTGGCGTGGTTTTATTATATAGCACTAGCGGGCCCGGCAGACGTTGTCCCGCCCTGATTATGAAAAAATCCTTGACAAATTATATACTAAAACGTTCCTCATTAATCACTCTATCCACCGGTGAAAACAGCATGAAAATCCGTTCGGTAGTTTTTGAGTTTATCGCGAACAGACAGACAGACAGACGCGGTAGGGGACTTTGTTTTATACTATGTAATGATATAGCCTTTCTCGAAAAATTAGCTATCAAAGGACCAGTAGTTTCTGAGAATAGCGCGTTCAACCAAACAAACTCCTCGGCTTTATAATATTAGTATAAATTTGCTTTAAATTCTTTCCTATCAATAAAAACATATTTACGTTAACTTAGAAAATAGTGTACTCATAATACATTGTAGTATACTCGTATACTTGGAATACATTTCAAATAGTCTCTCGTGTGAGTTCAAAGATTTATTTGGTGATACTTTTATACGGCAGTTTTATTTCAAGCAATGGTGTTAGAATATAAGTAAAGTAACCCTTATTTCTGCATTAGATTAGGCTTAGAGTGGTATGAATTAACACGAAATTAAAAGTAACTCTGTTAATGTAAAGATACCATTTCGATGAATAATATAAAATAACATTTTTTTTAACTTCCTAAAAGGACGTGGTTCAAATAAAAATAGAATATATGTTTCGTGGCTGCTATTCGATTGTGATTACGATTCACAAAGTAATTTTAGAACTTCATGTTTTATCTGTACGGCATTTTGAACGATTCTTTAAAGCTGACTTTTTCAGATACGGCTTTATTCTAAGAATAATTGTATGCATCAAATCACTGGGAATAAAATACTCGGAGGTGAAATGTTTTACGGAGATATAAATTATTATGTGTGCTATACAAAATAGCAGAAATGATCTCATTCTAGTGTTTCAAATGTAATTTAATTGAATAAAGAAACTTAGCCATTACGTTAGCCTACGAATAAATATCTCTTTTTCATTTTAGAAATAAAGCAATAGACAATTATTACTAATTGTCGAGTAGGTAATAATATTGTCTTGCGATAATTTCAACGTTCCAAGAACTTGGTGGCCTTGTTAGTACTTTGCAGGGAGTTTTTGTGGCGTCTCAAAAATCATGCTCGGTGCTATTATTTTCCATACATTTCACTTATGCACAACAACCGAACTATATTAAGTAAAATGCCACCAATATTACAAAATATAGAGTAAACTAACACAAGATTATGAATAAAATATAAAGCCACTACATGAGGGACAAAGATCCCGCCAAAAATTCCAGCAATTACTCGTGTTTAAAATAAATTTCTCTAATGCTACTCCCACACCTATAGAGTAACCAACCTGCGATGTAAGTGTAAGCGGTTTCATAATTGAATGCCCACACCTGTAAAAATCACGTAAAAAATTATAAATTACTGTATAACATATCAGTTTGTTATTGAGTAGAGATCGTCCCCTGGGCATTGCTTATTTACAGAAGTTCTAGTCAGTCCTTACCAACCTTTCTTTAAATGCTTCCAAATTTCCTTTTTTTATACTTTATAAATTTTAGTGTTTGATAATAATCTTATCTGATATTAAACGATAATGTGGTCTAAGACAGTAAACACACTAAACGTAGAAGGGCCATGCTCTTAAATGCAGCTGCCGACAACCGACAGGTACTTGGTGACAGATTTTCGACTTAACGATGGTAGCTAACCAGGGGGACTGGGAAAAGCCCTACCACGATGCTGTTGTGTCATTATGATGTTTTCCTTCACCGAAATTTCCGACTCGGTTGCTATTATTCAAACCTACGTCCATCGACACAGTGTCCGAACACGCTGTCACTTCAACGGAGACATGCGTTATCGGGGCGTACTTCAATGAGAGGTAGAAATAATCTTGTAGTTTTAAAGCATGTGCAGGAACGATTTGTTTGCGAGGTGCATTCCTTCATCGCGCCGATGAGAGTACGAGTACGACAAACTAGTTATGGCGAGATGTAAATTTCACCGACATGCTGCGACATTAATTCATTTTAATCTCAATTAAGGGTGACACACGTCGTCGATCGGATCCAACTTTTGAAATTAAAGGTGGTGGTAGTACTTAATAAAAGCGCACTGTGGTACTGTATAGAGCATAAAGCTAGGGTTAGAATGATTTCAATGGGAGGTATTTTGGACTCTTTCTGCTTCACAAAAGCTCTACACAGAAATAATGTGGTATACAGTCTCTTATTATATGCATTTACCGAATAACGACCTAAAGCCCCGCAATATTGCTGTTTTACGTAAATTGCAGAGGAGAATTGTTATGAAATCATACGATTTTCTTATTGGTAGCGAGATCTACCATTTGTGCTCCGTTAGATTCACTCATGTTTTAATAGTACTAACATTTACATCGCAATTTTGGTTTGGAGACCATAGAAGCCCCAAAAAAACAATGCTCGCTCCATAAATTTAGTTTTCGTTTGGGGTGCACTCCGACTAAATTCTTACCCATAACATACTAGGAGGGCACGTTACACAAGAACCACAAAATTTTGATGGCTTTATACTTAAATTTTGTACTTCGGTAAATTTTAAAAGACCTCTCGTTAAATCTACATAGGAAACAGGATCGACGCTTCTGTAGTTCAAAGACGGTATTCAATGATCGTAACTATTAACTTAAAAATACTTACCTACTATATTAATTTTATTTTATAATTTAGTTTCGAATTCTCTAATATTCTCTTGACTTAGCCTTGCTTACAAATGATAAGTTGCTACGTTTTTCTGTCACTCTGTACTTTGTTAAAAATCTAAAGCCGCTTAGTAGCAAAGTTTACGTGTTTGTTTTTTTTAAATTTAATATTGGTATTATCAATCATTTGAAGACAGATTAGTGTAAGTTTTGTATACATTGATGAAAACGGGCATAAATTACATGGAATAAGTAATTAAATGTTAAATTGGACAAAAAATTACTTCTAGCGCAAACATTGCTTAAACTGCTAAATATAATAATTTTGTAGTAGAATAAAATGTAACCTTTACTTATATCTAACTTCGTCGCTATAGGTAAGATTTTAGATAAACTGATATACAACTGTAAAAAAATTACTATATAACAATACCATGGGAAACCGAGGCATAAAATAAGATCGTAAATTTGAATTTTTATCACTTGAAAGTAATTTGATCGTAGTTTTCAAAATAATATGAGATTATGGGCCACAAGTCTTTTATTCTTCATACCGATTAAACGAAATCGATGAAATTAAATTGACTAAAAGACAGCCCACTTTGAATTCATAAATCAATATGATAAGGCACGTACGTAGTTCTTGTGGAAAATCAAAATTAAATTCAGATAAACGCGGTCATGGACACCAGTTATATATTGTTACACTCTGTATGGAAACTCGACATAAATAAACAAAGAATGAATCATCGACCACGATAACGCAATACAATGCGGTTTTAAAAATAGACTTAAAGTATAGTCTTAAACTTTGAGGAATCGTTTGAGTAATGACTTCAGGCTTCCAGAGATATCCACCCTCCTTTGAGGAAGAGTACAACTATAAAGCACGCCGCGATGCATCTAAGCAGGGAAGTCCAGTGAAGCTGTAAAGACCTGTTAGGCCAATAGCGTATTTATTCTGAACAAAGAAAAAAGTCTGAGCAGAATCTGTCTCACTCTTTTAATAATGCGTGTTGGCGGCCATGCTCGCATACCCGAGGACCGCTCCACAGCGGCCGGAGGGATAACTCCTAAAATACATGCACGTAGCGGCTTCCGCGGAAGCATTTAAGAGCCGAGATTCGTTTCTACAAAGTGAAGCCCTCAAGCATTCTGCTTACGCTGTACAGTAACACACCGTGAGCACTAGCTCACAACACAACTCACACATGTGCACACATACAGATTTTAGGTACACACATTGTGGGAGTGTTTTCCTTTTTTCCCTCATTTTTGTTTAGTCAGTATTAGCCAAATTGCCAGATTCGAAATACATGTACGGGTTGGTGAGACTCACACGTATATCATGAACGCATATATGAATGAATAGTTATCTAGCTTGGTTAGTTAGGCTCGTTGCGCGTTTGTTGCAATTTACAGCAACAGCCTTTTTTTATTTATTTACATGGGGAAATCCCTTCTGGATACGCCACCCTCTCGGGGGAGAGGATAGGTTATGTCCGATTCGCACGGACTAAAACTCCGCAGTGTACCGTCCGACCATATTGTTGGGGTGGCAAGGGATCGAGCTACGCTATTCCCCTTGGATAGCCGCCCTAACGGTCCGTCCGCGGGACCTGTGCAATGAGGGGATGGTCCCCCAACCCATACCCTCAGGTCCGGTTACGGTGGTGGGAGGAGGCGGGCAAATCGCTGCCTCTTCCCTCCGGTCCTCCATTGGTGGATAGGGCCGCTCAGAGAGTCATCTTCGCGGAAGGAGGCCATCGCATTCCACGCCTCTTCACTGCCGGGCATGGCCGAAACCACACTTGGCAGCGACAAATTCAACTCTAGCGACAGAGTGTGCTGCGCGGTATCCTCCGCAGCGCCGCATTCATGGCATGGCAAGAACTCCCGCCTCCAGCTCCCAGGGCTGAGAGCCGGCGAGCGCAAAGACCGCCACGGAGACCACGATGCGGTACCGCCTGATCGCCCTCAGTGCAGCGCCCACACATTAGCGGCACCAAGAGCGTCGGCCCACACCGGGGCACCGTAGACGGCCATCGCCCGCACGACCTCCATATATAGTCTCCGGTACTCAGCACTCAGCCCCCCTATGCTGGGGAGCAGCCGGCCGAGTGCCGCCGCCGCCCCCACAATACGCGGTCTGAGCCCCTCAAAATGGGGCTCAAACCGCCAGCGCCCGTGCAGGTTGAGGCCCAAATATTTCTTCTGGGTCGCCACCTAAATTCAGGCGCCCTCCACCACTATGTGGAACCAGGTGGTGGCCCTCGCCGAGGACCTTGAAATAGTAGGGCCTCGGTCTTCTCGAGGGCCACTCTGAGGCCTAAACATCTAATGCGCCCGCCCACAAGAGTTGTGACTATCGTGGATAGGCGCTCCACCTCCTGCCAACTTCCCCCTCGGGCTACGACCAGGGTGTCATCCGCATAATAAATTATGCGCGCTCCGAGCGGGAGCACGCCGCGGAGCACCCAATCGTAGCCCATGTTCTTAAGACACACAGTTCACAGATCTTAAGTACCCTTGACGGAATACCATCAGAACCACTAGCTTTATTCACATCTAAATTACGAAGCACTTTTCATACGTCCTTGGTGCGAATCACAATGTCTTGCATTGTGGTATCACACGAGGGTATTAAAGGTGTACTTTTATTTTATTTATTAAAAGAGTGGGACAGATTCTGCTCAGACGTTTTTTTTTTGTACGAACTAAACATGCTATTGGCCTGCCAGGCCTTTACAGCTTCACCGGATTGCCCTGCACAGATGCATCACGGCGATCTTTATAGTTGTACTCTTCCTTAAATGAGGGTGGAAATCTCTGAAGCCTGAAGTCATTACTTATTCCTCTTCCTACGATTCCTCAAAGTTTAAGACTGTACTTTAAGTCTATTTTTAAAACCGCATTGTATATGTTGTTTTATGTATCCTACTAAATTTATTTATTTCCCCTGTATACAATATGTACTATATTATTTTTTACATTGCTTGTTTTCCCTATATATATTATATTTCATAATTTTAATTGATATAGCACCGTGACTCGCAATGGTTGCCAACTGAAAATCAGCGCTAAGTGTTTCTCATAACACTTTAACATATGCTGAGCTGGATTCCATTTCGTAATGGAATGCTGCTGCTGCTACGTGCACATTTCTATCCACTATTGTATATTGTAAATAATGAATTATGAATAAAATATTTCTTTCTTTCTAATTTCCTTGCATACATTTCACTTCATTTGATACCATTAATTTCACGCTTTACACTTATGCTATATTGGCGTTATTGTGGTCATCTGACAAATCATTGTATATTTCGGTGGACACTGTTTCAATTGCATACCCATAAAAGGTATTTCTCTTTACTTTCACACTCCATTAGCCTTAATCAATAATCTAAGGGAGCTTATATTTTTACAAATTGAGTTCATGTTTACAAGATATTTTAATAAATTTCTTCGTAGTGGCTGCTTTTAGATGACACTGTTTATTTATATGTTCTCTGAATATTGTTAACTCAACCTTATCCAGAGCTGGTATGAAAATAAATATTATTCCAAAGATTTTCAGTTTTTGTCTTTAATATAGTTGCTAAAAATATAATAAAAATTACAAGTCCCATTATTTTTAACTTAAAATATATTAATTATATAGGTCTTTAAAATATAATAAGAATACAACACTATCATGAGCTTGACACATTAAATTTGGTTTGAAACAAGAATATAAAACATACCTAATGACAACAAATTTAAATTATAATATACACAATAGATATCTCTACAAAATTTAACACTTTCTCTTACACGTTATATTAATTATAAAACTAGTATCCAGTGTAACAATATAAAGATGAGATCTAGTAAGAAATATGGGCAATATTTCAATTTCAATGCTCTATGAAAAATAATCTCAAATCAGATTGTACCGTTGACTACTTCTGACGTCAACCTACCAGATCTCATATTTACATTCCCACAAATCCATATTATTATTATAAAAGATATAATGAACAATTAGGCAAGTAATTCCTTATGTTATCGATAATATCTAATGTTCATCGCTACTAACTATTTTCCACCAATAACAAGCAAGTATTAGAGTCAATCATTAAAGTTACAAGGTAATATTACACCTAAATAGAATAACATAATGAAATTTGCTTGAGTTCTACAATACATTTGTTTTTCTAAGTCACAAACCAAATAGCTGATCAAGAAAAAAAAAGCACAGAACTGGAAAAATACTGAGAATTTCCATATAAAAGTATAAAATAAATAAAAACAAAATTTACATTTAATTCATAGAAACTACGCATGTAAAACTTGATCTATTATGCAAATATTCAAATAGTTCTTTTTGGGAATGTAAAACTAATAAAGGGTGTAAGTTGATTTGAAAAATATATTGTTTGTCATCACAATTCATTTTTTTTTTTACCAAACATCTACAGATTTATAAACTACAAGTACTATTTATGCAGTCATAACGAGAAATTATTTTGTCAAGGAGAAACGCAACTCCAATGTTCAGTTTTAGACACTCATTTGTTTTAAAAAAACTAATCACTTGTATCATGGAATCCATTCATCATACAATTAGTATTTTCTATTTCTTCAGATTCCTCATGGCCATTACTCATAACATTATTGGCATTAGGGAGTTCCTGGATTCCCTGTGCAGACTCATTCATTTCACTCTCACTGCTACTAGAATTACTGTCACTGTTTGAAGTTGAACTACTATCACTCTCTGAATCTTCACTTGATGTATCATGTTTCCTTTTTTTCAAATGTTCATTTTCCAATTTAAGTTTCTCATTCGATTTCTGTAACTCTCGAATTTGATCTTCTTGTTCCTTTAAACGAGTTAACATGTCACTGAAAGACGTTTCATCCATAGTGCTGGAACCAAGTGAAGTTCCCGATGTATCTCTATCTGTCACCACACTATCCTTATCAGAAATAAACACATCATTCCCTTCAGTATCTTTAGCGTCATCCGATTGTTTCGGTTTTGATACTTCATTTCGTTTAATTAAACTCTCGTACTTAGATTTCAATAATAGATATTCTTGGACAAGTTCGTTTTTTGTCATATTAGACAAATGTTCATTTTCTACGTCTTCATACACACTAGAAAATTCTTTTGTTAAATACTCTTCTTCGTCTTCTGGTAATGAATATAAATAATTATCCTCGGAATCTATACTAAAACTGGAATCGCGATTTCGACCTGGCGTTTGTAAAATATGAAAAGGGTTTTCTGGCTCCGGTTTATGTATTTCCATTAAAAACTGGTTATTGTTGAACGGTGCATGAGTAGTAGCTAAAACAATTTTCCGAAACCTGTTATTTCTTTTACAATTATCATTTTTTCTTCGATTTTGCCAAGGTATTTTCATAAACGGTTTCATAATTTTTCGTTTAGACTTCCCGCGCCTTCGCTTTTTTTTGACAGTTTCTTCGTGTGTTGGTTCTCGTTTTTCGATTACTGGTGGCGCCTCTGTCAAAGGAGAACGCAACTGTTCACCATCTTTTATCGCAATTAATTTACTTTCATCCATTTTGGTATTTAATACACTTTAAACCAACTTGATAATATATATTACTTTATAATAACTGAACGTTAATTGTCAGACTAAACAAAATTTAAACAGACTTTAATTAAAATTATTCGCAGCTTTTCACTAATGACGACTGAGCAGACGCTATCCGCCATTTTATTTATTTATGTTCTCAACAGTATTGCAAGGTCTATTTCACAGTGTATTTTCGGTAAATTAAAAAAATATATATCCTTTCAAAAAACTTACCATAAACTGAAGATACGCAACAGCTGTACTTATTCGTTTCATATAAATTCCATATCAATTCAGAAATAGCAACAACAACTTGCAAATATAGGCAAAAATATAATTTTATTTGCAACTGTCAATTTTCTGTGTGTTCTCGCATACATTCCGTTTTTTCAATACAGTATGACATTTAGCAAAATGTTGTATATGATTATATTTTGAAATTGTTGCTTGAAAGGATCCTGTCTTTGATGTCTTTATGTAAACAATATCAATATTGGGTTCAGTCCATTAATTAAACCGCAGATTAAGTCAATACAAATAGGAAAAATGTTGTTTATTTTAACAATAAGAAATGTTTTCCTTTGTGAATGCGTAAATAGATAATTTCACCATTTCAATGGATGTTTTAATTTTATTTAAGTTAACATAGTAGTTTTACAAATTTAGAAGACTACAAATATTGCCAATTTTTTTTTCTTGAACTGACTACGCTATTGACCTAGCAAGGTTTTAACAGCTTCACCGGACTACTAAGGCGAGCGCTTATGGCATTCAGCCGATTTTATTTGGGCAACTAGCTCAAGAGTGCACGGCACATCTCAACTTGGCTGTTGCCTGATACATGCAATTCGCGACCTATCTGAACTAACCTAAGTTAAGCTACATATTCATACACATATGAGTTATTGAAACATATATGTGTACCAAGCATACATACCACAATAACCCGTGTATGTATTTTGTATCGGAAAATGTCTAAACTATTTCAGTTCGACATCTTTAGTCGTGGGGTTCAAGAAATTTATAGTTCTTTACTTATAAATTCCTTGGTGGGGTTTAACTAGGGATGTGTGGTGTGTCATCAAAAATGAATCTATTTAATTAATTATCGACCCTCATTCTCGAATACTTGGATTCAATAGTTGATTTTAATTTTTTATTTTCCTGAGGTGAAAGAATACCTGTGCATACGACATCTATATTTAGAGTATAGATATTACAGAGTAAATAATTCACAGTAAATACTTAAACATAAAGATAGACTAATTTAAAATACAAATACGCCTTTTATTTTATTCCTTAATTAAAGGTTTGTGGTAGAACTGAAGTTGTAGCCAGTATTGTTGATATTTTTAAAATTTCGGTTTTTCGCTATAACGAAATTTAAAATATTTAGATATATCGGTATTATTAAAAAAATCATAATTCAGCTTATACACCTTATAAGGTGTATATTGGTGGTAATAAGGTGATAAGGTGGATTATAATCCAGTATATTTATTATACAAATTATATTATAAATTTATTTCTATAGCTCTGTTCTTAAATCATATTTAATCAATATGCAGTTTAACACATCAGTGTATCTTTGTGAAATGATTTTAGTTAACAGAGTTAGATAGAATGAGGCTTAAACATGATTTAATTTAAGTTTCAGGTAAGAACGTTGGTACTTGTGGGTCTTAATATTTATTGTTAAATTATGACAAATTTGATGTGTACTAATATTTATCAGTAAGAGTTTATTTAATTATTCACATTTTATATGTTTAATTGCTTGACTACTACGAGTAAAGGAGGTACTAGGTATCCAAGATTATAATATACTTTTATATCAAAGAGATATATATATACAAAATTGTATTTCGTTTTTAGAAAATAAGGAAAAAATAAACTAGGGAAAGAGACAAACATAATATAGTTTGAATTGAGTACAATAAGTTTATGATGATTTTGTAGTTTAAATAATTTACAAGATATAATGAAATATAAAAATTTATTAAAAAGATATAGACCGTCGATATTTATATTTCATTATCGCGTCCTGATAATAAAAAAAAATCTTGAAGTTAGACATATGCTGTCGTTGACTTTTTTGTAGGCATTATCAAGCTTTACAAGTTTTTTCTAGAACTTAATCATATATCTCTCATCGTTAAGGCAGCGTTCGTAAGAAACGTTTTCATTCGACCGTTTTCTCTCTGACTTTGAAAATCCGACTACCACAAAAAAATCTTTTAATTTTTCGAGTTTATATATAGCCCATGACATAAAAGAATTTTCAAAATCAGTTTAGTAGAACAAGAGATTACTTCCTACAACGTCACAAAGTCACAAACTTTACCTCTTTATAATATTAGTATAGATTAATATAGATAACGATATTTATTCATTTAAAATCCATAATCCGATATATTGTTACTTAATTACTAATAGTCCTAGTCGTGGTATTACACTATGATAAGTGGGTTGTACCAAGCAATGAAGTAGGTAAGAACGACATTATTTGTTATAGATACCAACCCATAAAAAATAATTCAAAGGAGTGGGCTGTCAAAAGTATCATCCTAAATTTGACATTTATACAAACACTGGATACGATTCTAACAATGTCCGACGATATAGTGTTTGAGCTATTGCATTCTGAGATTATTAATTATTCTTTAGAACAAAATGAAACTCAAAATGCAAAGGTAAAATATATAAACCCGTATTGTGTAATCAGGTTGTACTATCTACTTGCTCTGATATTATTTATTCTAGGACGTTGACTTATCAGTCGTGGAGTATATAGGATTCGCCGCCGGATATAAGATAATGGAGAGGCTAACAAGAGAGTGGCCTAGGTTTAAAGATGAACTAGATACAATGAAATTTATATGTACAGACTTTTGGACCTGTATATATAAAAAACAAATAGATAATTTACGAACAAATCATCAAGGAGTTTATGTGTTACAAGACAATGCATTTCGGTTTCTTACAAATTTTTCTAATGGTCATCAATATCTGGAATGTGCCCCTCGAGTATGTATATTTTAATAATATTTTTTTTACAAATTTTTATTTTTTTTCCTTTTTTCAGTTTCAGAAATCACTTTAAATCTGTTATTACTAATCCTTGGCAATTAAATTAATTAGAAGTGGCCTAGTCATGCCTGATCTATCAACAGCTATCAAAACATGGCAAGTGTAATGAAATACATATTTAAAAGTTACCACATAAAAATTTTGTAGGTATCTTTGTATTGTAAGTGAAGCTATTACTGGTTTCAGCATAAATGGGTCGGCCTGCCCGGGTAATACCGCTCTCACACAGAAAACTGATGTGATGTAATAGTGCTTGCATTGTTGTTTCGTTCGGTTAGTGAGAGCACCAGAAAACTACCTCCCCTTCCCTACTTCCCCCTCCCTCAAACACAGGCTGGCAAAGCACTTGCAATTCCCTGGTGTTGCAAGTGTCTATGGACAGTAGTGATCACTTAATATCAGGTGACCCGTCTGTTCGTTTGCCTCCTATGATATAAAAAATAATCTGTCCATTAGTAAACCATTTATATACTTAAGATGTAAATACCGTAAACTCATTAACTTTGTGTAAACTGTAGGTTTTCAATAATAAGCTCTTTCTATAGAGCAACTTATTGCTCTGAACTTATTAACTTTGTTGTAACTTTCTTTTCTCTTCTAATTTTTACGATTAATAGTATAAAAAAAATTATGAAGATAAAAATATCAACAGCAGTAGAGTAGCTACAAGTTATTTATATAAGTTTAATTAAAAAATGGGCATTTTCAATAATAGAGAATAGTAATGATTGATATCATTATGCATGTAGTCTTGCTTATCTGTGTCAGTTATGCAATTGTTTTTTTAATGGAATTTGGAGTGAACACCCTTATTGATGTTGTAATTATCGGCTTATATCAGGCCACTACTGGACATTATACACTCTCTTCATGCTTATACAATTTGGCTTGCACATTCCATTAGTTTAAGAAGAATTAGTTTTGTATAGCGGTTGAAATTCAACCATAATAGTTTTTCTTCACATTTTAATATTTAGATTGTATTATTTTTTGTACAAATATTGTATACATAAAAAGTGGGAAATATGACTAACAGGGACTAATAAAAAAAGTTTGGACTCATCTATGGTACAGAAAAACAGACCTACTTATTTCAAATTTTTAAACTTATAAACACAAAGCTTAGACAATATCTACTACACAAAAAAAAATTTGAAAGAATTCATGGACTAACATAGGAGCAAATTTTAATGACACAGGTTCATGTTTGTCCATTTGTACATAGTTAGTTGTTTTTTGTAACTCATGACATTCTATATTGTCTAATTATATGCACTCTTCATTCAATAATTTATCTACTCCAAAGTGTTAATTTTTTAAATAGTAATATGTAATATATTTTTTTGTAACATTTATAAATGTAGACCATGTAATGTAACAGTGTAATATTATGTGGGTTTCTTAACTTGTGTCTGTAATCGGGTTGAAATGTTAAGTAATGTTTATGTATTTAAAAATATAACTCCCACGAGCCAAAGATCAAGCCTTGTGTTCAATGATATTATGTGTAAAAAGGTGTAGAAATGTTACCTACATGATATTTTGTAAACAAATGGCACAATAACCCACACATATATAAGTTAATATTTTAACGCCACACTATTTTAGATAAAATGTGGAAGCAAGAAGGCATATTCTTAATATTGGTAGTGAAAAAGAGAGTCATATGTTGCTTAGATCTACCTGTCAAAAATAAAGAATAATCAAAACAGACTGAACATCTTCCTTTGTTTCTTTGACATCTATCATTTCTTTGCACAATATTTTGTGGTTTCGTCATATTTGATATTTGAAAAATAATTATTAATTCATGATAATAGTAATATGATTGAAATGTGAATAAATGACTGTGGAAGTTTTGCTTGCATAGTTTGTGCAATATCTCACAACACAATATGATGTTTGTCATAGTTTTGAGGCATTTTATGAAAAGATCAGCACATGACATGCTCCATTAAGGCTGACACGATATTGAGATCACATTCGCTAGCTAGGAGGGTTTTTAACAAGGCACTGTTGAAGTACTTATGACATATCTACAGCTTTTTACTTATGATATCATTGTCTGGGTCATAAGGGACATTACAGACATAAAATCAATGGACATAAAATACATACAGATTCAAAAAAATGTACTATAAGGGTACATTAATAATTACTATGTGGGATTTGAACATGCAATACTTATATGGCAGCAGTGATAAGTCTGACTATAATGTCCACTGTTTAAATGCTCTAAATCTGTTATAAATATCTACATATAAATTGACATATTTATAAATAGTATTAATGTATACTATTTTTCAGTCCAAGGGTTTTTTTTTTCATAAAGCATATAAACTACTTGCAGTTTAAAATGAAACTTTTTTTTCAGTATGTCGCCTACACTTGTGGACTGATAAGAGGTGGACTGGCTAATCTGTGTATAAACAGCATTGTTACAGCAGAGGTGCAGTCAATGCCTTCTTGTAAATTTCACATACATGTACAAAGGTCATAACTGAAGAAACAAAGAATTCATTTAATTTTTTGAAGTACCTACATGTCTTATTTTTGCATTCCTGATATTATGTTCTATATTTTTATGCAGTATTTCGTATGTAAATTAATAGAAAATAAGACATTATTAGTTCTAAAGCCACCCTAACTTTTAACTTGTAGGATTCGTAAATCTCAAGAAAAAATATGTTATTATTTTAGCCGTTTATAAAAATGTTACAAGTTGTAATTTTATGTATTTTACGAAAATATATTAAAAAAAACATGTGATTAACTCTTTTTATTGTTTTTTTCTTTATGGTGCTTAATAATCAAAGAAGTGTATTTAATGTAACGAAAATAAAGCTGCACATAGAAATTCAAGATTGCCACTAGTGTGACCATTTACAAAAATAAGTGGTTTTTGGGATTTTTGCAAAAGAAATGTAAAAAAAGCGTTTACTTGGAAATTTAGATGGTATAGTTATAAGTGCGTACACAATTTTTTTCAAACAAAATTTCGGATATTTCAACCTACTGAATATATTATAAGTGACCCAAAATAATGTGTCCCATACACCAGGAATAAATAAATGGTGTTAAACATAAATATATTTCCCATAAAGTGACCAACGGTAAATAAGAAATAGCGGAGCTTTGAAAAAAAAGAAATAATTTACAATTTTCGATAAGTACAGAAAAAGCCGATCGGATACTTTGTTTTTGAATTACAGCTGTAACAAATTTGAAACATGTTTAAATTACTAATCAAAGTGAAAGTGACCTGTGTACATGATTGTTGTGAGAACCTTTTGGGTTACTATACCAAGTTTTTACTCAATTTTTTATCAACGGTGTGCATTGATTAACGGCACAGAAATACAAAACAGGTTATTGAAACTGCCAGCTTCTGTAAATTTCGAATACATGAGTCTGGCCATACTATATAAAAAAAATGCCGCCGGCAATACATATACTTGCGTATTGCTTATACGCAAATATCTGGGTGAAGGCCATAAATACTGACTAAATTCTATTGTCATTATTTAATTCCCTGTTTTTAAGTGAGATCTTATTAAAAAATCTGTGTTACTAATCTTTATTTGTCTCTGACGGATTCCATTATATTTTTTAGTCTATGATCAAAAGTTTGAAGCAAACTTTTGTATTAGCGTTGGCGCTCTTTTGATACTTTCATTCGCTCTTTGAGCTGTTTCAATTTGTAGAAAATGGCCTCCGAAGAGTTGGTGACTGAGCAATTTCAATTTCTTGGTATAGAAGTTCAGAAAGAAGTTTTAAAAAAATGTGAGTACTCGAATAATCATCCCGGTACAACATGAACGTCAGCAATTATTACCTCCATTACAAAAGTTGTCTCGCTAAGAAATTGGATGTTCAAGGTTGTTTCATTACATTACCCACTTCTGTTCCAAAGGCGTAAGTTTATGTGAAGAATATGATGTTGATGCGGAATCTCTTATCGAACAATGGATAGCATTTAGTTTAAATAACCTCAATGGAGCGTCACCGAATTTGGAAAACTTGGATTTGTTTGTGAGAAAGGAATTTTCCAAACGTACCAGCCGATCTAATGCGCCGGGTAAGGAGACCGCTCAACTAGATACCGGCACATGTTTGACCGTTTACGGAAGACCTGTTTCAACTCAGTATCCTTTTAAATTGTTTATTACACGTGCTTTTATTGTTTACTAAGCATTAATATTTCTTTGTAAAAGTTATGTCGAACTTTTTTTAAAGTTATTTTTCGTCTTTATAAGTAATAAATAATTTTAAACAGCGGCTATTGTGCACAATAATGAGCCTTATTGTACAGGTCAGACAGTGAGGTCTTATCAAATTATATGGCTGTTACTCCAAAGGTATGTTGAGCTTGTTTTATATATGTAAATTGAATGTGTTTGTTGTAGTTTTTTAGTAGCGTAGTAGTATTACAATTATCATAATAAAGAAATATATTTATTGTTATGTTAATATGAACGACTAGTTTTTGCACGCGACTTCGCTCGCGTTAATGTAGCTTTGACTTAACCTTCAAGAACATTACTTGTATTTTGGACTAGCTTCTGCCTGCGACTTCGTCCGCGTGGAACAGTTACTTTGGCCTAATTCTAAACATGTAGCGGAACCTCTCAAAAGGAAATTGTAAACCAGATTTTGAAGCATTCTTCATTTGTGCTCTGCTCCTATTAGTCTTAGCATGATGATGTATAGCCTATAGCCTTCCTCAATAAATGGCCTATCTAATACTTAAAGAATTTTTCAAATCTGACCAGTAGTTTCTGAGATTAGCAGGTTCAACCAAACAAACCTTCCAGCTTTATAATATTTTTAGTATAGATTACTACGCTTCTCTTGTACACTTACCTCGAGCCGTCATTCAAATTAAAATAACTTTTGATAGAGAGAACCTATTTTAATGAAACAAAGACTTAATTATTCTCGAGGATATTATTTATGATTTGAGGCTTTATCATGAAAGCATTACTGTAGCAGTGATGCATGTTTATACAAACAGATAGACATTTCTAAAAATTATTAAAATGTATTTTATTACTTAGAATGAAATGAAAAGTACCATAGGTCTTTTTTCTTTAGTCCGGACAATCTGAATGCTAAACACCATCATGATCAGTTAATTGGGCCTGAAAGTGCAATAAACAACCAAACTCCTTTTGCATTTATAACATTACTTGTATATGCTCATATTAATATGATCATAGGCTAACTATTCCTCTACATTTTTTTTGGATGATGTTTTATGTCCTTCTCTATACACTTGAGAATGAGTATGCAAATTATTATGATGATTGGTTAAGTATAGATGTGAAAGAGTAACAAATATACTCACTTTTACATTTATAATATTACTTAAGATTGAAACGAGTTTTTGCCTTTGGTTTTGCTGTCTTTAATGTAGCTATGATCAATCCCTGACAATCTGTATGTAGTTTTTTCTAGATGTAAATATCATTCCATTACTTCTAACAGTGTTTATGATTTTGAAATTTAATCTATACTTCTATATTTATTTATATTTAATATTATAAAGAGGTAAAGTTTGTGAGGTTGTAGGAGGTAATCTCAGGAACTACTAAACCGATTTTGAAAATTCTTTTACTTTTATTTGTGAGTGTCACAGGCTATAAATTAACCCTAAAAATAAAAAGAATTTGTGGTAGTCGGATTTGCAAAGTCAGAGAAAAAATGGTTGATCGAAAAAGTTTCTTACGAACGCTGCCTTAATGATGAGAGATATATGATTGAATTCTAGAGAAAAGTTATAGAGCTTGATAATGCCTACAAAAAATTCATCGACAGCATATGTCTAACTTTTATATTTAAGTCACAAAATGTAGTTGTATATAAATGTTTACCCCCCCAACACAGTGGGCATGGGGCAGCTAGTTACAGTATATAAGTAGTTACGAAATGAAAGTGTACCAAACAAACTCACATAAGTATTTATAATACTAGGAGATTATGAAATTTGTGTGTATTTAAGCAAGAAGCAATTTGGAGAAGAAGATTGTTTATTCTTAGTGCTGTTGATGGGTATAGTTCTAGTAACACAGTTCCTTCATCCTGTGACTAGATCTACACTCATTGATTGCTCAAAGAACATTTATCATCATGAAGAACTTACAAAAGTATATTTAATAAGGCATATAAAATAATGGTGGCCAACTTGGGATGTAGTGAAAAAGGAGTAATTATTTCAATTTACAATTTAAATACAGTTATTTTGATGTTAATATAGTTTACTTTAATTGATTTAAAATCACCAAATGATTGTATTGACATATTCTCTCTGATAATCTAATGAATACAATTAAAATTATCAGGTTTTTATTAAATTATCTGATTACACAGGTCATAATTTGCCACCTTTGATTTTATATAACTTAATACAAATAATAAAACAGTTTCACTTTTATATGTAATTAATAAATACTTAGTTTTTTATATTATTAAGGCTTTACATATACAATCATTAATGAGTACTATTTAGTAGTAGTTCAACATTAGTACCTTTACCTTTAACAATTATTTTAACCCTTTTTTTATATCACAATCTGAATGTATTGTATAAATAAATAAACAAAGTCAAAAGTAAATGAAACATATGTAAATTAATGCTATACGTTTGAGAACATAGTTTAACAGATCACTTTGGAATTTGGCACTCTAAAAATTTATTTCCTGGAGAATATTTCATTCTATTGTTTAACTGTATTTTTCCATATGACACTAATATTACATCAACTTCTGCACAGTTTAAGTTTCCAAATTATTGTTTTTGTGTCATTGTTACTGCTTTAAGTACTGAGAATATTAATATACTATTAATTTTACTATAACCGAACTATTCATTACAACAATATAGAGGTTTTAAAGTGTCATTAAATTATATATATACGTTTTTTTTTTTTTATATATCATAGGAGGCAAACGAACAGGTGGGTCACCTGATGTAAGTGATCACCACCGTCCATAGACACTTGCAACACCAGGGGAGTCGCAAGTGCGTTGCCAGCCTGTGTAGGAAGGGAAGAGGAAAGTGGAAGGGGAGGGGAGGTGGGTCTCCGGCGCTCTCACTGACCGAACGAAACGCAACAATGCAAGCACTGTTACTTCACGTCGGTTTTCTGTGAGAGGGTGGTACTACCCCGGGCGAACCGACCCATTTATGCTGAAACCAGTAATAGTTTCAGCGTGGCTCTACCACCTCCTAAACCCTACCCTACCCTAAAAACCACCTACGTTTTTTTTTTGTTAATAATTATTCTCACACAATCATTGTTTGATGTAAACTATGATTTAATTAAGAAAAGTTTAATAAGTACCTATTACAATGAAATTTATAAAAAGTTTTTTATGAAATTTACAAACACTTTTTTATGAAATTTACAAAAAGTTTTTTATTCACTGATATGAATTAATTTACAAAGTAACTATTTGGAGAACTATTTATATTATTGTCATTATTATTGACTGTTCAATTAATAAATCCATGTTAAGAAGTATTAAAAAAAAAAGGTAGCTTTACTTACAAATAATTTTAGAGGTGGTGCTCTTAGCATTTCATGGGTTCATCTGAACAGTTCTTAGGACTTATGATCCAAGTGTTGATTTATCTTGCCCTTGCCAAATTTGGTAAGAACTTATTACAGCCTCTTTGGACATTCTTTCCAATAAAGTTCTTATAGTTACTCTTGGAATGGCAACATCTTCTAGTCATGTCGACTAAGTATATACCATATACCATATAATATACCATATAGCCATTTCTAGATAATTGTTATTGGAATTACTATGTGGTATTTGGACTTATTAGATTCGGTGTTTACTTTAAAGCCTCAAAAGTCAAGGTACGTAATTGTTTTTCCAGGATCCACAGGAAGAACAATATTTCTATAATATAGACTTGATGATTTTTGTGGGCGAGTTTGCTTCTGGTTCATGTCAAACTTATATCATGACTAGATCCATACTCGTCTGCAGCCATCAACTAATTCAACGAAAAGGAATTGCAATTTTTCATAATAAACAGTTTTAAGTGATGTGTCCTAAATTTATATAAATCAAATTCAATTAACGAATGTATGTAACCGTATGACTTCATAACAGCTGAACTCATTTGGTTATATCTTGTTTGTTGTTTGTAATTGTCAGGACAAGGTTTGTAAGAAAAAGTTTTAAAAGTCGTACATAAGAGTGATAGTTGTGGGTTTAAAAAAGAAACCATATAAAAAAGTGAGCGAGTGAGTGAAATAGATAACAGTAGGGAAATCTTCAATATACTGACGAATGACGTTCAATTATTCAGTTGCCGTTCTGTTTCATTATTTGGTGTAAAGAGAGGATTTGTCCTCATTTCCTTCGTTAGTATACTCGTCGTGTGAAGCCGGAGCGGGCATCTAATGACATATAATTACGGATTCTATGAAACTAACGTTTCTTATATTATGCCTCATTTACATGTCATATTTAACAGAATATAGAAAAAGGCATAGAAATTGGAGAATACGGCTTAGTTTTAGAATGTAGTGTTCATGATTTTTTTTAATTGAAAAATAGGAATTAACAGTAATATGTGCGTATTAAAGTCCTTGACTTTTGGAACATTTCAACTAAATTAAGCTGTAACTGTAAAACGATTATTAAGGAAAGTTCGTTCGAAATGATTTAAGGTCGAATAAAATTAAACAACAGTACAATATACAATTACTTTCTTAATTTGAAATAATTCGTTCTAAAGTTAAACGAAATAAAAACTAGCCAGGAATGTTACACAAAAGAGTTTTTCGGACTTTTTAAAGTGTTTCGCTAAAATTTACTGATGTATTTATATAAAATTCTGCAAGAATTTGTTCAAGCTTTACACATTGCATTTTATTCGTACCATATAATTGGAGATCATTCAAGTAAAAATACAAAGTGGATATTTTTTATGTTTACTCGAGAAATTGATTATACGAAATCGGATTGTAAGAAAAGGTTAAAAAACTTTACTTTGACAAGTTTGGTAACAGCAGCAGTTAGTTACACTTTAGCTCAGCTGCATTGGTTTGAATGAGTTTATTGCTAAGTACTGAGTAATTATTATTTACTAAATAATTTATACGCTACAAAGAATACGATGTAAATTAAAAATATCTTTAAACTAGGTTGCAATATATTTTTTTATTAATATCTGAAACGATCAATTCTATACAGGGTAGATCAGTCGTACTCAACCTTTTTTTTAAAAGGGCACAAACACGTATCACTCATGATGGTGCGGGCCGCAAACTACAAATATTTAGGTTTTAAATAAAAAAAGCGTAATTTCAAATTAACGACGTATTAATGTAGCGAAAATGTCTGTCCAATAAAACAAGCTTATATCACAAGGAACGCATTGCGGTTGGGTTATCTGGCATCTATTTAATTTATAGCTCGTAGCTTTTATATTCATAGCTTTTCTGATGGCACGAAATTAAAAAAAAAATTGATCATAGAGTATAGTCGGGTGGACCAACCACAAAGACCCGGCGCGGCGGGCCGCAGGTAGTATAGTTGGGTTAGACTATTAACTCTTAGCACATTAGTGCATGCAGTATTACATAATATGGGCTTCGCCGAATAAAGTTCTGTATTGAAATATGTATTAAATAATAATTCCATAAATTGCCAGAATAGAGAGCATTACATAGAATTAATATTGGGTGTAATTAATTAACCTTATACCCGCGCATCGGTCTGACAGACCGATCTGTGTCGTGCAAAGATTACATGTAATAACGAACGTTCACGCTATACTCATCCGAAGTTGGCCATGAACTATGTAGCTAGTTACAGAGACACTCAAATAACCAGAGTTTTGCATTTTCTTTAAATCGATTCAAACGTATGTCGTCAGCCTCACGGACTAACACGCGGATATAAGGTTAAAATTGCCCAAATGGTCGTAAAACACCACTATCATAGAAACAAATTGAGCGTGTTACTTGAAACTATCACTTTATATATCAGTTATAAAATTAATGGCGCGTTTTTTAAAAATGTCACCCTCCATCAGTACTACATCTGAATTTAACATATATTAATTTAGGAAGCACATAAATATATTATACTATTGTTCTACCCTCTATAATCGATTGTAAGAACCGTAGGGTTGTCGAGTGGAGAATTCTACATTATACGCTAATTAGACTGCACCATGCGTTATGTACCTATAGCGGGTTTGAGAAATAAAATCTTATGTCTCATACACATTGTAGTATCACTTTGAAACAGGCCTACGAGCACTAAGAGAGACAATTGTCGGTTTAAATGAACTCGCAAAATACTTTAGATATGTTAAAAATCAGTGTTTCTTTTCTGTAAATTAATATAATATGAATTACCACGAGTATGCATATAATGAAAGCCATGGGTGTCAACGGACGTCTGTGTACGTAATGTTGAAAGCTTTTGAACTTGAAATCTATGTACCTACATATTTATCTCATTTAAGTTTGGAAAATATTTTCTAACTAGCTGTACCCGTAGCTCCGCTTAACCACGGTTAAGCGGCTAAGCCACGGTTAACAGCTAGTATAAATTAAAATTGCTGGAATTAATTTTTATAGGGTCAGCTATCTGCCCGTGAAAGTTTTGTGAAGATCAGTCCAACCGTTTTGGAGATAACGTTACAAGCGAAGCCACGGTTAACAGCTAGTATAAATTAAAATTGCTTAGATTACTTTTTATATTACATGTTAAATTAAATAATTAATAGTATGTTAGATAGATAAAACATCTAGAAAATGTTCTTCGTCCGATCAGTTATGTTTTTAAGGTTGTTATGTAATAATAAAATTGCTTTTATTGTACAACTCATTTTAACTATTTACAGAGAATCAAAGTTGAAAATGAACCTACTATTCAAAATGAAATACGTCCAACTACTTACTCCCCAACAGTGTAAGTAATAAACACATAATAACCATTATGTTATCTTCATTAGACTGTATTTTTTATACCTTGTTACAAATTAGTGTTTCAGTTAAATACGCATCAAGGAGCAATATAGGTACGATAGTGCATTCGTACGGTGATGAAAAGCTACTACAAGTTATCGCAGAGCCTAACGGTCCGAATGATATGCTTAATCTTACTGTGTCACAAATACCCAACGAAGATGGTGATATTTATACAAAAGCTATGTAAGTATTATAAATTAATAACTAGCGACCCGCCCCGGTTTCACACGGTGGTCGTGTACAAATGTGACGTCAAAGTTTTAAGCTATTAAGATACATATACTTTTTATTTTATATTTAACTAGCTTCTGTCCGCGACTTCGTCCGCGTGGAATAGTTACTTTGGGCTAACGCTAACTTTAACTCGCGACTTCGTTTACGTAGATGGTGAAAATGTTTTTAAATAATACGTACGTTAACCCCGATTTTGAAACTTTCTTCATTGGTGCTCTGATCCTATTTGTCATAGCGTGATGATCTATAGCCTTCCTCGATAAATGAGCTATCCAACATTGAAAGTTTTTTTTTAATCAGACCAGTAGTTCCTGAGATAGCGCCTTCAACCAAACAAACTTTTCAGCTTTATAATATTAGTATAGATTTTGGCATCAAATCTTCTAGTAAATTATTACTGCCATTGCCATTGTCGGTCGGTAATGGATACTACAAGTTTCTCGCGATCATTTCAATGAACTAACAAGACGACGACCTGCTTGTTAGAACTTTACAGGGTGTTTTTTTGTGGCAGAAATTACAAAAATATAGAGCCCAATAACACAAGATTATGAATAAAATCCACTACATGACATTCCAAGAAATGGTAAAATTCAGATTACATGTATCTGAAATAAATAAAAAAATTGATGTTTTTTTAATCCATTAATACCCATAAAATGTAATACATGTCACTTACGGTAAATAATATAAAATATACATATAATCCTTCTGAAAGAAAACTTTTAAATGATATTGAACTTTAAAAAAAAATCTTGTGTGGTTTAGGAAAGTAAAGGAACTGACCAACGTATGTGAAAATTGTATTATTTTACTATCTGTTGATAAACAAGTAAATACAAATTAACTGTTTTATAACAATGATTTTGTCCGAGTAAAGTAATAAATAAATTTAAAATATCAACTACTGAAGTTATCATAGTAACTCAGGAACGGTACATTTTTTTTCTGAATGATAAGTATGTTATATATGATAAGTTGCGGGGTGGTAGGGTGTCTGTACCCGAATGGATCGCGACCACCGTACACCAGGTGGAGCACCTGCTATAGTGGCACGTTTGGGCGTGTCGCGTTCCGGGATCAGCCGGTGTATATCCAGTAACCGGGGACGGACGGACTGTCCCTGACTGGGTCGCTTTCAGGCCGGCATGACAGCGGCGACCAGCGATGGATAGTATGTCTTTCGGTGGTCGCCATTGTTTTTGGATTGTACTGTGCTTACCATCAGGCACAGTACAGTCACTTTGCCGAGCTACAATAAAAAAAAAAAATACTACCACTACTATATCCTTTTCTATACCCCAGACGTGTCTGCAAAATGTCAGATGATCGGTTGACTAATTAAGGCGTGAAAGCATAACAGACAGCCAAACAAATTCATTTTCGCATTCATAATATTAGTCAGGATGCGGGACACCTTTTACTTACCTTGTTTGAGAAAAAATTATGTTTATAATTAAAATCTTTTCTTTTAGGGTTGGTTTTGAATTACTTCATGAGAAAGCCAGCACATACGACAGTCACATTCGTTATGTATCCCAGTGTATTATGAAAAAGGCTGGAATAACTGAAAGTACATCAGTTAGGCACAAAACTCAGGTTAATACTTACAATATTATTACTAACTTTTGTTAAACACCGACCGCGTAAAGTTACAGTATAAAACTTAATAGCAATAAAATGTAGCCCCACCTAGTTATTATATGTTATAATAAGATATAAAATCTTAATGAAAAAATTGCTTTACTATATCTTACTAGCTGCGTCTGCGTGAAATCGGCTACCTACCGGTTTCAATTGAATTTCCAAACTCGAAAAATCTTTAAAAATCTAGAACCCGATTACAGCGACTCCTACCGTTTACAACTGTGAAACCAAACAATTTAGGGACTCGCTCAAACACATACCTAGTAATTTCGATGAGCCGGAGGTAGCGCCATCTGTCTTTCATCAACGCCAATAATTACGTTTTGTTTGAAATACGAACGACTGTTGAATCATTTCGATATTGTACATGCAAAAATACTAAAATCGCAAATAAAAAATGAGAGGGTGAAATTTTGGGGTGTGAGTATCTTTTGATGATAAATAAAAAAATTAAAATTTGTCAAAAGAATTGAAAAAAATAATTCTAGATACGAATACCCTAATCACATAGAGGTATAAAGTATACTTTACGACCTATTCTCATACCTACCAAATATAAACTTAAAATTTCATACAAAATCGGTTCAGCCGTTACGGAAGAGTTCAAACACTAACACCGTAACACGAGATTTTTATATATTAGGTGATACTTTAGTGGTCTAAATAGATGCTTCTTAAATCTGAACATATTACAGAGCTATGGAGTATTTTTTGTAATTCCTTAATCACTCGTTATACTTAAATTCTACGAGGTGTTCTACGTCGATAGGGAGGTCTGAAGAGTTATTCCTTACCCTTCCCTCCTTATACGCCGGGGTCTGGGCAATTGGAAATCAGGAAAAAATTGGACCTTCCCGGGCGAGGAGGGGGGGGGGGCTTCAAAAATCCGTATGGGGGTAGGCTATGTTTGCAAACATCTTTAAATTTGTCTATACTCCTTGCTCAGTGCTTCTTATTTTCTTGTAGACAACAGTAGTGTTCAATCTACCTATTTTCCTACCTTGGCAACCAATCCTTATTATTTACAATTATTACATTCAGTATCCAATAAGTGATTACTTCATTTTAAAAAGTTTTGTGAAAACTGCAGTCTTCTAACAATATGTCATATATTTGTTAGAACTTTCCAGAGAACTTTGTAACTTCTCAGTATTTATTGAATATGGCTATATTTCCAATCTATTGTACACATGTGCAATAAATATGTTATTTGTATTACACAATATAAATTTAAATAAAACTAGATTATGAATATAAACTAAGAACCACTACATGACAGATTAAGGTTCCCCAAAAATTCGCTCAATTAGGGAACATTTCTATAATTAAAAAACAAAAAAAATTGCTTAATGTAATTTCTTACTTTTTATTCATCGAACTATACTGAAAAAATACTGAAAAGGCTAGATATGTGAACATTTGGTCAGACATGACAGAAACCAAACAGAAGTGCAACGCTATGTTTGATTGTCCCTGTTATATAAGCACCTACTTCGAAACAGTACATACACATTCATGTTCCAGTTAATTTTTTATTTTTCATACGCTTCACAGTAACAGACAAAAGTAGCGTATATTTACCGTACCATTTCATTGGCGATATTATCTTGTAAGTGAGTCGAAAATAAAAAATGTTTTTCCATGTCGCGGTGATTTCAATATTCTACATTAAAAATGATATACTGTATGTGGTAATCTTGTAGACAGAGGTGTGTGTATCAGGTCGTATAGAGTGTGATGCCGATGCAAGACTTAATCCGAAATGCGTGATACTTCAAGGGACATGGGAGGAATCGCTGAGCCAAGCTGTACCCGTTGATATAGATAAGTACGAACACTTCATACTTATATACGTAAAATACTCATAAATCGGTAATTACATTTTTGTTCGATTCTGGAATACTTTATTGTTCTGACCAGCTCCAGTAAAATATTGCTCCACTTAGCTTTTAGTCAACTGTTTTACAAACACAAATTTATTGGGGAAAAAATGCTGTGACTATTTGTGGGCAAACTGTGAAGTGATCTAGAGTTCGATGTAGTGATTTAGGGTTATAATCATAATGTGAAATTAGTTTTATTACGAAAGAATTTGTATTTATATTTGCGAAAACAATAATTGTATAGGTACCATGCTTTTCTAACCAACAATGTGCTTTCTCATTCGCTATTTATACTTTCATTCATAACTAACCATAGATTTGGTAGGTGGTAGAGCCACACTGAAGCTATTACTGGTTTCAGAATGAATGTGTCGGCTCGCCCACCTGACCCACAGAAACACCGACGTCAAGTAACAGTGCTTGCATTGTTGCGTTTCGTTCGGTCAGTCAGAGTGCCGGAGCACCACCTCCCCTCCCCTTACCCCTCGTCAAACACAGGCTGGCAACGCACTAGCGACTCCCCTGGTGTTGCAAGTGTCTATGGACGATGGTGATCACTTAACATCAGGTGACCCACCGGTTTCGTTTGTCTCCGATGATATAAAAAAAAAAAGATACGTATATACAAAACCGCGTCAAAGTTCGCGAACGGGTAGTAAATGCCAGTTATGGATCGCTACCACCATATAAAACAAATTAATAATTACTCGATTTGGTAAACGTTTCCAAATGTATGATTGTTGGAGGTCTCTGTTGTGTAAAGTTAAATTGATTTGAGTTCTTTTCAAATAAACTTAATTTTCCAGTTTAAAACAGTATTCTGTTTTCTCTGGACAAGTTGTAGTAATGAGAGGCAACAATCCACGCGGTGATAAGTTTACCGCTACAGAAGTATATTGCGATGGTTCACAACCAAATAATAGAGATGACTCAACGAACACTCTAACAGGTAATTATTCATTTATTTTAAACGAATTTGTTCATATATTATGCTTTAATTTGTTTTTTTTTTAAATTAATTACTGTTGTTTTTATGTAATAAATTCTGAAGATATAACAAAATAGATAGTACAAAAATGTCATCCCATTTTAAAATATATATTTATACAAATTTTCATGACGAACAGTTGAGTGGAAGCGCCATCTAGTGATGATGGTTACTAGGTTATAGGAGATAGCATAAAATTTTTCATATCTACCGACATTCGTTTATTTGAATATTAATTATTTAATTTATTATTAATTGTTTTTTTATATATCATAGGAGGCAAACGAACAGACGGGTCACCTGATGTTAAGTGATCACCACCGTCCGTAGACACTAGCAACACCAGGGGAGTCGCAAGTGCGTTGCCAGCCTGTGTTTCGGGGAGGGGAGAGGGAGACGGGGGGTGGGGAATGGGAGGGGTGCCTCCGGTGCTCTCACTGACCGAAAGAAATGCAACAATGGAAGCACTATTACTTTACGTCGATTTTCTGTGGGTCGGGTGGTAGTACCCCGGGCGAGCCGACCCATTCATGCTGAAACCAGTAATAGCTTCGGCGTGGCTCTACCACCTACTAATCTAATCTAATTGTTTTACTAACAAAATGCTACATTAACTTGTTAACCGAGCGGGACGTATAAATACGTCAAACGTAAACAATAACGTGTACGGGTAGAACATATGAATACGTCCTTGAAATATATATATTACGCCCTGGAACGGGCGGGACGTACAGTTTCGTATAACAAAGGTGTTATCGATACATGTGGAAACATGCCGAAACATGAATTTCAATAATAAATGAAAAAAAAAATTATACAAAATTACGTTGAAATTACGTGACGTTCTAGTGAAAGAGCGTAATTAAAAGGGTAATTTCCCGCTTAACAGGTTAATGTATTAGTATCTTGTGATAATTAATCTCAACGCATTTAACGGACTTGGAAATTATTACGGCTCTTTGACTTGAAATCATGACTGATGAATCTTTGTGCCATTATCATATAACGATCATGCAACGCGTCAAGGGAAAGAGAAGTGACTGGTATCAAATTGTTACCATGTCTCCCTCTCTCTCCCATTGTATTGCTAAAAAAAAGTAGAAGTAAAGCCTTTTATTTCCAAAATGTACATTGACGAGTGCGAAGCCGCGAGCAAAAGCCGGTATCAATAATTATCAAAAATCTAACCCAATAATTATATTAATTTCGTCTTATAGGTAAACTTTCCATAGTAGTAGCAGCTGGACCATATACAACTTCTGACAATATGGCATACGAGCCTCTAAAGGACCTGATCACATACATAAACACACACAAACCGCACGTTTTAATAATGACTGGCCCTTTTATGGATAGTGATCATGCAAAGATCAAAGATAACACCTTAGCCGAGACTTACAACTCTTTCTTTGATAAAATAACTGATAGTTTAGCAGAATTAAATAACACAAGGTGAGTTTTAGTATAAGTTCTGTTATCATTTTCATCAAACAAAAATGATTGAGAAATTACTTAGTAATTACTTTTTTTTTGTATTTCGCGGTTTTATGTAATTCGCATGTGGTAGCTCCATTGTAGCATAATCTTTATATAGTATAAAACAAAGTCCACCACCGCGTCTGTCAGTCTGTTCGCGATAAACTCAAAAACTACTGAACGTATCTTCATGCCGTTTTCACCAGTGGATACAGTGATTCATGAGGAAGGTTTTAGTGTATAATTTGTCAAGGTTTTTTTTATATAAACAGGGTGGGACAGCGTCTGCCGGGCCCGCTAGTTCAAATATATAAATGAATAGCTGCCTGCACGGGAACAGGAAAAATAAACTTCCCATAGGTTATTTATTTACGAATGTGGATAATGCAACAGTCAACAGTCGATTAATAATATAATAACAATAATAAAACGGAGTAAACTAGAATGAAATCCTACAACGCTTTGTCACATCGATACTAATTACACTATTAACAATAATGGAAAATTAAATTTATGTCTTAGAATAATGTTTATTAAAAAATGAAAAAATTTGAATATAAATAAATGAAAAAGTGAAAATGAATTATGGTTACTAACGAAGACAATGAGAACAAATCTTTCCTTTACAATAAAACCATGTAATGAAATAAAATAATTGAACGTTAATTTTGTCAATATTTTTGAAGATCTTCCTCCTTCGGATTCTATCTCACTCACTTTTTTAACTCAAGTTGTTGTCTTTTCCATAGGATGTTTTAAAGATTTTTTTTCATAAAACCTTATCTTGGAAATAAAATACACAAAAATAAAAGAATTAATCAAATAGCCGCAGTCGTTCAGAAATTATGCGCCTACATACAATCTAGCAATCGATTATTTATATATTATTAAATTTAACCAATTTAATAACAAGATGCACGTAATTACAACAGATTGGTTGCCTCTTTAAAACCATACTGTTCTTAAATTATGAGATAACCGATCAGGGTCGAATTTAAAACAGGACCTGAGTCAACGAAAAGTAGAAGCTCCAATGATTTTGATCATGAATTATAAATGTGTTTCGTGACGTTTGTGCTAATAGGAGCCAGTTTGTCTTTGTTGTTTGCATTACTTGCAATGGATTTTTTTTTCCACATATTGTTGTTTATCAAGAAAAAATGGCTTTTCGGAAACCCACAGCAGAAGCGTAATGAAATCATTCTTTATAAAAAATATAATATTATAAAGAGGTAAGGTTTGTGACGTTGTACCGTTGTGGCGTTGTAAGGGGTAATCTCAGGAACTACTGGTCCGATTTGAATAATTCTTTCAGTACTATATAGCTCATTCATCGAGAATGGTTATAGGCTACATATCATCACGCTAAGGCCAATAGGAGCGGAGCGCAGATGAAAAATGTTTCAAAATCGAGATGTTTTTTTTTTATTGAGAGCTTCTGCTGTGTGTCAGCGTTAGTCCAGAGTGGTAACTATTACTACGCGGACGAAGTCGCGGGCAGGGCCTAGTAAAAAATATATACTGATTTATGTAGTGGACCCCTTACCCTTAGAAAACCCCTTTTGCCTTCCCCTAAGTTTGGTACTGATTGTACAAGGCATTTAAATTATTCATAATAAAATTTGACCTAGAATCAGAGTGAAATCAACAAGCTTAGCTTAGCTTATTGTTTTATATGTATTGAAGCAAATCATTAGTGATTAAAGGGGAGACATCTAATTTAGATCAATTCATGTAGAGACTACTTTTAAAGTAAATATTTGTATAACAAAACAAATCTTGATAATATTTTACTATGTAAAAAAGAAGGTCATTTGCATCGATGTATATTTATTTTAAAATTTCTTTATTTCAGCCCCTTCACAAAAATATACATAGTTTCTAGTATGAAGGATGTGTTTCATATTAATATTTATCCGACGCCTCCATACGCCAGTAGGAGGAAACATGCTAACATACAGTTCTTACCGGATCCATGTACGTTGAATATAAACGGTGTCGTTTTGGGAGTCACCAGCACTGATGTTTTGATGCACATCAGCCAGGAGGAGATATCTTTGTAAGTCTTCATATTACGTATTTAATGATTTCGATAATAGAGTAAGCGTGGGCGTACTGGACACTAGACAAATAATTTTTAGTGCTTGGATATATTATTTTCCATATGATGGTAGATTTTTCTTCTACATTTTTTGCAATATTATATAAAAAAATATAAATGTTTAATTGTTTGATATTACGATTAATTTGGCATTGTATGTACTTTGTATGTATGTATGAGGTCTAAAAAAACTAGTGTGCTTTCGACCACATGAATGAAGTAAAACTTCTTTAGCTCTATCTATATGTATGTGTATATACATATATTAATTTTCTACAAATATTTACATTTATTATGATTTTTCATTCATAATACAAAACTTAACTCTCTCTCATTTTGTCTTCACTAACTTATATCTTACTCTCAACTTCCGTTCTACTCGCTCGGTCACACTTTACGTAACGCTCTCGTCACGCATTCACCAGCTTACTCCTCAAGGCAAGCGGGCGTAAAGAAGTTTCACTTCAAAAAGTAAGCCCCTTAATGATAAGTGAGAAAAATAAACTTTTTTTCCGCATGTTACAGGGGTATGGGAGGCGATAAATTGTCACGTATGGCAGGACATGTTCTGGCGCAGCAGACGTACTATCCGCTATGGCCTCCAGCCGCGGGACAACTCGTGGACGCAGCGCTGTGGGCAGCACACGCACAGCTACCCTGCACACCGCATTTACTCATATTGCCCTCCAACTTCAGATATTTTGCTAAGGTTCGTATTTCTTCATTTGACTACCTAGAAAGACTACTAGAAAGAAGGTGATTTTTTGAAAATATACCAGGTGAATGTTTAAAGGGTGACTGACACCCTTCTATCGTATGGTAGTTCATGATCACATTTAATATATAAAATAGTAATATAATAAACAAGTACTAATAAATAACAAAGAGAACCTTAGTTAAAGTTTGTTCTAAAACTTGTAAAAGTTTGGGAACTATACTTTTAAACGTAAAAAATCATATCTAGCTTCCATTAACAAATTTCAAGGGGCGCTTTTCAAGGCTAATCATTACGTAACTACTTATCGTGGGTAGGCCGCACGGTCGAACAAAGGGAAGGGGGGCACGGGTCGAAGTTTTATTTAAAACACGAGTTCGTTTTTGCGTAAATCACATGATGTTGAGTGCATATCAGTTTGGCGTTTCTCGAGTTAATTAAGTCAAACAGCACCTATTTTTTAATTGATTTAGGACGAGAAGCAAGTAATGAGTAATATGTGAGGGTATTGCAACTATTTAACAAGTCATGCTTTATACATGGAAATTGTATTGCATTACAATTATAATGTATTATAACTTTAAAGATAATTGTTCCAAAATTTGCTATGAAGTATATAGGACAGCTCAAAAGACTTGTATCCGTTAGTAGTTTCATTAAAAAGAAAATGAGATTGACATTATACTTTTAAGAGACTTTGGTTAAGATTTAAAAAACAATTGTAAATTATATGTAAACTAGTTTTTGCTCGTAGCATCACTCGCGTGTACACACAGCAACACTAGATTTTAATAATAAAATATAGTCCATATCACTCTCTGATAATGTAGCTTTCTATAGGTGAAAGAATTAAAAAAATCGACTAATCATTTTTTTAAACTATATCCTTTACAAACATAAAATCTATGGTATACTCTTTAAAACAGTGGTATAGAACATGAATTAAGAAGTATTTTCCTCTCATTTCTGTACATTATCGCTATTCCACATATATGTGTTTACGATTTAAGAATATAGTGAGGAAGTTTTGTCTCAATAGAAAATGTTATATATGTGCAGCGTTAAAATGTCACCAGTTATTCAATCATAGAATAAATATGAATAACAATTTATACATATAAACAAAACTGTAGTGTGCCATTTATCTCGACAAGCCTACAAAAGGACTGAACTGATATTAAGGAGAATTACTAGCATATTAACGCTAAACAGAAACAGTTACGTTTTTCCAAAGGGGGCTAAGTACTAATTGGAAAATTTATCAAAATTAGTAAAATAGTTCTAAGGGCTACCAATTTCTATGAGAACGAAGTCGCAGGCACAAACTAGTATCTCATAAAAAATATTAAATTAAGCATACTTAGGTAAATCTTTGTTTTTGTTAACAGGCAGTGAATGGTTGCGTGGTCCTCAATCCAGAACATCTGACGAAAGGTGCTGGTGGAGGCACATTCGCTCGTATACTCATTTCAACTGATAATCAACGTTCCATAAATATCGCTGCGCAAATTGTACGGATTTAATAATCATTAAATTGTATTAATTCCAAAGTTGTTTTTTTTTTTAATAAAGCCGTAAAGAGTTTTTTTAAAGACGGAGACACCTCTTTGTTAAAAATTTTTACGTCCCAATAATGTATATTGATTAACTATTTGACTATATGTACGAGGCCTTTTATTTTATTACAAAAATACGAAAATGATATCTACCGTTGAATAGTTTTACGATATATCTAAAATATTTGTCGTTTATTAATAAAGTCCCCAGGATTTACCAGTTGTGGAGATAGTGCCCGTAAGCTTTTGACGGGCTCTTGGTCTATCATGTTGCGGCTTTTATTTTTAAATTGAAACTTCTTTTGGGACGATATGAATTGGATTTTATGAAACGAAAAAGAGAAGAGAGATCTTATTCTCTTAAAAATTAATCAGAATACAAGTTTCACTTCTACCGCCGTGTAAACTACACACCTTTTTTAAATGTATATGATGTATACATGTATAGGTTTTAGGTTGCAAGAGAATGAGCTAGTAAATTCTTAATGTGCTCGAAATATTTACAAAGAGAGGAAGAGAGTAAACTTTGAAATCTAAAATACATTATTTTCTGTAGGATCGTAGTGACGCACTTTTAAAAATTATTATATGTTGTGTATTATTAACATCGTTGATTATAATATATTACAAAATAATACCGAAAACTTACGTTTACCACCTTCATAGTGTATTCATCTCATTCTCTTAAAAATTATTCAGAATACAAGTTTCACTACTACCGCCGTGTAAACTACACACCTTTTTTTAACTCACGCTAAAGCAGATTTTAACTATCTCTTGGGAACAATAAATTTTTTCTCAATGGTATTATTTTCCATATTTACACATGACAACGTGTATGCAAAATATCGAAGAAGTCCGCGAAAGTGAGTTTGCTTGTTACCATGTCACGCTTTAAATACTGAACTGACTTGGCTAATTAAAATCACTATTACTCATATAATTACTAGTAAATTATAGATAATGTGGAATAAAATACTGAATGTCTTTTTAATATCTCTTTATTTTAAAAAATCTTAAATCAAAGTTTAGAAAAAATAATTGATAGTAAGTAATTCTTCAAAAATAACAGATTTTTAGAAAAATACAATATATGAAATATTCACTATCAATGTTAAACAATTTTTATTACTGCTTCTATAGTAATTTTTGATAGATTAGTTACTACACAAACTAAAGTTCAGCAGATGATATCAACCTAACATGTTATTCATAACCTAAAATTCACCTTCACATAAAATTTGCAATAAACAGCTATATCTGCAAAACTATTATTGTAATTACATACGAAAAGTTACCATAAGTTTTCTACATACACTAATATGAATGAATGCATGATTTGGCTACAATATTTAAAGATTATTTAACAAAACTTTTTTATTCTAATTTGATGCAACTCTTTGGTAAAAGAAAAGCCATTTAACATTATCTTATTTTATATGATTGAATTATGAATGCCGTGTAAAATATCAAAATAATATATTATGCTGCATAAATAGGATCGTTGATTGAGACAAGAACTCCAGGTTTACTGCGCAGCGCCATTTGTAAGCCCATACGAGGTGAGTTGCCAGCTGATCTACGCAGTTCCGGATTCTCAAGTTGCCGGTAGCTGTATACAGAGAATTATATATTAACTATTCTGTATAAGCCCACTATAAAAGTCTGTTATCAAATAATATCAGTAGGGCTATATTAAGATATATTTATTTTATATTATAGCAATATCTTAACTTTAAGACTGCTTTAAACACACGTTTCATAGTTATAAACTCTCTACATAAATAATTACAATACTCTAGTTCAAAGGAAGCATGTGCTTACAGTGACAAATAATGGGTAATATCGTACAAAATATTATACTTTTAATTTCACTCAATATTATACATGCGCTACAAAACTAAATAAATATTGAAAATTGTGTATTGTATTTATAAAATATGTATAGCCCTACTGTAAAAAGCTAACCATATAGCTGTAAAACGATAGACTCATCTAATTAATTGTTTATTTGTCTAAAAAAAAAAATATCACGCTATCTTAATTTAATATATATTTTTTGAGGTTTAAAAAAAAAAACTTTTTAAAAGCATCATGCGTTTAGTGATGTGTGGGGCATGCGGTATGGTGTGAATGAGCAGAAGCCATAAAGTATACGGATAACATAGTTAAAAAAAATCTGTAAGCAAAGTGTATTTTTACTTTCAATGTTTTTATTTTTTCCTTTGTATATATATCAAATATATTGTTATTTACAAATATAACTGAAGTATGAATCACTATCCGGTCAATTATTATTTACCAATTCATAACAAATTATTTATACAATAGTAATTCCGAAACATCGCATTTTTATGACGGGATATCCAACAATATACTGTTACAAGCTTATTAATCGTAATGGTCAAAATATCTATATAAAAATAAAAAATAGTCAATAATTTTAGGCTCACCTTTTTAGTGTTTCTAGTGGCTCTGTCTTCGAATTACGCACTCCAGTTTCAGGGTCAATAGTAGTCAGTATGCATCTAATAAATTTAGACGCAATATCAGTTTTTATATTATATTTATTCGAGTTATATCGGTGCAATTGTGTATAATATTTTATGGTTTATTTTTGTTTTCTACAGATCACTTTAAAGTAGGGCCACTCTATTACCCTCCTACTTAAGTATTTTAACCACTCACTTGTGTTGGTTAAGTAAACATTGAGAAATGAATTCGCCACCCCTAAGCTACTGCTGCCTCTAACGCAAGGCCTACAAATTGGGCACTATTTTAGTTTGTTTCTGGCCTACTTGTTTAGATATCCGTAAATATTATCAACACATTGTTAGAACACATGATCTAAGTTCTGCTCATCATCTTTCTTATCTTCTATAGATTTTAGCGGTTAACCACAATCTCACCTGATGTTAAAGGACAACTTAGTTCAAGGCGGTGTACACGCTAAACCTATAGGTTGCTGACTCTCAAGTGAAGCCGCCGGGACAATCCCAAAGGTACTAATTTCTCGGCCTTTTGGCTAAGATCAAAGGTTGGGGGCGTTTAAATTGAGGGAGGCATACATGTCATTGGAGGCAAACGAACAGGCGGGTCACCTGATGTTAAGTGATCACCGCCGTCCATGAACCCTAGCAATATCAGGGGAGTTGCAAGTGCGTTGCCACCCTGAGTCTGGGGGAGGGGGATAGGATAGGGAGTGGGGGGAGGGGAAGGGGAGACAGGGGAGTTGGGCCTCCGGCGCTCTCACTGACCGAACGAAACGCAACAATGCAAGCACCGTTACTTCACGTCGGTTTTCTATGAGAGGGTGGTACTACTCCGGACGAGCCGACCCATTCATGATGAAACCAGTAATTGTTTCAGCGTAGCTCTACCACCTTTTTTTTTTTTTTTTTATATGGGGGGGATCCATAAACCGGGGGGGGGGGGGGGGGGGGGGGGTATATTTGGGGGGGGGGGGGAGGGGGGGGGGGTGGGGGCGGCGCCGGCCGCCGGCCTCGGCGGCGGGGCCTCGCGCGGGGGGCGCGGGGGGGAGTTGTGGTCCACTCCCTCTCCCTCTCCGCCGCCTCCTTGAAGATGACTGTCTCGCAATAGCAGGCGACGGAGTTCCACCCGGCCTCGCTCTCGACCATCTTATCGCTCTACCACCTACAGAAGCCTCCTCAATATTATTGTTTTCTCAAATCAACTGGGGGGGTCCACTTTACCCTCCGCACAGGGATGTAGCTAGAGTCGAATTTGAGGTTGGGCAGCATTGGTTACAGGTAGGGCAGAAGTAAAAAAAAATCATAATTGATCTGCCCTCGAATGTTACAAACTGTGGTATGTTCGGAAAAGCTTAGATACCTATCGCGATAATTCTTTTTTTATCTCAAACTATGAATAAACAATTTAATTATAATAATTTGTCTTAGTTTTTGATATTTTTAAGGTAGTGCATTGTGATTTCAAGGTAGGGCATTGTCCCACAATGCCCCTCCCTAGCTACGGCCCTGCTTCCGTAAGGAGGACAGTTATTTATTAAGCAATCTTGACGACATGTTTTTCTTTACCGAAATTTCCGACTTATTCCCAAGAATTCCAGCCTACATTGATCGACGCGGTGTACGAACAAGCTAACGACTGTGAACATCATGGCTTCCAAAAGAAAAACTAACAATAGAACCAGTAAAAGATCCAAAAAACAAAATCACTAACGGTAGTCAAATAAATATATATCAGTTCTTACCTAGTGCATGGTTTGATAACTTCAAATATATTTTCCCCGATTTTCACATATTTCCACTGATCTTCTTCATAAGCCTTAGCTCCTTTTAGTACGAAATTTGGTCTAAAGTTACGAGCTGTTACTTGAAGATCGTTGAGACGTGTATTTAAATCGTCTATTGAAGCCTCATTGATTAAATTGAAGGGCACCTCATCAGGCAAAGCACCCTGGAAAATTATTTCTCATTATAATTCTAGTCTATACATATAATAAGAATGTAAATCTAACGTGTCTGTACTTTTTAGATTTTTGTAAGCTAAATTGTTGCAGGTGTCTAGAAATAAGTAATAAAATAATACATTTCAATCATTTTTAGAAATGTTTGCCTGTCTGTTTGTATGAACACTCATCACTGATAAATTTTTTTCCATAAAAATCATAAAGTATATCTTCAAGTCTTTGTTTCATTAAGATAGGTTCGGTCAATCAAAAGTTATTGTAATTTTAATGACGACTTAAGTACGAGAGAAAAGTAGATAGTAACACATTCAGATGACTTTATTAGTCACTGTTTTGTACATAAGGTTCCATACTGAGTAGTCCGGTGAAGCTGTTAAGACCTTGATAGGTCAATAGCGTAGTCAGTTCGAAAAAAAAAAGTTCCATACTGACGAAGTCGCGTGTACAGATAGTAGGTATGTACTAAAGTTACAGACTCTGAATTCTGTAGAATTACGATCTTGTTTTGGAAAATAACAGGCCACCTTATCTACTTTCTTTCACACCTTAACGCAATTTTTAGATGATACTGACTGAAACCAATACTTATGGAGATATACTGACGAAGTCGCGAGTACAGATAGTAGGTATGTACTAAAGTTACAGACTCTGAATTCTGTAGAATTACGATCTTGTTTTGGAAAATAACAGGCCATCTTATCTACTTTCTTTCACACCTTAACGCAGTTTTTAGATTATACTGACTGAAACCAATACTTATGGAGATATACTGACGAAGTCGCGGGTACAGATAGTATAGGTATGTACTAAAGTTACAGAGTCTGAATTCTGTAGAATCACGATCTTATATTGGAAAATAACAGGCCGTCTTATCTACTTTCTTTCACACCTTAACGCAGTTTTTAGATGATACTGACTGAAACCAATACTTATGGAGATAATGATAGATATTAACATTTACATAAAAAAAACTTACCGTATCATTCTTAGTAAATTTATAGAACTTATTTGTGTTTCCTCTTAATGTTCGGCTGTTTTGAGATGCATAATAAACCAATCGGAAATTAATAGCAGATCGGTCCAGTAGCCTGTAAAAGAAATATGCAAAATTATACTGAATGCAGATGATTTGTGCTGATCTGGTTGACGAGATAACACCATATTAACCAAATAACTAATTCTGTGCCGCGATTTTTGCCCGTGTTATATTTCTACTCCGTTCATTAGGAGTTCAAACGTGAATTTGTACAGTCTAGACTAAAATCTTCAATAAACAAGTTATTTAACACAAAAACAGTTTTCTGATTGGTTATTCCTATGATTCATGCTGCCACCTTCATAATATTAGTCAGTAATGTGTTTACTCCATTAGTAAACAGATTTTAGAATTTGCTTTCATCGGCTGAGTGCCTTAAGCGCTCGCCTTAGTAGTCCGATGAAGCTGTTAAGGCGCTGCTAGGCCAATAGCGTAGTCAGCTCGAGAAAAAAAAAAGAAGTTGCTTTCATTTCTTGATTAATTAATGAGATTAATTTTGAAACACACGTGTGAAATATCAATAATTATATCTATACTAGCGGGCCCGGCGTACGTCATCCCGCCCTGATATTAACAAAACCTTGACAAATTATATACCGAAATATTTCTCATGAATCACTTTATCTAATGGTTAAAACCGCATGAAAATCCGTTCTGTAGGTTTTGATTTTTCGCGAATAGACAGACAGACAGGCGTGACAGAGGGCTTTGTTTTATAATATGTAATGGTATAAATAGGCAGTAGGGAAACGGTTAAGTCTTCATTCTTTTTTCGTTTTCTATATAGGAAACAGTTTTTTTTCTTTATGGCCGAAGTTTAACCACTGGACGAGCACTCGTTTCAGTTAAACAATATTTTACCTTAATAATTTCAACGTAAAACCTTTTTTTTGTACTCAATCTGAAATAGAAGTGCTCAAGATAAAACGCATCCACAGCGAATTATCAGAGTTAATTATTTATGTCTAACCTTATTGTTCGTCAATTTATGTAAATCGGTGTAGGGACCTATCAAGTGTCGTAAATATTGATGTTTTAAATTGATCGGTAATTTTTATTCTACTAACGATTTAATTGTTCGATGTGGAATTTAGGAAAACAAAAGTTTTCATTGCAAACATACGCGTGGACCGCACTCGGATTGATTCTTTAATTTATTATATTTACGTGAAATACCATCGGTGTTATTACAAAAAAGTTAAATACGTATTGAATACTTGTTTTAAAAATGTTTCATATTAAATGCACCGCGGTCGCTGAATGTTCGCCATCTTGCTCTTTTGTCTCGCTTTGGTTACGTTAGGTTAGACTTGCGAAAAAGGATAACGTGAACTTGCTTCGGGCGAGCGCGGTGCATATATCTAATACGAAACCTTTTTAAAGCAAGTATTCAATACGTATTTCACTGTTTTGTAATAACACCGTATTACTTTGAAAAGTAGCCTAAATTACTCCTTGTTATAAGAATTATAAGTCCGCTATTTCCCAGTTGAAGTTCCATCAAAATCGGTTCAACCGTTTCGGAGATCGTTTTGTGCTATAATTATATTTTTTGTATATACTTTCATATCCATTTAGAAAAAAACTGTTATTTGGACATTACAAACAGACACTTCAATTTTACATATATGTATAGTATGCAAATATGCAAAGACTATCTGAAGTATGTACCTAATGTAATAACGTTGATAAATCGCGCTATCTTTGAAATTAACAAGCTAAAAGAAGATACGAATGCAAATGTAACTTTTCGTACTCGCAAAAATTAAAAAAGTTTATTCACCTGGACAACCATTCGCTCGCTTCCCAACCACAATCGTATACCTGTACGGGCACACTCCAGACATTTGCAGTTGTTGGTTTTTGTAATGCGATTACCTGAAAAAAAATTCGGTGTTAGTGCATATCATTACATAATATTTATCAGTGCATCATATCTTAAGCAACTTATCTAAAATTATTTATATAACGGGTGACGGGTACAGCTAATAAATGTTTGTTTAATAAAATAAATACAATAACTTGGAAATAAAATATAATGTATTCACATGTTTTTCCTCCTTTTTTTCATTTTGATGCTTGTTTTTGTAAAAGTACTACGATATTATAAAGAACTTTTTGTTCTTGATGGGTATTAGGAACACGTAGACCTATCCACTTCTTGTTTGGGGAACTCTTGTGATTATTGATAAAGGAATCTTCTTCGTTATTTCAAGGGATGATTAACAATATTAACAAAAATACCGATCCGGTATCCGGTAAAAAAATGCTGTTATCCAGGAGCCTTAAACAATTTATAAAATAACTAAAGGCAATATTTTTACCCGTTAATGTATATGATAGAATCATGTACATGTTACATCCTTGGTAAAATATAAATAGTTTATAATGATGTCCAGAACTTAATTGTAATTTTATTAAACAAACATTGTGTAGTATAAAACCTACATGTTGAATAACGACCATAAAGTTTTTTTTTGTTTTATTGTTGACAACCAATCTTTTTGATTATTAAAAAATCAAAGTCAACTGTCACACATTTCTGTAAGTCTTATTGTAAGGAAGATTTTGACGGGATCTTGGTCTGTCATGTATTGACTTTTATAATTTATTCATAATTTTGTGTTATTTGACCCTATATTTTGTAATATTGGTGGTATTTTACGTAATATAGTTCTGTTATCGTGCATAAGTCAAGTGCATGGAAAATAATACCACGGATCATGAATTCTGAGATGCGATAAAACCTCTATGGAACGTTCTAACAAGGAGGCCACTATCTTGTTAGAACATTGAAATTATCGCAAGCACTTGCAATATTATTACGTACTCCACACAGTGGCAGTAATAATCGGGAAGATTGGTTGCCAAAAAAAAAGTTGTAAAGTGCATATACAATTAAATAATGTAAGCTCATTTCGATGTGTCAGTCCTCATGGGCTTTTACGTAAGACCAAATTGGCATACTTAACTAGAGGAAAATATCACCCGGTTGGTATTAACCACTCCAGTGACGGAAACCATAACGATTTAAGCTCCATACAAACGAAAGTAGACCTTATGATGCACAGGTTAGCAAACATTTTGGCAGCATAAGTTTTAAAAAAATACTGAATTTATTACAAGATTTGAATAATAATAAATTATATAATGTAAAATTACAATTTTTGTATAAAATATATTATTAAATTATTCTTTCACTCCTAAGAACTTTTTTTTTACTTAACCATGAAGTTTACAATTTATTTATTGTATTTATACTTTTAGCTTAGAAAAAATATTTTACATGAAATACTTAAATAAATATTAAATTATTATTATTATATAAATATTTAAAATTAAATATCTAATAATTTAGACGTATGAATAGGATAGCAGCAGTTTTTTTAGTCAATTTACTTTACTATTTTCCTCCCTATTTATTTCATATAAAACTTATTGCAAGAAAATATACTAAGACCTAGCTAAAGATATAATGTGCAGCTAGTACATTATTGCGAGCGTGCGTTTGACTAAAGCCTATTAGCCGTATCGTCCTTCTAGTACCGGCGCGGAGTAACACCGGTTACGAAAGTAATTAATTACTCACTTTCCTGTTTTGAATAAATGGTCAGAATACCGCATACGACGATACAAAACTGTTGATGTTTATCACTTTGACGTAATCGCGTTATGGAATTAATAATAATTTGTGCTTTCACTTAGGTCACATATCTATCTATTAATATTATGAAGCTGGAGGGTTTATCTATTTGTTTGGTTGAACGCACTAATCTCAGGAACTACTGGTCCGATTTGAAAATTCTCTCAATGTTAGATGGTTTTTATCGAGGGTGGCAATAGACTTTAAGTCATTACGCTAAGACCAATAGGAGCGGAACAACAATGAATAATGTTTCAAAATTGGGGATTTTTTTTTCTCCTTCCGCTGCGTGTTAACATTAGCCCAAAATAACTATTTCACGCAGACGAAATCGCGAGCAGAAGCTAGTATTATATAATCAATAGGATGTGCTGGCTTACTGTTGAAACTACATTCGCTATAAATTAAGACCACATCTAGATGTTTCCTTCAGAAATAAAAAAAAAACAGAAGTATTTTTAATCGTAATAATCATTTACTTACCCAGGATGACATGTAAAGTCAATTTGGCAAATAATACTCTATTATCTTCATTTATATCTACTCCTTATTCAAGGTCAGAAATGTTTGTATTTACTTTGTTTGGTAAGAATAGATGATTCCACAGAGTGATGTGTTTACTATTTAAATTGGTAAAAACCACGTACCATGTGACATTTTACACATATATACGACCAGGTTTTTTCGTTGCAAAAATTGTGGTGTGATGTGGTAGGGCAAAGATGGGGCCGGGGGGGGGGGGCCCCTGGGGAAGAAAAAAAGAAAATAATATTCGGGCCCCCCTCCCGATAATAGGGTATAGGAAAATGGGGCGCGGGAAGCCAGGGACAGGAAACAAGTCCCTTGTCGTGTTTTCACCCTGCGGGCGGTCATCGTTTAATCATCCTGTGATGGTTAAAAATCGCCCAAATTTTTTATCAAACAATACTATCAAACAAATAAAAAAAAATAAAGAAACCGAAAGAGAGCGCTGACTGTTTTATTTAGCCTATTTATTTATAGATTACCAACCTTTGCCCGCGACTTCGTCTGCGTGGAATGGTTACTTTGGGCTAACGCTAACACGAAACATTCTTCATTAGTGCTCCGCTCCTATTGATCTTAGGCGTGATGATATATAACCTTCCTCGATAAATGAGCTATATAACACTGAAAGAATTATTCAAATCGGACCAGTAGTTCCTGAGATTACCCTTTACAAACTCACAAACTCACAACGTCACAAACTTTACCTGTTTATAATCTTAATATATATATTTCTTGTGTGCGTGTGTATGTGACTGAACTCCTCCTAAAAGATGGAGAAATTGAAGAAAATTTGGGGGGTGGTAGTGAAAGAGAATGGTTAGAACAAAATGGAGGGGGGGGGGGGGGGAAAAGGAAGGAAAAGGAAGTATTAGTATAGATAAGATAATATATATTAGTATAGATAAACATTTCTGAATTTCGTTTTCAGGACAATTAAATTAAATTCTTAACATATTTAATATCTCAATAAATTTATAGACCCCAATTTCTTCCATATCTTTCTCCGTACAATTTTGGTGCCCAAAGCCTGAGGACCTTAGCCTAAATCCGTTCCCGGACCTTTACACGTACTTACGATATAAGGTTATCGTCCTATTTATTTCGAGCAGATAAGACACGTTGTGATACATTGCAACATTGGGAATTGTATTTAAATAAAAAAATATAGCAGCCGAATAATATCTAATTTGACGTTTTTTTATTTTGTTACTGGAATAGAATCAACAGATATTTTTTATTCTTAAAGTGAAGCTCACCACTTTGTGTCACGGTGCAACTACTATTACTGTAAATAAAATATGTATTTTTCTTAATTTCATTATTTAACAGACGCCTAGACATGATCAATATTAGTTTATTTAATTTGAATGTGGATCGATCTCAGAACACCGTGACTTATTGTCAATCTCCACGGATGAGATCAGAATTTACCTCGGCTAAATTAACGTGAACAGGTTCCATATCAGCATGCTTCAAGGTTAGAATGGAGTTTCTCACTGTAGGATGTATTGTCAAAAGCTCGGGATAAGCTCTCGCGGTGATAAAATTGTATTTATCATCTACTATCATCAAAATTCTGTAAAAAAATCCTAATGTTGATATATTATTTTAATAGGTATGTGAAAAAAAAGCAATTTAAAACCAGAAAAAAATTAAATATTTAAAATTGATTTCAAATGTTTGGACTACGTCTACAGTTAAATATAAATATGCCAAATTAAAAATAACTACGAAAATATCTACTGAGTGGTCAAAGAGTCAAAGCAAGTTATGTCATGCGTTATAATAAATGCTAAACATACCTATATTGTAGACATAAACAATCAAATGCAGAAATAAGAGGATTTTACATAAATTTACGATTTCATAAATCAATAGTAATTAATAAAGACATTTTTGGAGGCTGAATAAATCCACTGTTGAAAGTTCTGAGTAAAGAATACATTACCTGTCCCTGAGCCAGCCATCCTTCAGGCCTAGAATGCTACATTCAGCCTGATTCAACATTATAGGACCGCATGATTTGATTGGATACGTATATATACTTGTTAATGTGCCGACTTGAGTCCAATGTTCTGGAAGTTTATTCTTCTTTTGATAGTATTGGTACGCGTAATAAGCACCCCCGAGAACACCGACTGTTGTTACGGCCGTCGTTATATAAGGCGCTGAAATCATACATTCAATTACGAATACGATTCAGACCATTTTTTATATACCGTATATAGATTTGACCACAATCTCAATTTATGTTAAATAACGATGTGGTCTAAGGTTGTAAATACTATATCTAGAGGCTATATCTAGATGGAGACTGTCCCTCAAGTACAGCCGTCGGAACACAAATATAGACGCTTGGCGACAAGCAGACTAACTTGCGGGTAGTAGATAGCCAGGCTGGCTTAAAAAAAGCCCTACCATAATGTCTATAGTTTTATCACAATCTTTACCTTCGCTAAAACTCTGTTCCATTCGCGATGATTCAAACCTACGTCTATGGACGCGATGCCCAAACACGCAAAACATTGAGTCAAAGACATTAGTGCTGGTAACGAACAGGTGGTCAGAAATAATATTCTAAAGCAAAGGTCTATAATGGGCGGATCGGCACGACGCGACGCGGAAAGGCTTTAACTTGTCTATCTGTCTTTTTTTGTATAATCTTTCATTCTGCTCGCAAGAACCAAATAATAATAAAAACAACTCCAAACCGGAATGTGTTATTTTTCATATGAAACTAGTTTATAAATTTACTTAATAAATAAATATCAATATTTTATTACGTTTTATAGCGATTTCTTTAATAATAATGTAAAAAAATACTTATTAAAAATAAGTGGTTTTTTTTTCTGGACTTCGGACGGAGAGCTCAATCGTCGCTTGGCTGCTGCCAACCAACAAGTATTGTAGGTTTGAATCCCACAGCGAATAATTAATTGTGTGATCAACAAATAATGATACCGAGTCTATTGAGAACTGTCTATAATAAAAACATTTTTATTATCTCGACTACACTTGAGATTAATTGCCAACCCCTGGCCCAAGGGACAATTACATTAGCGATTCTGATTAATCAGTTGCCACTGAAAAAGTTACTATTAACATTTTGCTCCTTTATAAACAATTTCCATACAGTCGTACATCCATCTTATGCAATGTATAAAAGATAATGAGATGTATCATCTCTACAGGCAAGTTTACATACTATTTACCCTTACTGGAACAATCTAAACAACACAGACGAGTCCTAAACTCAATATAAGATTCCATAGACATTTCCTGAAAATCTCTAAAACTATCGAAACCAAAAATACATTAACGTTACCATTTATTTCATTAATTCAACATTTCAGACAAGAAAACACCTACCACTTCGCAAATTAACTAAAATATATAATTAAAATTTAAACCATATAATACCTAAAATTATATACTTTAAACACCTCTTTACTGTATTTAAGGACAATTATTTGACTCTTTATAGTGAAAAGCCATAATACCTATACATACTTTTTGGAACTCTAGTTATTGCTGTGAAAATACGTTAAAAACCGTTAGATTATCTTAGAGTGACTTGAGTATGTGGTAAACATAAACATTTCTTTATCTATCAAAGTTTCTACTTTTCGTTCGAGTTCGAGCTCAAATTATTTGTTGTAATTATAGCTTTAACTTTTTGTGACATTTCAACAAAGAGCACGAGGTTACCGACAAGTACGATTCTTTAGTAATTTATTACTTAAAATAATTAGTTATCTAAGGTCATTTAAAAATTCAAGAACATATAGTAAATGCTTTAGATTTCCTGTTTATATCATTTCAATCATCAAATTTACAATACGAATTTAATAAAAATGGAAGCAGGTAAACGAAAAAATAAATGAAAGCACTTAAGAAAACGTTTGATTCTATAAATAATTGAATATAAAGTCATTATCGATTAAAAACATCTTATTAAAAGAAAGTCTTACCATGAGTAGTCATTGTATAGCAAATTCTGTAATGTATAGACTGAAAACACGAGACACTTTATATTTAAGATCCAGATAAACGCAAACTACGCAACACTAGCGTCACTTCTCTTAGCCAGCTCAGTAGGTACTAATAAAAAGCGAATCGGTATAATATATGTACCTACCTACGTATAGTAACGTATACACGCTACACGAAGCACAGAATACTGTATATTTATCTCGGACAAATATCAGCTGTAAGTCCATATATATACAGTATATGTTGGATGGCATATGTATGTAAAGAGATACTAAAGCACGCATTACTCAGGTAATAATTATTTTAAATATTCAATTGAAGTTCACTGGTAGATAAAAAGCATACTTAATTAACACAATATACAAGTCATTTACGTTCGACTCTTGTATATATTCTACGATGATAAAATGTTCACCTTAGAATAGATGTAAGTACTTGCCGTTATAAGAAAAGTGTTTTAATGCGCGTTAGAAGCAGGGCCGTAGCTAGATTCGAATTTGAGGTACCATTGGTTACAGGTAGTGCGGAAGTAAAAAAAATATCATAATTCATGAGCCCTCGAATGTCACAAACTGTGGTATGTTAGGAAAAGTTTAGATACCTATCGCTACAATTTTATTTTATCTATGAACAAACAATTTAATTATAATAATTTATTTTAGTTTTTAGAATTTTTAAGGTAGGGCATTGTGATTTCAAGGTAGGGCATTGCCCCACAATGATCCCCATAGCTACGGCCGTGGTTAGAAGTGAAGTCGTTCTAATGAGAATAACTGAAAAAGATATGTTATGATATATAAGGGGAGATCCACTATCCTAACTGATAATCGAAGTAGATACTTAATAGTTTTTTTATAACATAAAGTTTGAACTTATTTCACTATTATTTATATCTATACATATAATAAGAATGTAAATCTAACGCGTCTGTATTTTTTCGATTTTTGTGAATGAAATTGTTGCATGTAGGTAGGTACTTATGTAGGAATAAGTAATAAAATGCATTTCAATCATTTTTACAAATATATGTTAGTATAAACACGCATCACTGCTAAAGAACTGGGTTCACAATAAAACTTCAAAGAAAATCTTAAAGCATATCCTCGAGAGCAATTTAGTCTTTGTTTCATTAAAATGGGTTCGCTCTATCAAAAGTTATTGTAATTTGAATGACGGCTCGAGTTAAGTACGAGAGAAGAGAAGTAAATCTATACTAATATTATAACGCTGGAGTTTTTGTTTGTTTGGTTGAACACGCTAATCTCATGAATTACTGGTCCGATATGAAAAATTCTGTCAGTGTTAGATAGTTCAATTATCGAGAAAAGCTATAGGCTATATATCATCACGTTAAGACATATAGGAGCGGAGCACCAATGGAGAATGTTTCAAAATCGTTTTTTTCCTTATGAGAACGTCCGTTGCCTGTTAGCGTTAGCCCAAAGTAACTATTCCACGCGGACGAAGTCGCGGGTAAAAGCTAGTGAATAAATATATCTCGTTCCTTTAATAGATCGAACTAAATAGATGGATGAATCTTTTCACTTTTGTTATCTTCCTCTTATGTAAACTACTCAAAACGAAGAAATGTAGCAGAGAAGTGTACTAGAATAATAAGAACAACTAATTCTTATATTGAAGTGATTTCGATTCGGTTGCCATATAATATTTGTTATTATGAGTGAAATAACCAACTGAGTTTCTCTCAAGCATATAACATATGAGTTTATACAAATATTTCTAAGAACAACAGCTGCTTTTGAACATTTTAACCAAATGAATAGTCGTTTTAGATGGGGGTTTCTATAACTGTTAAGTAGAAAAACTGAGCAAAAAGGTATACTATTTGTAATAAAGTCCAAAATTAAAGTCGGATTGTATAATCTGCGGTATAAATATCTCAGACATAACATGAAGCTTGGTGACCTATCTTTGATAAGTGGAAGGGTATTAGCGTAGCGCAGTTCATTTTACCAGTTATCTCCAAATTTGCTAACAAGCAATGGTAGTATAACAAGTAGAATTATTAATAAGGATAAACAAAAAACTCCGAGTGAAAATATTGAAACTTCCAAGTAATATACACTGAAAATGGTTCTAAATGGCATTATTTGTAGGCTTCAACATTTTTAAAACTTCAATGTTTAATCAATTTAAATTAGAACATCCATCGAAATAGTGCAGTCAAACTATTTACGCACAGACAAAAGATCCAAAGTATCGGACAAATGATGCTTACTTCAACTACGTATTTTTATAAAATCAATATTTTTATCATTTTCGTTCTAATACGTTATAATTATAGCAGATGTATCGTTTATATATTATCACGAATAAAATTATTTCTGAAGTTAACGTTATAATAATTCATCATCGTCGTCAGCCTATAAAAAAATAGGCAGGGCCGTAGGTCTCTTCCCGAAGGAAGTTAAAGGCATAATCACTACGCCAGCCCACGACGTATTGTCGATTTTAAACTCCGAGAAATCCACAGTTCTATATTTTCCCACATACGGTGGTACTTTACTACAAGTACTATAAGAACTTTTCTCGGGTTCAGGTTTCCTCACGATGTTTAGTGTTACCAATGAGATCTCATTTCAATTGGCGATGTCGACATCGCATTGATATTCCACTCAAACCACTCGAACCACTATTTATAATATGATAATTATATAATAATTGCTAGATAATTGATATATTAACCACCACTACTATTGAAGACTCACTTAAAATGGCTAGACAGGTGAAGTGGAACTTTTCCAGAAACCCCGATTTTTCGTTTATTTTTCAGTAATTCTTAAAAACAATATACATCAAACATGACTACGGTTCCAGTGGCAGCATGAAAAAACCGTTTTCGTAACTTACTTCTCCTATGAAAATTAAACACCTTTTAAAAAAAACCACCGCTGGATGTTAAAAGAGATATTAGTAATATTAGATCTTTTTTACCTATGAAATTGCCGATTTGTATGAAACAATTTAAACGAATTTTTTCATATATTTTTTATTTGTATTAATCGAAGTAATCACCCATGCAATCAATGCATCTTTGCCAACGCAGTGGCAGTTTATTGATGCCCTTCTTAAAGAAATCAGCTGGACGGGAGGCAACAAATTCTTCAAAGGCATTTTGTACTGCCTCTCGGGTATTGAATTTTTTTCTCGCAAAGGAGTTATCCAAATTCTGGAAAAAGTTGTAGTCTGTAGGCGCAAGGTCTGGTGAGTAGGGCGGATGACGGAGAACTTCCAACCCCAGTTCTTGCAACTTGGAGACCGTCGGCTGTGCAGTATGAGGTCGCGCGTTGTCGTGCAGGAGCAGCGGAGACGAGCGATTGACCAATGCTGGTTGGAGATGTGCCAGCTTCTCCATCATTGTGTTCAGTTCTTCACAGTACACATCTGCAGTAATGCTCACCCCGTTTGGTAAGAAGCTGTGATGGATCACCCCGGCGCTAGACCACCAAACAGTGACCATCACTTTTCTAGGGGTAAGTTTTGTTTAGGTGCTGAACCAGGATCCAACCAACTTGCTGAGCGCTTGCGGTTATCAAACAGAATCCATTTTTCATCGCAGATAACAATGCGGTTCAAAATTCCTTAATTTGTGTGTCTGTTGAGCAGTGCAAGGCACGTCTCGACGCGTACTTCGCACTGGCGATCATTGAGTTCGTGGGGCACCCATTTGTCAAGCTTTTTTACCTTGCCAATTAGACGCAAATGGACCAATATTGTTTTAACGCTAACGACGAAAGCTGCTGCTAATTCAGCCGTAGATTGTGTATCATCAGCTTCCACAATTGCCTTTAATTCGTCATTGTCGACCAAAGTCTTCGGACGACCGCGAGGTTCATTTTTCAGGTCGAAATTACCAGAACGGAAGCGAGCAAACCAATAACAGGTGGTGCGTTGGTTTGTAGTGTTAGCTCCGTAAACGTCGTTGATGTTGCGTGCCGCTTGTACCGCGTTGCTGCCACGACGGTACTCATATTCCATAATTAATCGAATTTTTAACGTATCCATGATGACAAAAAAGATTGAAATGCGATGAAAATGTAACACTAATCAATAAACAAATGACTACTTTTGGAAAAGGAATTCCATGTTTTTAAAATAAAATGAATTTGAAGATAGAATTCTTAGCCAAACAAAAAATATTTTGATTTGAAATGGCCAGTACTGCAGAACGGCAATTTCATAGGTAAAGACCTATTATTTGCCTTCATTGAAAGTTATATTTTAGAGTAACAATTAGAGATATACACGGTACAATCTCCAAATACGATAAAAGTTTCGTGGCCAAAAAATTACAAAATTTGATTTATAAATAAGTGAGAACACAATGAAATTAATTCTATAAATTAATTAAAATTTATATGGATCGGCTAATCTTTTAATGTTCTAGATGTGAATATAAGCTTCGTATGTATTTTGACCCTAGCTATAATCCTTCCTAATCTTGTTCATTATTGATCTGTTATCATGTGATATTGCTCCAGATCTGTCAAAATGAAGCAATAAATAATATCATTCATGGAGTTTTTGGCGAGATCTTGATCTGTTATATAGTGGATTTTATTTTTTATTCATAATTGCTGGTGTTTTATGTAATATAGTTTCTTCATTGTGCATAAGCGAAGTGAATATAAAATAATACCACGGACCATGAATTCTAAGATGCCACAAAAACTCCATGGAAAGTTCTAACAAGATGACCACCATCTTGTTAGTTCATTGATATTATATCTAGAAACTTGTAATATTGATACTCACTAGACAATGGCAGTAACAGTCTACCAGAAGACTGGTTGCCAAAAATTAAATGGAGGAAAAACTTGTAATACTATTAACTATTCGACAATGGCAGTAATAATCTAAAAGATTGGTTGCCAAAAATAAAGTTAAAAAAAGAAAATATCATTCATAGAGTCCGTTACTATACAGTCTTTGATTATATACACATCGTATAATCAATGTATTCTGTTTTAATTAACATCTTGCGCTTCCTCGTTTACCACAATAAAAATTATTATATAGGGAATAATCTATTTTAAAGTTGGCAACACCAGTACTTTAGTAATTTTGTCAATACTTGTCAAAGTTGACAACGTGTCCGTGCGTGGATTCCACGACCAACGAAAAGAATAACTAGTTTTAATTCTGTACAAAAAATGATTAAAATAAGATACTAACAGTAATATTCACTTCAATTGGTCGCTAATAAGTATTTGGTATAAATTGTATATATAATTTATAGAAATGGTTTTACTGGCTAATGATGAGGTAAACAAATTCTATACTTTTTGGGTACCGTACTAAATAATCATCCGATTATATATTTGTAATTGTTTTTCAGTTTTTAACAGAGCTGACAAAATTATTTCAAAAAGCTCGTCCAACTGGATCTGTGACAATGACAATGAAAAGATGTAAGTACATGTGAAATATTCTTTTATCGATATATTTAAAAGTAACATAATTTAATAATTTAATATTACTTTTTTCCAACAGATGATGGGCGCACCAAACCTCAGCCGAGAGATGGTACTCCAGCTATTAAAAATCCTGAATACAAATGCTTAATAAGAGCTCAATCCAGTAGTAAAAAAATAACTACTGTCATAGAACAACGGGATGTGGAAAAATTCAGTACTGCCTATTCTAACTTACTAAAAATGAGCGTAAATGGTTTGAAGCGTCTCAAAAAGCCCAAGAAAAAAGCTATAGCTGCACAATAACATAGAAGCTGTGACAATGTGTCAAGAGACTGATTGGAAAGCGTGCACCTAGTGTTATGTACAAAAGGTGTTTATAATACCACCGCAATGTCCTAGCTCGTAGGACGAGGTCCATTGAACTGTGCTCTTCTCTTGTGTATAAGATTGAAGAGTTGGAGTCTTGCCTACAGTTGCTAGTGTAGGCACAGTGCAGTCATTGACCATCTGTCTGATGCACCATTTTTTTATATATATATTATTTTGTTATGTTAATTCTCCAAATAAAAATATCAGCTCAAGTAATTGGTGTTTATTTAGATGATTATAAAACAATTGTTGTATAAGAAATAATATTTATGTCTAGTAAATTGTTTAATTTATTTATTATCTTAATTCAAGTAATATATGTACATTAGTATTTATTACATGAATAACAATTTCAATATCACATCCTTATGAGACCAATATAATTATTAATAGGTAATTAATACATATCAATTTGTAATTTGTTTTATAAAACTATTTTTAAAGTAACTTTTTAATTAGAGAGGAAATGTTGTTCTATATTCCAATACTCATAGAAAACAATACTGGTTATATACATATTTACATTTGTAAATAAAACAAAATTCCATATATAATTATACTTTTCATTTGAAACAATAATTAGAAGGTGTATAAAACCTAATATGTTATAATACCTAAACAAGTAAAAAGGAGGTCACATATTTTTTAATAAATCACAAACAAACAAACATCTACAATAACTATTGATGATCACATACTTATTTATGTTGTGTGATTAATAACAAAACAAAATTTATGTTTTTTTTTTTAATGATCATAGTATTTATCATTAGAAATCATCAAATATTGCACATAATTTCTGCACCACATAACTTGCTTCGTCTCAAGAAATAGTAAAATAGGTATATAAAAAATATTCATCTCAAAATGCATAATCATATCAATTGAACATTTTTCCACAAGGTTTAAAATTGATCAAGACTCCAATATTGCAAATATGCAAAAAATACAACAATTTAAATATTAAAAAAAGAACCACTAAATCTGATGAATAAATATAACAATATTTAAAAAAAAATACTTTTCATGATTAAATTATGTAGGTGTTAAAAAGTAACAGGCGTTTATAGCATAAAGTAAATCTGATTGTATTCTGAGGAAAACATAAAATAAAATTTCAAACTTGAATAAGAAAACTATGTCTCTTCTCAGAAATACCAAAATACGATATGTCATCTAGTTATGGTATGAGAAGATTGAATAAATATTATTCATACTGTTAAAATGAAGTTCATTATTCTGTGATAAGTCAAATAAATAAATATGAACAGGGTCGGAAGACGGGAGTATATTGATTCATTTTATTTCATAATTTGCTGCCACTAAAAAGTTTATATCACACCTTGTAATTCTTACAGCAAGACCCAAAGACTATATTTTCATTTTTCTTTCATTTTGTATACTGGAGTTTGCTAAAACCTAAAGTACATTCTTAGAAGTGAGTCGTTTGAGGCAAGCATTCCTGACTTGTTCGTTGCCAAGTCTTTCAGCATCGTGAAGTACTCTACGGAGGTCGTTAGTTCGGTCGTTACGGGCTGCTAGGATGTACGCACTACTTACATTCCGACATACCAGATAGCATGAAATCTGAAAAATTACAGACAGTATAAAGATACTCATGTCAATAAAAACTATACTACTCTAATAAAGAGGAATTTCTATAATAAACGCCTCTTTTGTCGTTGATCCATAAGTTAAGTAAAAGAAAAGAATGAATTCTGCCACCGTAAGGGAAAGGCATATCTAGATTTAAAAAAAAAACGTGCGTGTATCAGTGTACACACGTAAGAAGTGAAACTTCTTTATGACATCATTTTTCGAAAAATGATCTACTATATTTACAACTTTACAGAAATTGGTTAAATAAAGCTAAATTAGATAAAGTTTAAGCAAAAGGCTTTTATTATTATAAACATGGATACAAAAAACGTTCAGTACTCACGCGGTAGAAGTGAGACAGTATTCTGAATAATTTTTAAGAGATTAAGATGAATACACTATGGAGGTGGTAAACATTACTTTTCGGAATTATTTTGTAATATTTTCATATGTCAGTCGTTACATTTCAAAATGAACTAAATCTAATTTTATCCGTTCCTAACATTTTACGTTATTTTTCAAGATCTTCATCTTTGTGCATGTAAAATATGAAGATCATAAAAACAAAACACGGAATCTGTTCATTGTGAGCGCACCTTTAGAAATAAACATGGCGCGTAACGGAAAAATGTACAGAAATTAAGATGGCGCGTAACCGAAAAACGTTACATACGTTTGTACATGCTATAAAATTCCTCCCTACGTCGATAAAGAAGTTTCACTTCAAAAACAAATTGGAGAAAAGTTTGCCTGTGCCTTGAGAGAAGCAAGTCCAACTTGTTTTTTTATTTAGTATAATTTGAAAACAGAAGCTCATAGATAAACAAAAAACATTATTTGATATGCTTTTTCCTGATTCCGAATATATATGAAACCCATATTACAAGTATTGACAAAAGCACCCCTTTTTTTTAATGACAGATTTCTGCACCTAACTCTTAGAATTATAAAAACATCCTTTGAATAGAACGTTAGAAACATATTTTTATATTTAAGCGTTAGATAAATATTATAAAAAAATAATTTACACTGAAAACAACAATTACGAATTAGTCAATTTCAAAATATTTTATGGTGAAAGTTTAGATTTGATATTAATTTATGTGATGTATGCTTTAGAAATCTAATAATTCCATTTTGTAATATTAAATATGTTTCTATAGAATTCGCAAAAGCTTTCTAGTAAATAAAGAGTTAAAGATACTCAGGCAAACATTTGTATTTTTAAAAATATGATGTATGTGGAATTCTTCAAAAAGATTGATAGGCTATTACCTGTAATTCTGTGTATATTGTAAGTGTATGTCAGTATTATTTTATATGTCATGTGATCAGTCATAAATATATGGGGCATTCCATGCCAAATCACCGAGTTTTTTTTTCGACCCCTTTCGATTTGGCTAAAAATTTGGTATTATTTTCTACCCTACCAATAACATTTTTCTGAATTTTTTCAGATTTTTTTCCCAACCAAAAAAAGTTACGAATTGAAAAAAAGCTTTTTTTTTAAATTGCTATAACTTTGACACAAATTGCCTTTTGGCACTTTTTTTTGTTTATTTTGTTTTTAAATGTAGTTTTTAGAAAAAAATTAAAAAAATTTTAGAAGTAAAGAACAATAAAATATTTTAGTTTTTTAAGAAAACCGTCATTTTTTCGAAGTTCGACACTTCGGATTTTAAATTTTTTTGTCTAAAAAAAACTTCAACTAAAACCGTATTTAACCCCACTTTCCCATTTTGTGCCCACTTATTCTTCTAATTTTTTTTTTGATTGAAAAAAAAAAGTTTTTTAAAATTTTGCTTATTTTCTTAAACTTTGCACTAAAACGATTTTGGTTGGCTTTTATAACCTCAAAAGTATAAAAAAATAAACTAAAAAAAACATAAACTGTATTAATAAGAGTAAAATTATTTTTGTAAACTTAAAATATTTTTTTTAGGTAGTGTTCTCAATTTTTTAATTTTTTTTTTAGTTTTGTCTTTTTCGCGAAATAGTTGCTTTAAAAACTTTTTTATTTAACGAATAAAAAAAAGTGCTAACGAATAAAATTTCAAAAGTGCTAAACCGATACCAACAACAAAAAAATTCATAAATCACACCGTTATTGAAATCTGTTATGGAGGTAAAGTCCTTTTTTTATCACAAAAGTCCAAACAACACTGTGTGATAAGAAACCGAGGAAACAATCGTGAATAACGAAATAATTAGAATATTGAGATTGTATAAATTATAAAACATAATACTTAAATAAAATAATTTTCTTTTAATAATACAGTTTATGTTTTTTTTGTTTAATTTTTTTTTCTTTTGAGGTTATAAAAACCAACAAAATCGTTTTAGTGAAAGTTTAAGAAAATAAGAAAATTTGAAAAAATTTTTTTTTAAATCGAAAAAAAAAAATTAGAAGAATAAGTGGGCACAAAATGGGAATAGTGGGGTTAAATACGGTTTTAGTCGAAGTTTTTTTTGAGACAAAAAAATTTAAAATCCAAAGTGTCGAACTTCGAAAAAGGACGGTTTTCTTGAAAAAACTAAAATATTTTATTGTTCTTTACTTCTGGAAATTTTTTTGAATTTTTTTCTAAAAACTACATTTAAAAACAAGAATAAACAAAAAAAAAAGTGCCAAAAGGTCAATTTGTGTCAAAGTTATAGCAATTTGAAAAAAAAGAGCGTTTTTTTTTTAATTCGTAACTTTTTTTGGGTTGGGTAAAAAAATCTGAAAAAATTCAGAAAAATGTTATTGGTAGGGTAGAAAATAATACCAAATTTTTAGCCAAATCGAAAGGGGTCGAAAAAAAAAGTCGGTGATTTGGCATGGAATGCCCCATATGTTTATATGCTTATATATTTATTAATACAATTTGTTTCTCGCGCAAGTGTACTTAGCAGTACACTAATAAACAAAAGTTCTCGCAATCAATTTGATTTTTACCCCTTTAAAGATATGGGTCTGCACCCATAAAACACTATTATTTTGATTCCACATGCCATTAAATGGCTTACTATCATGCCAAGAAGGTATGTGTTGTAGGTACGATATCATTACATAGTATAAAACAAAGTCCCCTACCGCGTCTGCCTGTCTGTCTGTTCGCGATAAACTCAAAAACTACTGAACGGATTTTTATGCAGTTTTCACCAGTGGATAAAGTGATTCTTGAGGAAGGTTTTAGTATATAATTTGTCAGGATTTTTTCTATAATTAGGGCGGAACAACGTAAAAACAGTAATACAAAATTGCTATCATTCCATTCAACTGTTGGAACATTAATCGATACACAGATTGGATGTTCAAAAGCATCACGCATTTCGAATAAGAAGATAATCGCGTCTGCGCTAACTTCACTCACTACAATTTATAATTTACATTACTGCAATAGATAAACGATTACTAATTAGATATGTATGTATGAAATAATTAACAACTATTTGATTACTTTATTTTAGTTTAGTATGATGAAGATTCCTTTATGTTTACGGCAGTATTGTTAACAGGCAGACATTTTGTGTCAATTACACATTGTACTACTAAATACATTTGCGCGAGTAACAAAATGTGTTGATAAATACATAAGCATATAAACATATGACTGATCACAAGACATAAAATAATTAGCATATATAACTTTCCAAACATACTTTTTTACTAAAGTTGCCTGCAAATACGTAGCACAATGGCGGTTTGACAATTATCTTCTCATTTGACACATACTTCACACATTGTACTGCTAAATACATTTGCGCGAGTAACAAAATGTGTTGATAAATACATAAGCATATAAAGACATGAATGATCACAAGACATATAAAATAATTTGCATATATAACTTTCCAAATATACTTTTTTACTAAAGTTGTCTGCAAATACGAAGCAAAATGGCGGTTTGACAATTATCTTCTCATTTGAAACATACTTCGAGCTAAAATTAAGTTTATTTATTATAGATTTAAAGCATACTTTTACAGTGACGCTGTGTATGTCGCTTATTAGTATTTCGGCTTGTTCGTCGTGCAGTTGGCCACGAGATTCGCATTTCTTCACCACCGCAGTCACTCCAGCTTCCAGCACTTGATCACTCATTAGACTGAGGTTATTTAAAAAAACCTTAGATTCATTAAGCACATTTATACTTATACACGATTTAAGTTTACGATAAGTAATTTAATAAAATGTCTTTTGAAGAGCTTCTTCTTAATATACATATTTTTTTATATCATAGGAGGCAAACGAACAGGTGAGTCATCTGATGTTAAGTGATCATCGCCATCCATAGACACTAGCGACACGTATTATTATTACATATCAGATTATTCGTATCTATATATAATTAGAAATCAATTGCCGAATGTATGAAAGATTGTAAATGTTTCAATCAATGGTGAAAGGAGAAAAAACGGTTTTTACTTTTTTTCTTTATAAAACTAAAATTCGTCAATATGTAATGAACAAAATAGAAATAATAATAGGAACATCGTTTAAGACACAGAGGAGGAAGATTTAGTAAGCTGTTTTGCCTATTTAAGTATAAATTAAATTCAGTTTGAAAATGTACCTCGCAGCAGTTTCTTTCGATGCTCGTATACACGCAGCCAACGTTTTCACCTCCATAAACCTGTCGACGTGAACCAAATACTTCGCGACGTGAGTGTATATGTTCATCGAGTCGAGTTTATGTTCTGTTATTATTCTGCAATAGATGCGAACCGTATAATTATTCTTGCACACTTCTTTCATAACATTGTAATTAATTTTAATACGATATTTTTTTTTATGTCATTGGAGGCATACGAACAGGCGGTTCACCTGATATTAAGTGATCACCGCCGTCCATGGACAGTAGCAACACCAGGGGAGTCGCAAGTGCGTTGCCAACTTGTGTTTGGGGGGAGGGGATAGGATAGGGAGTGGGGGAGGGGAAGGGGAGAGAGGGGAGTTGGGCTTCCAGGACTCTTCACTGACCGAACGAAACGCAACAATGCAAGCACCGTTCCTTCACGTCGGTTTTCTATGAGAGGGTGGTACTACCCCGGACAAGTCGACCAATTCATGCCGAAACCAGTAATAGTTTCAGTGTGGCTCTACCCTATACAATAATTTACCTTATTATAAATACGTAGGTAGATTTTTTATAATACTAACAGAATACAATATTCTAAGTCAATTAAGAACATATTTTGTAATTATTCAAATGACTTCAAAAAGAGGGGACATTCTACTTTTGTTTTCTGTTTGTTACCTCACAAACCGATTCATTTATAAACAAATTGGAAAATTCTTTTTTTATTGGAACCGACATATTTTCAAGGGCTCTCTTTCCGTTAACATTGTGCACTTACGATTTCTAAGATAAGCAAGGAAACACTTCAAAATCGAGTAGGAAATGTGTAATGAATTAGGTATTAGTTAAGCTCAGGACAATTCAAAACTAGGTAGGTACCTAACTATAAACTAGGACATTCTGGTGCATTTTTTTAAAAGTAGATTTAATTTTTTGTTTTATTGTGATTATTATTTATTACTTAGATAAGACGTGGGCCGAATATTAGGGATAATATAATACGAAAAAGTTGTATACATTATTGAATGTAAACATTTAAAATATTACTAAGTATAAAATACACAAGTATTAAACACTACAAGTATTAAATATAGGTTATATTTAACTAAGAAAAAGGGTCGCCTATGTGAGAATCCTGAAGATATATTATTATAAAAAGTAACAATTAAAACAAAAAGCGCAGGTAGTTAAAAAAAATGTATTTGAGGAAAAACATTAAATCAAGAAATCATTTCAATAACATTAATAAAATAATAATAAATAGTCTATACTAATCATTACATAGTATAAAAGTTTGCGATAAACTCAAAAAGTACTGAACGGTTTTTCATGCGGTTTTCACCAGTGTATAAAGTGATTCACGGGGAAGGTTTTGGTATACAATTTGTCAAAGACTTTATGATAGTCAGGGCGGGACAGCGTCTGCCCGGCCCGCTAGTAATATTATAAACAGGAAAAGTTCGTGACGTTGTAGGGGGTAATCTCAGAAACTACTGGTCCGATTTGAAAATTCTTTCAGTGTTTTATGGCTCATTTATCGAGGAAGGTTATAGGGTATATATCATCACGCTAAGAATAGGAGCTGATAAGAATAGGTGCTCCACCAATGAAGAATGTTTCAAAGTCGGGGTTTTTTTTCCTCTTGAGAGCTTCCGCTGCGTGTTAGCGTTAGCCCAAAGTAGGTATTCCACGCGAACGAAGTCGCGGGCAGAGGCTAGTCTCCTATAAATTACAAACGCTTCCTTATCGACCAATTTGGAAATCATAGCGTTTAAGATCTTAAAAGTATTTATTTTATTAAAAATATAAAAAAAAAATATATATGTTAGAAAATATTCATAAGTTAATCAAATAAAATTACTATAATTATAGATTGGAATATGTAAATGTGTAAGACTTACTTAAAGGCCAATTGGAAACCGGTCTCGATACTCTGTCCCGTAGCTAATACAATTGCCACTAATCTTATTTTGTCCGTAGTGGAACCGAACAGTGTTAGCGGTCTCGAGTCACTAGTGTCTGACTCCTTCCTCGTGTGTTGCATCGGTATTACTTCGGTGACCACTTTCTCAGTGAGTCTGCCGCTTGCTTCACACGTTGCCAAGTACTTTGCTAGCTCTATCTGTCTGGTTATCGTTTTCATCAGGTTGTCTATCGTCACTTTATCCAAATTAAAGTGGAAAGACTTTGAATCACTTGTTTCTGGAAATACGACATGATGTGTATCGAATTAAAGTCGAATTTTCAACATAAGGGATGTTAAACCAATTCTCTAAGCCAACGTTTGTCCCTATTTTCACCTAATAAGTAAATATTATATAACACGCTATATGTAATTGCGGCTGTAAAACTCTACCACCCCGCTTCCGCCATTGTCTCGTTCGTTATTCAGCAGGGTGCACCACGTGCAGGTGAGGTTGGCTTGGCTGACTCAAGTCTTATGATGTCATGCGACACCCCTTACACCCCAAAAACTAATAACTTTGCTTAATGAAATAAAAAAAACAGCATGCTTATATATTATAATATCAAAGTTTTTTCTCTGTTTAAATAATATAACTTTTTCATAATAATTTCCTAATGCAGACTCTCGGATAAGATTAATCATATAAAATGTATGTCGTGAGGAATAACTGATACAGTTTTAGCGTTTCACCACTATTCCACCCTGATATTAAATGACGATGTGTTCCCAGATGTTAAACACGCTGAGCCTAAAGAGGAATTGGTTCTTAAGTTCAGCTCTCGTAAAACACCGATAGGTTTTTTTTACAGACTCTCGGTCCGCACCTTTTTTCTGATTTCGTTTGTTTTATTGCCGAAAAATCACCGAAAGCTCCAACTCCGAATTAACGTCGATCGATGCGCTGGGCGAACTCGCTATTGACGAGCAAACTCGTTATTGACGAGCGAACTCGCTATTGCCGAGCGAACTCGCTATTGACGAGCGAACTCATTGCCGAGCAAACTCGCTATAGACGAGCCATTATCGCATCACAGAATATCGCGTCCAATGATGTTTTTAACCAAAAATACTCACTAGTAGGAAGCGGTATACACTGAGAGAGATGATTAAGCGCGGCTCCGAGATGGTGTTGTCGGGACTCGAGGGTGGCGAAGGGAAGAGACCCGGTCGGAACTGGCCGTGAGTATAACAAAGCACAACTCGCAGAGGCCCGAGCCTGTTGTCCGGACCCGCACTGTACAGCGTACAACGCGTCCAATCGCTTACTCATCTCCAAAGTACGGCAGATGTGCATTATATAGTCCTACGTAAAAGAAAATACATATTAGTCGTGATACTCGAGTGGTTTAACTGGCCAAGATTTATTTAACACTTCGAGTACAACGTTAGTCATATATGACCGGCCACGGTTGCTTTTGTCCGGCCGTGGAGTCCACGGTAATCATAATTCTAAAAATTCAATTGTGGCCTCTTAATAGAAACATGTGACTATGGCATGGCAGTCAAAGTGTTAAGGACTTTTACCATTTTAGATATGATCCTCCCATTAATCACCTACTTATTAATAAAAATCTTAAATATAAATATATGTATATAATACCCGTTGTGTTATATGGATCCGAGTGCTGGGTTACGAAAGAGACGGATGAGAAAAAATTACATGTGGCAGAGATGCGAATGTTATTATGAATGTGTCGTGTAAGTAGAATGGATAAGATTAAGAATGAGTATGTTAGAGGAAGTTTGAAAATAGCACCAGTGATAGAGAAGTTAAGGAGTAATAGGTTAGCATGGTACCCTCAGCAATATCTATATATTATGAGAAGAGATGAAAGTCATGTAACTAGAAAACTTTTAAGTATGAAAGTGGACGGATATAGGAGTAGAAGGAGACCGAAAAAAATATGGCTGGATTGTGTGAAAATGATATGTGTATAAAAGGTGTTAATACTAAGATGACATCTGGCAGGGGAGAGTGGATAACGAAAACATGTTGTGACGACCTACTTAGGTGGGATAAAGGTAAAAAAAAGAAGAAAATTATTTTTTTTGAGAAAAAACATTTTGGAAGAGTCCGCAGTCGGTTCTGCCAGACTGTGATGATAATCATCCACATCCAAGATATTAATTATAAACTTTTTAAAAAATAACCTTCCTCTGGCTTATTTTTATGAATTTATATACATTTACTTATTTGAATTAGTATATTTTGATGGACGTAAATTCAGTTACAATCCTATATAAGTAAATTCTCCTTATTTATTAGTATACTGCTGATTGTGATATAGTGTGTAGATATAGATATAGTAGTGTATATATTATACCGAGTTTAATATATTAGAGAAAATAGCTTACCGCCCACATGTCCAAAGTACTGTCCATGTTGCTCATAGCTTTCAATAGATCATTCACTTTGTCTTTCTTCAAGCACTCCATGTAAACTGAATCCGTGAATGTCTCCTTGTCAACGAGATTCTCATAACAGTACCTAAGAACTTCACTTAAATCACTGTGTTTCATATAGAACGCTATATTTGCCACTTGAGATCCATAATTGCTTAGATAATAAACACATTCCTTGTAGAAGAACGGATCGAGTCTTTTATGTGTGTCTAATTTTGGTTCGCTATGATTATTATTTCTTCTTAGGAATCCGTGAGCTATACTCTTCTTTGGTTGTACGATGGCCGTTTGGAAATCACTATAGTCACCCAGTTTTATCTTCTTCACACTTGCTAACGTGTGCATTATGTTCAAAGCCGGTTCGGTCAACTGTATTTTTTTTTTACTCACATTCATTGCGGTTAACTTTTCATTTGTTATCTGAGAACAAATTAACCGCTATATTATAATCCTAACTAATATTATTAATGAGAATGTGAGTTTATTAATTTTTCATACACAATGTTTGGGAATACAGAAAAGGACAGAGGGTACTTTTTATTTAGAAAACTAGTACTTATCTCGAGCTGCGAGCAAAAGATAGTGTATTATAAAAAATCTCGCCTTACATTTCATACATAATCAAAATATTTGAAAATATACGTTATTTTAATCATTATAAATCAGTCACAGTGACTCTTTATTTTATTTTATGGCGTTGTAGTGTTACCATAAAAATGTAAATACACCACATATACAGTGATCTTTTACACCACAAAATTGTTGTAGAGAATTACTCAAATTTGCTATTACAACATACTTAAAAGTAAATGTACTTGTAAAAAAAAACATTTCAGTTAGAATTTTGGGGCGCGGGGGCGCGGCGGGGGGGGGGGGGGCGGGGGGGGGGGGGGGGGGGGGGGGGGGGGGGGGGGGGGGGGGGGGGGGGGGGGGGGGGGGGTGGGGGGGGGGGGGGGGGGGGGGGGGGCGGGGGGGGGGGGGGGGGGGGGGGGGGGGGGGGCGCGGGGGGGGGGGGGGGGGGGAGGGAAAAGGGGGGGGGGGGGGGGGGGGGGGGGGGGGGGGGGGGGGGGGGGGGGGGCGGGGGGGGGCGGGGGGGGGGCGGGGGGGGGGGGGGGGGGGGGGGGGGGGGGGGCGGGCGCGCGGGGGGGGGGGGGGGGGGGGGGGCCGGGGGGGGGGGGGGGCGGGCGGAAAGGGGGCCGGGGGCGGGCGGGGGCGGCTGGGGGCGCGGGCGGGGTGGTGGTTTGTGGGGGTGGCTGGGTGTTGTTATTTGTAAGAGAAAAAGTGAGGGTGGTCAGCGGTAGAATGGGAAGGGGTAAAGGGGGTTTAAAGGGTGGAAGGGTAAATAAAATGTGTGTGTAATGTCCGCGTGTTTGGTGCTTGCGCCCGTATGCCCCAAAAAGTGGCCCTAATAAACGTCTTGTGAATTAGTGTTTTTGTTCTCACATATTAACAATTATAAAATGTAATTAAGAATTCAAAATGCAGACAATGTTAATAGTAAATGGAATTATATACCTTTATTGAATCAGCTTTATGGAGCAATTGTTGGTTAACCGGATAGTTCATATCTTCCAAGATACTTATTATTTCATTGAGAAGTGGTGGATTGGACCGAGGACGTCCGTCCGACTGTACGCTACATACTGAACTTGATCTCTCCGAAAACCTCATACTGTTCAGTCTTCGATTAACAAAATGCGATTCTGACGCTTCTTTCCCATATTCACATTCCTCTGGTACATCGGCACAAACGTTTAAGCTACTTTTGAAGCAATGGGCGAATTTCTCTCTCGCCTGTTTGAAACAGCCAGCCTTGAGACAGGCTTTACCCCACGCAGCCAACACACTATTTCTAGGCAGGCCGGATTTAGTCGCTATTTCTAAAGCCAATTCCCATTTCTCAGCTTCTAGCAAGGAACGTACTATCTGACCTGCGAAAGGGAGGCGAGAATTATGCGAATCCGATTGATGCCTTGTGTATGTGAATTGATGATAGTGACTTAACATATACCTGCTTTAATCAAAAGAGATTTAACTCAACATTTATGTTTTTGAAGTTTTCATCAAAAAGAAAATTATGAATACGATCAATTGAACAACCAAATACAATCAAAATTATGAAAATAGACGACTGTTGTTCTCTTTTTGATTTAAACGTGTGAAAAACGTAGCCTCCAAAGATATTTAATAAAGTGAAGTAAAATGGTATAACTGGATGTTTTGATAAAACATAATAATCTCATTTACTATAATTTATTTAAAAAAAATGCATTATTTCAGTTTGCGTCCTTTTATTTTTTTTAATGTACGTACTTTCATAAAATAATATTGCGAATGTATACAATTTTTTGGTAATTATCCTAGTGCATTATGCTGTTACTCGGTCTGTATTAAAATTATTTTATAACATGTTTTATAAAAAAGCGAATTAACTACGAACCTTTTTTTAATGCTTATTTTAACGTCTTTATGTTATAAATGACGATGTTTTCTAAAACGACCAATAGCATTTTTTTTTCTAAGCCCGTCTGGATTTTTTATGCCCCACTACCCTAGGACACGATGCAAGACATTATCGTGCAATAAATTCTGAATAAAACTGTTTATTTTATGTCATTTAGCACGGCTGGTTAGCTACCCCTCTGCAAGTTATTAATTCTGTCGCCAACCGGGGTGTTTTCTGGCAGTTGCACTTGAGAGCCACTCCCTCTGGACTTAGCGTGTTTTCCATATTGGACCACAACGCTATTTAACATCAGGTGGGATTGTGGTCAAACGTTAAAGTTATATAGGATAAAAAAAGTACCAAATATGTAATGTATGTATGTAATGTAAAGTAAAAATGTGCTAGACCAAATTTGGTAAAAATCTACCAGAGCCACTTTAAAGATTCTATTCAAAAAGGAGTTTTTAGTTAATTGTGACATGTCAAGATCTTTTGATGCGAGGATAAAACATTTCAGCACCTTTTTTTTCCTCTATTTCTCAACCCGTTATCTTTTTCTTTATCTATATGTTTAGAATTATATTATCAATAAAAATTTGGAAATAGTTTCCATACTATCGATGAAACAAAACCTTCACTTACACGTCTCTATTCGTCCTATCCTCCATCGTCCAATCCTTACAATCCTAAATTTCAAACACAAACACAAAGCCTAAATGTGAAATAGATTGGAATTTGGAATTCCTAACCAAACACCAAATATTTCATATGTAAGGCCCAAATATTAACACGCGAAAAAAATCTTCGCACCCTTTGTTACGGTCGAATTTCGATCATTGGATGATTAGTATTTTTAAACGTAGCTTACTGGGATGTGCTCCTTGATGTGGTACAAGATGGTGCGCTTGATGTTTGACAAGCGTCGCCATCGCGTCCGCGTGCGCGAGGCACCGCGCCGCGTGTGCTGCGCCCGTCTCTGCCACAACCATACAACGCTTCCCTCCACTATTGAAATTATGCAAAATGCGAAATGAATTAAAAAGTATACACACATTTTGGAAATGACACCCCGTTTTTTCTCCATCGGGAAATCCTTAACGGACATCCATCCCGCCGGGCAGCAGAGGATGGATATGCCCGAGTCGCACGGACTAAAACCCCATGGTACCTTCTTACACTTTTTGCCCGGGGGAGCGGGGACAGTCTAATCAACACTACGTCAGCTCCTCCGACAGGTGTTGTCCCCTCCTAAGGGGCCCCAACTGCGGCCTGAGGAGTCAAGATGGTAAACCCCTCAAGGGGGTGTTAGACCCCCTGACGAATTGTGGGAGTCGCATCGGTACAATGCACCTCCACCACATGAGCCTGTGCAGTTTACCTGCCCGGGGCGACGGACATGCCCGTGTCCATCTCCCCCAGGCCCCAACTACGGCGGCCGGAGGTCATCGCCTGCCCGTCGCCGCCGCGTGGTTCGTTGACCGCGAGAGGGGAGTCTAATCGCTCGCTCCCTCCCCTCTCCGCAGCCTCCTTAGAAAATGAAAATGACACCCCTGCCCGCTCACCCTCTCTGTGCACCCGCCAAACGAATGTAAATATCATGTATTTCCATAAAAATACGCACGATAAGAAGATAAACCACTAGCACGATATAATGACACTGAAAATTGTTACTATCTCTGTTGAGCTACTGATTTTCATCTTAAAATTAAATCCGTCCACCATGTACGTATCTACCTAAGTGGGAGCACGTATATGGGAGCACGTATGTGGGGGTGATCTGTGTTGTGTTGTTAGTTTTGTTAGTGTCAGTTGTCAGAATCAGGGTTGTTACACAACACAGAATATCCCCATATACGTACACACGTACACAGGTAAGTACACATGAGATGGTAGGCTTATTTACATTATTTTTCGAATTTGGTGAGTTTAGTTTAGCCGAATTGTGAGATCCTAAATACATGTTTGGGTTTATCAGTCACACATGCTTGCACACATATGTATCTCACTAATTCTTATATGTATGATTAGTTTAGCTTAAAAAGAGTAGCAATTTTGCATCCAAGGCAATAGCCCAAGCCAGCCGCTTCGTTACCCTTGAGCTTATAGCAATATAACCGAGCACTATATGTGCTCGCCGAAAAAAAAATCAGTGAAGGTGTGAAGGCCCGTCAAATAAATAGCGTGTAGTCAGCTCGAAAAAAAATAGAGAGGTAAACCAGATCGTTTTTCTTACCGGTTTATTCTCAATGACTGGATTGTTTTACGAACAGGGAATATTTTTGAACTTTATAAGCGCCTTCTCGTGGTCTAAATTGAATAAAGTGTTTTGATTTCGATTTTTCGCATCTTCATTGTTTTAATTAACGTTATGTCGAATTATCTACACCATTCTCGACGTATGCGATTGAAATCGGAATAAATTTATTTTGTAACTAGGTCATACCCGCGACTTCGTCTGCATTGTTAATTGTGGTAACAATATATTTTATGTACAGAGTAAAAACGATAAGCACCATACCACTTGCCCCAGTTCTTCCCGGCAAAAACCACACATGGTTGAACGCGTAGTGATTATAAAAAACACAGTTATTTAAAACCGTAATAACTTCATATGAAATAAAGATATCGTGATAATTTATTTTTTAGATAAGTACCAAGTGTCTAAGAAGTAAAACTAAAAAAAATATATCAAAATCTATCCAGTGATATTTGCGTGATGCACGCACGTCAGACCTTTATAATTTTTATTATATAGATAAAAGATATAGCTTAAAAAATATTTATGATATTAGTAAACATCTTATCGAGATCTTATCGAATACCCTGTTTTTTTTTTCTGCAGCCTCGTGGTCCGGACCTTTTTTGTTTAATTTATTAATCTTCTTAAAAATGGTTTGATTGTTAAATCCTGTTTTATTGAGAAATATATGACTGACCCGTTTTCATGAGGTGTCCGTGAATACAGCTCAGCGGCAGCGAGCAAGAGAGATCGTCTAGCTCGCACGAGCAGCCTCGAGTCACCGCCATAAGAGAGTTCGCGCGCCACCTCATCACTGCGATCTAGCAGGAACCTAATTATGAACGTTAATTTTATTAAAAAAATGTTTCTCACATATTCAAACCCTATAGGTTTGTAATTATTAAAAGATAAAAATGAAATAAACAAGTCTTTCTTTTTTTCTTCGTTATGGCATCTGCCTGTGTAGGCAAATTCGCCAATGTCAAGTGTGACAAGTAGACGTTTTAAAGTTAATTGCCAAATATTCTGCGTAACATAGAATAATCTAAAATGGCACAACATAGACAAATGATAAAAATATATGATACTGTGTCATTTATACCACAGAGATAATATATTGTAATAATATATTGGAAATATTATTCTTCTGACAATGACACTTTTTATATTCACACAGAAGAAAAATAGTTTATAATGATGTGACATCAATCCAACGGTATGACAGTCATGAATATTTTCAAGGGAATATTTAAAAATATTAATGAAAACATATTTTAGAAATAGAATTATTGAATATCTGTATATGGATACAATAAGCAGCTTTAAATTATAAGTATTTTCAAAAAGGTGTCTACATACATAGAAACGTAAACACTTTAGAAATTATTTTCATAAAATCATTGACTAAAATTCCTCCAGTAATTATTCATAAACGATTACATGTCTCAAGTTTTGGAGGAGAACAAAAACCTGTACCGAGAATAAAATAGAATTCACCAAAATGGTATAATTATTTAATCCATTACTACAATTATAAAATATGGAGTCTAATACATACATACATCATACATCTAATAACACATATTTAATCATATTAATTTCCTGTAAACTACTTAATCTACTTAGGAATAATGAACGATATAAAAAGTCTACCACAAATGATATAAATGCTCAATCGCAGAAGTAGCGGTCAAAAGAGGATATATAGAACTGTAACTTACGGATTTTGTCGTCGTCTTTATGGTATAGTACCACATGAACACAACACCTACTACTAGGTATACTTAGATCTCTTGATGATGTCTATCTTTTATTGTAATTCACTTATCATTGAGTCCGTACTTCGATACAGTATTAAGAATGTATATTTAGATATTAGTTTATATGATATTTTAATAGGTTTTTATCACCTACCTGGGATAATCCAAATTTATAGAGTGCATCTTCATTATAGACAAGCAAAGAGTGACGTTCGGTGTGAACTCAAAACCGAATTCGTTCCTAACGGCTTCGTTCCTATTAACATTTGTAGAAAGACACCAATCCATGCAAGATGCTCCGCTGCCCATTGAATCAGAGTTACTGCTTATCATGTAGTTGTCATACTCTGAACTCGCTTTCCTATTCATTGTCTGAGTGTAACAGTCGTCGCACACTCGAAGCTTTACACCACTAGGATAAGTCGGTACCTAGTATTAAAATATAATGAAAATCAAATTGTACTAAACATCGACTACCTTTATAACTAATTATTGTAAAGAATAAATGTGTAGATCTCCAAAATCTCTCAGAAATTATATCAAGGAATTTAACTGAGGATCAGCTCCGAATACACCATTTTTCATAACTTAAGCAAAAACTTGACAAATTAGACTATAGTGTGGTTAATGTCATGTCTAATATAAAATAAACATTTTTAAAACTGCCGATTATAATTTCTAAATTGACAAAGCTAACTAGCGAGAATTTTAAAAGTATTTTTTACTAGCTTTTGCTTGCGATAGTGTAGATTTGAAACAAAGTATAGTTTTTTTATAGATGATAGGTACCCTATGTCTTTTTCTCTTCCCCTGGCAACGTGTATGCAAAATTTCAATACGATCGATTGAGAGGTTAATATGTGAAAGCGTAGCAATCAAGCAGATAATCAAACTCACTTTCGCATTTATAATTTAGGATAAAATCAACGAACAATTCCGTTCTTCACTACAAACATACATTTTTGACCCTCTCCTACCTCTTAACATGTGACGTAATTTATGGACAACTTAACCTCCCACCTCTTGATACGTGAAGTAATTTATTGATGGCCTAAACTTCCATCTCTTAATACGTGAAGTAATTTATTGATGACCTAAACTCCCACCTCTTAACACGTGAAGTAATTTATGATGACCTAACCTCCCACCTCGTAACACGTGAAGTAATTTATGGTGACCTAACCTCCCACCTCTTAACACGGGAAGAAATTTATTGATGACCTAAACGTCCACCTCTAACACGTGAAGTAATTTATTGATGACCTAAACTCCCACCTATTAACACGTGAAGTAATTTATGGGTGATGTAACCTCCCACCTCTTAACATGTGACGTAACTTATATAAGATACAAGTGAATAAATATTTTTACCTGCATTTTAAACCTGGAACAGGCATGGCAAATCAATCTACCACAGCGTCGACAATGATGACGTCGTATGATCATAGAAAATATCGACGTTCTACACAGCATACACCTATCCGTTGAATAATCCTCCGTCCATTGGTCTTTAGACGGAACTTGTTCCGGCATCACGAACGGTTTCATCGCAGCTTCGATATTAATCGAATCTATCGACTGCAATAAAGTATCATCTGACGGTTTTGGTGGTATCGGGCAGAAGTTCCTCGGGTTCTTCATATCCAATGCCTTCTCAGCGTAAAACCTTAGTAAAGCGTCTACCGCGTTCCTAGATATCACCAATGTTTCGATGGCTTTGATATTGTAATATAAATTATCACCACCGGGGTCCTTCTTTAAATTCGGTGCAATCCTGTTTATAATATTCGATAATAAATCTAATTTAGCGTTCATTAAGAATTGCTCGATCATCAGTAAAGGATGTTCAATCAGATCCCAGAATAAATGACGTCCATTGACGTCAATTTCTAACATAACCTGCAGGCCGATTTTAATGTTCTCAAAGGTTTTCCAATCGTACGAATGGCCGGATATGAAGTCAACACACACTTGTAATATCTCTACGTTCCTTATTTTGGACATTTCGCTTTGGATGAGATCTGTGGCTTGCGTGTTCGGGAGACGCGAGAGAAGTTGCTTGATAAATTCCGGGGTTGCCTGATTCGTGTACTCAAATAATTGCCTTAGAAGATTTGTAACAATTAGACTTTTCATATTCTCCGATACGTTGTGCACGTCCGCCCATTCTAAGCATAGTTTGAACTGAAATATACAAAATATTACTAGACGTATCAATATATTAAAACAAACTCGAATTTCGCGTCTGTCTGTGTATTCCTTTAGTTCTTCAAAATTAAGCAACGGAATTTGATACGCGTTAACTATTGCCTAAAGAATTACTTTCGTAAGGTTTATATGTATAACACATGTGTATTATATTTATAAAAATATAATATGATAACGTCGTAAGGAGTTTATATTGGAAATGCTATCTGTTTCATCCAAGTTTCATGGCTACGTATATAATACTTAAAAATTAAGAATAATAAGTAAAAAATAATATGTGTTGCTAGCTCTGTGTCAAGCTACGATGAAATAGGGAGCCCATTACAAAAAACAAAAAATCACTTCATATACCTGTTGGTTGTCTATTAGAACTTCAATTATATTCTCGGGATTATCAATAGACTTTTCATATATAGTGTGCCAATGATCAGTACCCATAATCGTTGATATCTGTAACAGGAAGTTAATATCACGTAAGAAAACAGCGTTATGCTTTCTCCATGTGATTGTATCTCTCTTTTTCTATTGTACACGAGTGTATGAGTGCACCATGGTATGCTGTTAGTTGTGTAGATATTTCATTAAAACTTATTTTTATATAATTCACAATTTTACATCTAATTTTTAAGCAATGAATATTTTAGCAAAAATACTAAACGAAACTTTTTGATTTGATTCTTTACTTTATGTTAAGGAAATTTATCTTCGAGGGGGATGACTGCACAGTTTTTCTTCACAACAATATAATTTGTAGGGCAGTTATTAAGTATAAATTAATATTTTGATGAGCCTTGAACGGGTTTTTACTTTAGTATCATAGTAATTACTTTTCATAGATATAAACATTTGTCATCTAAATAAGTTAACAATAATATTAAACAAGCAAATGTGTATAGTAAATGAAAAAAATCATATCTTCATATATAAATTTCTTCTATGTATGTATGTCACTGAACTCCTCCTAAACGGCTGGACCGATTTTGATGAAATTTTGTGTGCGTGTTCGAGTGGGTCCGAGAATGGATTAGATTCACAATTGGACCCGGTAGGTGGCGCTGCGGTTGAATGTTAGATTTTTATTATCAACACAGGACAACGTCCGCCGGCACCGCCAGTAAATGTATAAAGTGTGAAAATTCAAACTTAATTGACTGGAAAAGGATCGTCATTTACGCAATTGAAATTTAAAAAAACTAAAATAATTTGTACATCATACATTTGTTATTTAGGCATTACCTATATGGTTAATTTGTAAAACAACTAACAAGCTTCCGAAATTATCCACTGAATCCCATCGAGTCTTAAACAATACATACATTGCAGAATTTATATGGCAATGAAATGTATGAACTACATTTACTTCAAGAAAAACCAAGTCTTTCGACAACTACTCTTGACAGCCAGTACTCTTCTAGACTTAACATGTTATCTTAAATCACATCATACTAACTTTATAATAAAGAACCATCAATTTATTTATGTCACAAAGTTAGGTATACCTATTAGGTGAATATTTTAAATTTGATACTTTCACCTACCTGATCATATAAAGGTATCTTGATCATCCAATCAGAACATTTCTCGTAAAGCCTCTCTTCTAAAGATTCTTGGTTCAACAAAAATCGAAGGTAATCTAAAACCTCTAACGCTCCTTCGGCAGGCCAACTGCTAAGATTATTCATTATAAGGTTTTCTTTTAATTCAGGACATTTTAGATGTGAGCAATATTTCCAATTTTTGGTGATTTTCGGATTCGTTGCTAACTTCATCAATATCAAGTCCTTCAAATTAGTCAAATTAGTACTACACATAACTTGACGCTCTGATAAAGAATTTAGAATGTTCAAGCACTTTAGGATTTTCCCTGCTTCTATCAGTTGTGGCATAAACAAGAATAGTTTATCTATATCAACAGTAGTGTGAAGTGACGCCAAATACTTATTGTTACCAAACAGGTCTTTAGTACAATTAAATCTCTCTAATTCCATATAATTATTAAGGCATTTAGTCCGCGCATCCATACTTTGTTGCAAACTGTTTTCATTAGAAGAAGTATGGATCTTCTTTATTATATGAGCCAATACCCAGTTGTGAAGAACAACGTATGTGAGGCATTGTGGATCTGGTGAACGCGGCAAAGGAGCGAAGTTTGTTACTGGATCCAAAAACAGATTTTCTTCAGGGTTTTTAAAATCATATACAACTTGTAGCAAAGTGTTAAAATTCATCTCATTTGCTTCTTTATACGGACTTGATAAAGTTATTGATGGACAAAAATTTAATATCAGTTTCGGTATTAAGTTAACATTCAATTTTTTACAGATCGGTTCCAAATTAGTAACAGGTATTTCTCTATTGTTTATCATATTACCAAATATATGATGAAGTTGTTTCTCTAGTACTGAAAAATAGGGAACATCTGCACCAGTCGTGTCGTGTGCTCGCTCATTCTCTTGTTCAAGTTGCGACACTGTTTTACAATACATATAACACATTCGCAAATACGGAATTCTTGTCTTTTTGTTAACCTGTTGTGCTACTTCTGCAATATTACATAGATCTTTATCAGCCGCAGCGACAACATTCATATAAGTTTGATGATACTTCTGAAGTAAGTTTGTGTCCAATATTTCAGATGTTTTTGAATTAACTACATCAAACAAATCTTGACAGGACTGTTTTAGATCCCTGGCAAGTTGGTTTAGTTTACAGAACTCTTTATGTTTTATCGGTATTCGACAGTCTGTAATCAATCCGCATATATTATCAATGAAATCAAATGATTTTTCTGTATTGCCAAATATTTCGAAAGTTACACTCGCCACATCTTCAACGAACCGGATATAATTTGTTTTCTTTACAGCGGTTATATCTGTACAGTTTCTAACTTCAGCTAACTTTCTCTCAACAACGTTTATAAGTCCGTAAGTAATTTCTCTGTTGAGTCCACTACTTAAGAGAATGTCGACAGCATTTATAAAAGGAGCGTTTTGATGATTATACAATTGCAAATGTGGGTGTCGAGCACTCAGTTCCATGATATCAAAAGAGTTTGGAGCTCTATTTGAAGCCAAAAAACCTTCAACGAGTCCCATAACTTCTGTAGAAACAACAGACAATGCTGATAGTTCTTTAGTAGGATAACGAGTGTCATCTCTATAATAGATAATATTTTTTATTTTAGCTACTAAATTTCGCAACTGTTCTGTAAATGTTACTTCTGTTGCAATTTCAGAATCTGCTAAATCAAACATCTGGAATAAAAATGAAACTAAAAATAATGAAGAAATTGACATAACTGCAATTGCAAAGTGAAAAAAATTCATAGCTACAACAAATATAGGGACAGGCTTAGAATCTCTATATATAATGCCGTATTATGAAATATGAAAAAAATACTAAAGGACATCTGTCTATATGACTTACAGATAGTTTGACATAATTATCGAAATAAGATAAATTGTTATACTACTGATAGGTATCCTAATATGATTCGATTGCTGACGATATGGATATTAGCATTGAAGCAAACACATTCTTTCGTCCTACAAGATTCTTACAACATATTATTAAAAGATAACGTGCATTATAAAATTAGTCAAACAATAAACTATTATGAAACTTCTAATGAGCAAACTATAGCTTTTCAAACCAAAATAGAGGACAAAGATAAGTTTAATTCTATAGAAAGGTATATTTATATTTTCAGATACAATATAAAAAATCAACTTGATACATATGTCTCAATGTTTTTTTATTCTAATATCAATTTAATAATAAAGATTAGCCAAACAGGAATATGATAAGGAATCAAAAAAATTAATAACTCCAATGATAGAAATATATCAATTTCAACAAAAAGATCTAGAGAGAGAGAAGTCAACGAATGATATAAAAATTTCTTCGACCCCATCGTTTTCGGTAAGTCCACCAGTATTTACTTATATTCATCTACAACTACCAATATTTTCAACTTAGTTCGAACCATTTTATTGCATTCAAGGCAACGGCCCAAACAGTGGTTTGGCCACTTTGGTGTCTTTGAGCTTGCTGCCAGAGGGCCTCAAGTGCTTGCTTAAAAAGTTCGACGAAGCTGTTGGGTTAACAGCATATGGTCAGGTCAAAAAAAAATCATAATATTCACGTATCGAATATTTGTAAATAATAAGGGCATCTTAACATCTTTACACATGAATGTTTTAAATAAAAGAAATAGATAATAGTGTTTTAAATATAAATACAGGTATATCCATATTGTTTTCACAACACATTGCCTCCAATCACTTGTTACATACATTAATATTTTTTATTTATAGATGACGACTGGTACAGTTGATAAAAATGTGGCAGACGATAACGAGGATAATTATGATTATAATTATTTAAACAACCAATACTATATCCAAATACTTAATGCAATGTTATCAAACAAAACATATGATATAAGTAAAGGTGAAAGAAAATATTTACGTTAATTGAACCTTTTTCTTACTGGCTTTAAATTAATAATAATATATGTATTTAGGGTTAAGGTATTGACGATAAGATCGCGACAACAATACACAAGTTGGTCGTAAAAATTTAGGGTGATTTTCTTTATCACACTGTCTACAGGACTACTAAACGTATTAAGAACAATTCAAATATAATGTTTCATGTGGCCCTTTTTGGCTACATACTAAAACCCGATGGGCTACCAATTCAATCAATACTATTTATGAATTAAGTCCCCACACCTTTACTATTGAACTGCAGTAGTGGACATATAGGATCAATTCATAAAGAACAGCAATATGGACAATAATAACAAGTTTATTATTAATACCAATATACAAGTTTAGCAAATACTATTTCAGATAAACCAAAACCTGATAAACGAGGCGAAGATTCTTTAAAAAAAGAAAATAATTGCAAGGACGAAATTTTAAGAGACAATGACAAAAAACACAAACATATAGATGATACATTTGAGATGCAAATACAATCAAAAAGAATTCTCTTATTAAGACTTTACTATATAATTAAAATCTCTATATTTGTTTATTTCGCAATAGCTGTGCCCATGTGGTTTACTAGAGGTAAAAAAAAATCAGTAACATAGTAAACAGATATTTTAGTATGTGTTATAACATTAACTACTAATAAAAAAAATAATACAGGTTGGTGTTGTTGCTGTTTAAATTGCAAAGTTTTTAAGCCACGTAAAACTATAAAAGAAGCTAAAAAATATTTAATTTTGTACCCACCAGGCGTATTCAATATAAAGAAGAAAGACATACAATACGAACCATCACAACGTGAAAAAGAGAAATATGAAGAATTCGAACATTTCCTAAGAACTTTGTAAAACTTACAATTAAATTATTGAAATACATTTTTTTATCCCATATTTAAACAATAAAGATAAAAAAGGTAAATGTCTATTACTCACCTCTAAAATCTGATTTGCTTTAGGAAAATCGTTATGATAAAGTGCCAATGCAACTAAACAAGTCGGTTTAGCTAACATTATGGATATAAAATCGATTCCACTTCCTCCAGGAGTTACATACACTGTAATAAAAAAGAAAATTATTTAAATTAATCTATTATAATATTGGCCAATTAAATACTAATAATGAATAACTTACATTCTTCATTTACCGAAATAGTAGATGCAAGCATTACATGATCAATGTTATTATCATGTTTGACATTGGTGTGTCTCCTTCTTGTTTTCGGTTTCTTCCTTATAGTTTTCAAATCGATTTCTCGATCTTCGTCATCAGTACTTTCGTCAATTTCCACATAATCTAAACATAATTTCAGTCGCAACGGACTAGATTCGGGCGAGAGCGTTGAAACTAAATGCAATTTCCATAAAGAATGATTTACCACTCTCACTAAATGTTTGAATTTAATATTTAAGTTTTGGTCTACATCATCATTGTTAAATTTAGCCTCTATTTTTTCTAGACAGAATTTTAAGGTATTTAAAACAATCTGCGTTGTAAAAGCATTGCACATAAAACCTGCGTTTGTAATGCCGTTACTTGTGTTTCGAGTTTGTTTTTTAGAATAAAAATAGGAGCATTCCGAGTGAGCTCCACATGAAAAATTTTGATTGTGCTCAGAATAGCATAAGAAGTATTCGTATCTTAGAAAGAGACAAGAAAATATATTTTCTATTACTTCAATGCAGAATGGTAATGGTTGTATTGATAAAATAAGTCTTTTAACTTCATCCAAGGATGTCGTAGTATCTTCTGCATTTTCTCCTCCTTCAGAACAACTTAATATAGTGTCTATTATTTTCGTTATTGCACAGTAACTATTGTAAGTGGAAATATCCCAACTGGTTGCATTGTCGTTCTTACTTTTGAAATCTCTTTTATTACTCAATATCAATAAATCATTAACAAAATCATTATTTGTATTTAAAAGTCTAGAAACCTTATACCTATCTATCTTTGGAAGCTTACATACTTGAGATATCACAGCTAAAGCGCTCTGAGATAAAACTTGACTAAAAATAGATGTAGTCATGATTTTACAATTATTTTCCAAGCAAAACTTTATTATTGTTAGTTCCCTCTTAACCTCTGTTATATAAAATTGTAGTTGGTCATCTGTAGTAGTATATGTATCAAGAATTGAAAAAATATTAGTCAACTGATGAATCAGAGATGGCAAATCATAAGTCTCTGTGCTGTTTGTGAGATCAATTAAAACCATAATGAGTATTTGTTTAGTGAAATTATTAATTTTAAATGTTACATTCTTTAAATCATGGAGTTGTTGTTTATATATTTGAGCAGCTTTCAACAGCCAATGTATTTTGTCTTGGTAGCAAAGTTCAAGCATGTATTCTGGAGTAAGTTTAAATTCCTTCTGTGGTTCATTTCTATGCATAAAATCTGATGTAACATTCAATAGTTCTGGCCTATCATGTGGCACTAAAGACAAAAGTATTTGTTTTCTATATTGCCTGAAATTCTCTTCTGAAATATGTTTTAATACTTGGTTTATAAACAGAGATGTGAAGTTATCATCCCATTTTAACAATGAGATTAAAGATATTAATCTGTCTAAGGAATTAATGTCGGAAACTTCATTCTTCAATACATCTAAACAAATTGCTTGTATTCTTTTCAAGTTTACATTATTTTTAGGAACATTATCCTGTATATATGTTATAATAGTTGAAGTTGTAACAGGATTTGCTCTTAAATTATATTTCAAAAAATTAAACAATTCATCTGTGAAATCTTTAAATGGTTTTGAGTCCTCTATGCTATAATAGAATTGAAGAAATTCCTGTAAGTAATACAAATATTTAATTAACATATGCAATTATTCAAAAACATAATGATGAAATTTCCAGATTCTCATATGCAATGCTTAGTTATGTGGCCACAAGAATCTTATTTAGTCATATCTATATCGTAATTTCTTCTATAAAATAAAAATAATACTATAAAGTCAGTGTATAATTCAGTTTCATATATACTTGCCTTTATAATTAAATTTTTATCACTTTAAATTATTGTGTTACTTAAAACATTATTACATTCTCTGAGAAAGGATGACAGCCCTAAGTTAGACAGGTTGTGTACCTACACAAACCATATACCTATCTATACTAACCTGTACAAGGTTATAACCTGCTAAATGATAAACAAGATAATTGCTATAGTACTCATGCTGGACTTGATCATATCTATATTTAAAAATAAGATCTTAATTTATTTAGGGTAAAATGAAAAAATGCTAATGAATTTTCATTGGGGTACCAAGGGTTTCAAGGGGGTACCATCCTTTTTCTTGGAATGTAATGTACTATGAATGTAAATATGTAGACTAATGTCAATTTTATTTGCAACTGATAAAAAAAAGGAAAATCAGGAAATAATTTGAACACCTTGACAAATTTCTTTTAGTATCACAATTAATAGAAAAAACATCTTATCTTATTTAACCCTTTGTACTCGAGGACTCCCGAGTAGAGCCATTTAAAATGTTGGTGACAAATGATGGTCACCGACATTCGAAATGGCTCCACTCCGGAGTCCTCGAGTGCAAAGGGTTAAGACACAGTTTCATTCATGGCCATTTAATTTCAAAATAAAAATAACTTGTGTTACTGTATTGAAATAGTTGATATTTCAGACAACTGAAAACAAAATTGACAATTATGGTCAAAACTCAAAGTCAGTTATGTGAAGGGAAACTGACTTATTAACAGAACTTACTATCAAAGCACCATTAGGCCTAACTTGGAGATTTCCAATATGTTGTGATTAATTCCCATTTCTTTGAAAAAAATTCTTTACAAAGTAGTATATATCACATTTATTGTTATTATTATTAACGTAACTTACTTCATAAATAAATTCTGTAAGATTATCCAACAGCAATAAAACATATTTCAATTCTTCCTCCTTCATTTTTACTGCCTCTTCATTCTAATTGAAAAGAAAATTTTCAAAAATATTTATAAATCAGAATAAATTCAAATTTTATCTTATTTACATAAAAATAAGCGGGTCAGTTAATTAAAGTACTACACAAACAAACTAGTACTTCTTTACCTCATAAAATAAACATTATATAGTATCAAGTCTACTTATCAATGTTGTCCTGGGTCAAAAGTCATTGACTCGTTGTCTCTCTGTGATTCCTGCTCTTTAATGTGTAATAATATGTTTGCTATCATACAATACAATGACCTAATCAAAGGTTTAAATATTATCCTGATAATTCTAGCATTTATGTCAGATATCTGAATGACGATCAATAAAAATATATCCCAATTTATTACAACAGTTCTAAGTGTTACAGGGAAATCCTTCATTTCACAAAAATAACTTAACATAATAAAATGATTATCTTACACAGACACTTTATATTGGTCATCATTATCATAATAAATAACTATGTATAAATGTAATATATGAAGACTGCCCCAAACACAATATTTAAACATAGAAGTGTTATCCTGTTGTTGTGTTGTATAATTTGACTTTGTTCTTTATTATAAAAGGGCATATTAGCTTAGTGATGAATTTAAATAAGAAAAGTAATTAAATAAAATAGCACCTGATCATAAATGCATATAGAATTATATCTTGCTAAGCTTCTATTTATATAAGTATTATACAAAAAAATATATATTTTAACTATATTATGATACAAAACTTGAATCTTCAGAACATTACATTATGTTTTTATTAACTATATTAATTCATAATGAAGTGTACATAGAATATGCTCTTACGAAACAGATAGGGAGTAGATTAATACTATATTAATATAAACATTATTTGAACTATCAACTTTTAGGAAATAATCAATTTTACTGAAGCACGAATATACTCAAGTTTGTTAAATCAGTGAATTACTGTGTTTGTTATACATACATTATTTAGGTCGACATGAACAAAAAAGCACTTTAGCACTGTGATTTGTTAGTGGAAAAACAATTTAGCCTTTTAAAATAGAAAACATTTATCACTAATACATCTCAAGTTATAAAGTGTATCGTATGTCCTATTTCAACGTTATTTATATTTAGACTTTGAAAATATATTATAGGACTATAATAAAATAGTAAATAAAAAGTTATTATTTTTGTTCACAACAAAGACTTCTTTGACAGCCCTGACAATTAGTAATATGACAGATAGTGCTGCAAATAACAGATGACAAATCATAGATTGATCCTAAACTCTGCTAATGATTGCACGACGGTTGCATAATTATTTGGATAAAATTGACTAGCATAATATAGGGTATACAGGGTTCCCTTAAAATACAAAAACAATAATATATATAACATTTTATTTCTAAATAAGGAAAGCATAAAATGCTATGATGAAAATATAACTATATTATAAACTCATTTCTGACAAAAACGCAATCCTTGGCTACAATACAAAGCAAACATTATTTAAAGTAGGAAAAGCATGAAATACTGCTGCAAATACATACTGTCTAATTCAATGGGCTCAAGAAATTTTAAGAACATTGAGATTTTAATACATTAAAGATAACTATATGTATAAGATAAAATACTGTAGACCAAAATCGTTATAAAAAATAAGGGGATTTATACATTAGTCAATATCTCCTCGTAAAATACTATTCTTAAAATTACTCAATATACAGAATATGTATAGTAGACCCAGATTATGCCATATAAAAAGTATTTTACTCAATGTCGGCCTTGGCAGGGCACTTATGAACGTCATAATACTACAACTACTTCGGAAAAAATATTAAAATATATGCTTTCCTACGCAACAAAGAGAAGATGTTTTATTCTTTGTACCACGGATTTTGACCAACGTATTCTGTTTGTTTGTTATATCTATATTTTTATGTTGTTGACTAATCTCGATTAGATAAATAGTATAGTTACATAACGTGGTAATAATATAACAGATGGCAAATTAACTCGTAAAAAAGTCGTATGCTCATCTCTACCGGTATCATCTGTCATTTTATAAAAATAAAAAATATTGGTTTGGATTAATTCAATAATTTTAAATTTTACTTAAATCTCATGAATTAAAATATGTAAACGTTTAGTCTTACATACAGTATTAGGGTACCGAAATAAATTTACATATAATGACAATCATAACAAAATATCGTTTTCTAAGACATGTCTCCACTTATTTTTATTGCACCGGAAACTTACGTGATCATATTATACCGAATCGACAATACATAAAGATCTTGACGAATAAACAATATCCAGTAAGATGTTCAGTTAAAGTTACAACTATAACGTGCCTATACTCCTCTGATAATAAAAAACATTTCATAACCTTTGAAAAAAAAGCAGAAGCCCTTAAAGGTGTAATAGAGCATAGAAAAGAACAATTGAAAGATACAGAGAATAGAATCAGACAAAAAGGCGAAGAAATAGTAAGAGATTTAAAGCATCAGAAGGAGTTAACGGGTCAAAAATTAAGAGTAAAAAAGGAGTTTATAATAAAAGATATTTTGGAGACTAAGGCAAAAGTGAAGGAAAGACTAGAAGAAGTGGTTGAGGTAATGTTGTACTTGTAAGATGTTATTTTTTTTTTAATATTATTCAAGATTCAATTTAAATTTAACAGCGAATTCTCCAATTCCATTGAATATTATTGTTGCTATTATCAAGTGGGTAACTATTTCGGAGTTAACTAAGACCCCAAGACTAGCTTCTGTCAGTTACATCTACTAAGGTTTTATGGGTGGGTATTTCATAAAAAAATTGTGTAGAAACTATTACCACTCCTGTGCTTATCATTGCTGCACTTAGAAAGCCCAATAAAAGTTTTTTTTTGTATAAAATAAGCTATGTGCATAATTTGAAAAAAAAAGTTACACCACAGCTTAAAGATTAAAATAGTATAAGTCAGATATATATATTGTTAGCACTCTCTGTACTATTAACTACATTGGGGGTGTTACTATTGACCTGACACGCCATTGGTCGAAGTTATCACTCGATCATACACTGGCTGGATGCTATAAAAGGTGAGTTGGTCGAGTCATTAGGACATTCTTGCTTGGTCATCAGATAGGTTGTCAGGTTTGGTGTTGTATTGTGTGAGTTCTTTCCAATTTAAATTGTTATGTTAGTTAGTTGATGTGAGTTTTTGTGTTGAGATTTGTATTTGTTGTTTTTGTTATATAAATCCACTTCTGATGGTTGATATCAGAAGAGGCAGTTATTTTTGATTTGATTTACTTCTGGCATTTAATAATATATATAACAAAGTGTATTGTCTATATAGAGGTGGGTTAAGTCAGCTATAACAGATACTATTAAAGCTGGATTTTGTATTAAAAACAATAATAACTTTGACAAACTTTTCTACAGATTATATGTTAATGATTAAGAGATAATGCTGCAAAAAATGCTTGTGTAGCTACCGAGAATGTCATCCTCTCTGGTAGACAGGCTGAAACTTTTGTAAATATTGTAAATAGAATGTCGTTCAAACAATTGAACAAATAAATGAAATGTCCCATGTCTGTATAAATACCTTTTATGATCATTTTAATAAATAGTCTATTTTACGTTCTCCGAGTATTATTATTACGCTGTCCGTGTTAGTCTAGAATATTCTAGTAGTGAGCCGAAGCTCATACACTTGTATAACTGGGAATTTCAGAAATAAGACCTTTACAGCACAGGTGGATAACCTTTTTGGTGTTATGTATAAATTAACTTGTATTAAATTCAGATAAGTTTATAAAAGTGTTATTTATCTTATGTTAGCTGTGAAGTACAAGATAAATCAATTCTTGATTAAAGTTTAGTTATTCACAACTTCTGTAATGTATTTCTCCATATAATTAATTATATATCTCTATTACATTACTGAAAATATCAAAGTTGTATTTAAAACACTACATTATAGTTACAAAAGTTTTAAATAGTATTAATCAGTTTTTACACAGAGATAAAGGTTTGTATCTATTTATTGTACTGCATTAGTCATAGGTTTGAATTGAATTGATAAAAAATAAACACGTGTAAAACATAATGACTATTAGATATTTGAATAAATATAAGACTAAATTAAATTATTCAGGAACAACTATCCTTGTAACTAAACATAGTATGTACTTTTTCATATTAGCATGGTATTGGTGTCTTAGTATTTATTAACTCTTCTAATGCTGTATTTTACAAAGTGGGTAACGACGGGAGAAAGTGTAAATGACGTATTTTGCATTTCGGACTAAATAACTTTTTAGCATACTTTTGTATAAAACAAAATATCCCTTCAATGGTCAGGATCTCCTTTTCCTACGATTAAAGTTTTCATTTATTTATAGTTATTAGCCTAGTTTTACCATACATTTAAAAAAATGTAACTAGGGTAAAATGTACATTTTATAAAAATAAAATAGTTACTGCTTGTTTTAGTGTCACAGAGACTGCTTAGAATGGCTTGCTATATAAATACATACCAATTTTCAACTTTCTATCTTTATAAATATAATGAGTTATGAATTTTTAAAATAGTTTTGTTGCTCTGGTGTAAAGTTGAGTTTTTCAAGTTAAGACAGTCCCAAATTCTTGATTTCTTCCGTCTATATAAACATGATCCTTAAATTACTAAAAAGAAAAACATCATGTGTATGTTTTTACTTTTTAATACAATTTTTAATATTACCAAATGTTTAACACAAACATTTTGTTTCAGAGAGAAAATGTTTTCACTGTCCCGAACATACTTTGTATGACGAGGATAGTTATGTCACCATACCTAGGGTATGTAATATTGCAAGACAACTACAATCTAGCTATGGGTTTGTTAGTATTTGCTGGTATAACAGATCTGGTGAGTTTGAATCATAAACAACTAAAATCTTTCACTAACACCAGTTGAGAATGCATCCTACTCATTAGAAAGTAATACTAATAGATTTCTAAACAATTTTTTTTAACTACACATACACTGCTTGTTCATAATTATTTTCAGTGGATGTACAAAGAGGAAGTCTCCTTATCCAGGCAACACTACTATTAACATAGTGATCCCTAATAAACTTACGTCTATAAAACGTGCACCGCACAATCCTTTAGCATGTTTTCTGATTATTCGGTAATGTGATTAGGAGGCTCATTAAGTACCTAACAAGTTGCCAAATGATTCTAAGTAAATATTCTAAATTTTTTTTTCTTAGTCTTTGGCCACTGTGGAGAATTCCATAATTCTGTCAGTATCAAGTCGAGTTTTTATCAAATCCAATGATAATAAATCAGCAAAAGATTTGAAGTTGATTTCAACAAAAATTATTCCAACTTGTACACTTCTGCTAGCCATTTACAAGTTCATACATTTCCAAGTTTCTTCAAACATTAAACATTTTTAAGGATATATTTAAAAGGTAAAGTGACTGTTTAATTCCTTAAACTTGTTCTTTCACAAAATCCCATGTTGTAAGTTGTGCAAACTGACAGTTTTTGGAGTATACATATGGTATGTACCTCAGTTATGGAACAGTAGGATACTATCGTTTCCTTTAGCATTATTTATTTTGGTGAAAACCTTTGAGTAAATAAATATTATCACAATAATAAAACTCACTTCAAAAAATGCATTAGAACGTTTTTGACCATATGTAACTAGTCTTGCATACTCATAACCCTATTATTGTCTCTATCAGTACATTTGCTATTCTATTTTGAGGATTTACCTGGTTTATTTTATTTCTCTCTATGTTCCAAGGTCCAACACTCATGAAAGTTAAATGGGACCCCATTAAAAATACATCCTTTCCAATAACAAAAGAATTTTATAAATACGTAAATAAGTTCTGAGGTAACAAACATTTAAAAAATACAACCTAATTAAGACTTCCCTCTTTATAGAAGAAGTTGGTTAATAAAAATCAATCATTCTTTGTTTTCGTACCCTTAGGGTTGGAATTTTTTTCCCAAATTTATATGGGACCACCGTCAGGGTATACTCTTTTTAAGAATTTTTAAAATCGGACTACACTGTAAAAAGTTATGCATGGTCATACATAAAAATAAAAAAATGCGTCGACTTGAGAACCTCCTCCGTTTTTTCGTCGGTTAAAAAGAGATGATTTTACACATGGTCACTTGACTCCAAACTATAACTAAAGATATTTAACACCCAAACGTACAAGTGACATATAGTAGGTAGGTCTTACAATTACAATGCTGAAAAGCATGTCAAATATGTTAAAAATTCAAATAAAATTTAAATCTAATTTAACGATTCTTTAGCTAGATGGATGGATAGCCAGAAACTGGGAGGGCCAATCGACTAAAATGGGGTCATTCCTTGACCCAATGGCGGATAAAGTCCTCATAGCAACTCTGTTCGTATCACTGACATTGCAAAACTTAATACCTCTACCATTAACATTACTCATTGTGGGACGTGATGCAGCTTTGGTTGGCGCTGGTTTTGTAATCCGATATATGAGTCTCCCACCACCTGTAAGTATAATGATATTTAGTAATCAAAGAATCACGTACGTTAATAAGAGCTGTTTCATTAATTGAGTACCTATACTAATTCCAGTAGAAATAGACATCTTTTACACATATTGTTAGTAAGGTTGTCATATAGAGAAATACTATTTAGCAATTAAAATAACAGAAACTAGAAAACCTTTCACATGAGTTCTCACAAATTGAAGAAAGTTATGAACAGACATTTTTTTAAATAAATATACCCAATTTAATTCATTTAATTATTATATATACTATCTTCTGCCCACGGCTTCGTCCGCGTGGTATAGCTACTTTGGATTATCGCTAACACGCAGCCGTAGCTCTCAAAAGAAAATAAAAAAACGATTTTAAAACATTCTTAACTGGTGCTCCGTTTCCACTGATCTGAGTGTGATGATATATAGCGAATAGCTACCCTAGATACATGAGCTATCTAACACTGAAGGAATTTTTCAAATCGGACCAGTAGTTCCTGAGATTATGTACTCTTCTCTCGTACTTGACTCGAGCCGTCATTCAAATTACAATAACTTATGATAGTGTGGACTGATTTTAATGAAACAAAGACGAAGTTACTCCCGAAGGTATGCTTTTATGATTTGAGGTTTTATTGTGAACCCAGTACTTTAGCAATGATGCGTGTTTATACAAACAGACTGACAGACATTTCTAAAAATGATTGAAATGTATTTTATTACTTATTCCAAGACACTTGTAATAATTTTTTTTACAATCGAAAATGTACAATTACGTATATATATTATTATATTATACTTATTATATGTATATACATTTATGAACTTTTAAATGGCGTTATTTATGTCATTATGAGTTCTAAAGAAAATTTGTAGCTTGATAATGCCTATTACCGCCCAACGAAGTGGCCACGGGTCGGCTAGTCTTAAAATAAATTAAAGTAGTTGAAACCCTCCCCAGCTCTAGTTACATTAATTTATATACATAAACTAGCCGACCCGTGCCCACTTCGTTGGGCGGTAATAGGCATTATCAAGCTACAACTTTTCGCTAGAACTCAATCATATATATCTCATAATTAAGGCAGCATTCGTAAGAAACGTTTTCGTTGGACCATTTTTCTCCGACTCCCCAGATATTACCCCCTACAACCTCACAAACTTTACCTCTTTATAATATTAGTATAGATTATAGATAATACAATTAGTTAATAGCTTCTGCCCGCGACTTTGCACGCGTGGAATAGTTATTTTGGGCTAAGATGCAGCGGAAGCTCTCAAAAGGAAAAAATACCCCGATTTTAAAACATTTTTCACTGTTGCTCCGCTCCTATTGGTCTTAGCGTGATGATATATAGCTTATGACGCCTATGACACTCACAAATAACGTGGCTTTCTATTGGTAAAAGAATTTTCAAAATCGGTTTAGTAGTTCCTGAGATTACCCCCTACAATGTCACAAACTCACAAACTTTACCTCTTTATAATATTAGTATATAGATTATAGCCCCTGCCCGCGACTTCGTCCGCGTAGTAATAGTTACTACTCTGGGCTAAGGCTGACACACAGCAGAAGCTCTCAAAAAGAAAAAAACATCTCGATTTTGAAACATTTTTCATTTGTGCTCCGCTCCTATTGGCCTTAGCATGATGTTATATAGCCTATAACCATTCTCGATGAATGAGCTATATAACAATGAAAGAATTATTCAAATCGGACCAGTAGTTCCTGAGATTACCCCTTACAACGCCACAACGTCACAAACTCACAAACCAACAAACTCACAACGTCACAAACTTTACCTCTTTATAATATTAGTATAGATAAAATTGCAAGTGTCTGTTGTTTGTTTGAGCTAATCATCGAAACTTCTGAACCGATGTTGATCGGACTTTTACTAACAGGTAGAAAACTTTGGACAGTATTGTATCGTAATTTTTCCGCAGGTCATATAAAATTACAGACATATTATAAAACAAAGTCCTCTACCACGCCTGTCTGTCTGTTCGCGATAAACTCAAAAACTACTTAAGAGATTTTCATGCGGTTTTCACCAGTAGGTAAAGTGACACATGAGGAAGGTGTAGGTATATCATTTGTCATTTTTTTTATTATAAGGGCGGGACCACGTCCACCTGGCCCGCTAGTTTGAGATAAAATACGTTGTTTTTACGAAACTATAGAACAATTTTGAGAAGAATCTTTCTGTCAACTTGATCCCTTCCTCTCCTTTTCATAACCGCACCACGCGCGCTGGTCTTCGGAGCCACAGTTTTACGGTAAATCCTATCTGGGCACGAACTAAAAATTTCGTAACATCTTGTCTTTTCCTTACCGTGAAGCTGTGGAACAATCTCCCGGCCAGTGTGTTTCCTCCTTCCTATGACATGGGGTCCTTAAAACGCAACGTGAAGAGATACTTACGCAGGCCGGCATGACAGCGGCGACCGGCGATGGACAGTATGTATCTCGGTGGTCGCCATTGTTTTTGGATTGTACTGTGCTTACCATCAGGCACAGTACAGTCATTTTGCCGAGCTACAATAAAAAAAAAAGAATATTGATACACAGTTATATACATATACAGTTGATATGTATATGATATGGTAGGATGTTCTGAGAAGTCTCATGTACAGATGGGAGCGAATGCGAGTGGGAAGTGCGTGGAATGTACTGTGATTAGGTTAATCATTGAATTACGCTCATCTAGTGTTTTTGCTGTTCCACATTTTCGGGAATATAAACTCCACGCGGTTTTCAATGTATGTTTTTAAGAGAGAGACAGTCCTGTCAAACCTATCCAAGATGGTGCATTACTTATTATTCTGAAGTTATTATTTATATTATTAGATATAAGTTATTATTAGGTACAACCATCAAAATTATATTTCTATCCAATTTTTGAATTCGTAAATTGATCTCAATGCCTATCTTATTTATTTTCTTTGCAGTCGAGCTTTGTTTACCTTCTCTAAAATACTATGATTACTAGATAATATGTATATTCTTAAAATATTCAAATATAGTAAATTATAATATTTCAATAGAATAAAAAAAATCGCGTGTAAAAATTCCATTTTCATATTAGCATTGGACCCACTGTTATAATCTTGAATTCATCAAAATATGTTTTTAATTTGCGTATTTATTTTACATTTTCTAAAATTAATTCTATGTAACTTTAATCATGTAATAAACGTTTTGTGATATTTTCCCATTTATTGATGTGAAATATATTTTAAGATTTCTGCAGGATAACTACCGAAATTGACAATATTGAACTAATATAAATATAATAAGAATGTAAATCTAACGTGTCTGTAGTTTTTAGATTTTTGAAAAAAATTGTTGCAGGTTTCTTGAAACAGTAATAAAGTACATTTCAATCACTTTTTAGTAATGTCTGTCTGTCTGTTTGAACACGCATCACTGTTAAGGTACTGCGTTCACGATAAAACTTCACCTCAAATCATAAAGCATGTCCTCGAGTCACAATTAGTCTTGATTTCATTACAATCAGTTCACTTTATCAAAAGTTATTGTAATTTTAATAACGCCGCGACTTAAATAAGAGAGAAAAGTAGATAAGTAAATGGACTTAGTATATTAAGATGATAGTATTCATTGTTTTTTTTTACATTACGTTGCTCGGAAAGGGAGTCGTGGGCACAGCTAGTCGACAATATTTCACGAATGAATTACGTACGATACCTATATATTTCTTCCACCTACCAGCATACCAGTCTGCATTTAATCGGTTATTCATTAATATAATCGATAATAAGACAATTGTTATTATGCAATTCACGTAGTTTCATGTTATTGTTCACAGAGGACTCTTAGTAGGTACTTCGACGTGACGCATGCTACGGCGCAGTTAGCTCCTACATTAATAAGTAAAGTTAACACTGCAGTACAACTTTTACTGGTCGGTATATTTTTTAACCTAATTTGAAAGGTCTAAACGATTATATTATAACTAGAAATACGTTACCTACATGATATTTTTATAAACCAAATGGCACGATAACGCACACATACGTAAGTAAGATTCCACACGGTCTTAGATAAAATGTGAAAGTAAGATGGCATATTCTCAATATCGGTTGTGAAAAAGAAATAGTTATATGTTGCTTAGATACGGGCGAATTGACGGGGCAGTCGTCAAAAATAAGTTAACTAGCCTAAGTACTTATATATCTATCATTTTACGTATATCTCGGCTTTTAAAAGGCATAACTATGGAGTGCATATATTTCCCTTTAATGTGCATATTACCTAACTAATCTGCAGATTACCCTATATAGTTCGTTAACGTGTGGAATGAAGAATTATCCATTTTTACTCTCAACTGGTGTTTATTTTTATCACAAGTATAACCTAATCTAGCACATCGCTACTAGGACACAATATGATCTATTACTCACAGTGTGTATGTAAACACTATCGAAATAAAATAAATCTTTGGCATTTTATATTAACCGATCACCCTAAACCAGTGGTACACAACCTTTTTTTTAAACGGGCCACAAACACGTTTCACTCATGCTGTCGCGGGCCGCAAACTACAAATATGGTATTAAATAAAAAAAAAAACGTAATTTCAAATTAACAACGTATTAATGTAGTGAAAAATGGTTGTCCAGTAAAACAAGCTTGGCACCTACGTATCATAAGGAACGCATTGCGGTCGAGTTACCTGGGATCGATTTAATTTACACAGCGTGCTCATAGTTTTTCTGATGATCACGAAATTTAAAATAATTGAAAATAAAGTATAATCGGGTGGGCCAACTACAAAGACCCGCGGTTGAGTATAGCTGCCCTAGACATAATGCATACTACTTTTATAATCCAAAGAATAAGTAATATTTGACCTTTCATAGTAATTTAATTATACAAGATAGTGTCTATGCATAATCATTACATAGTATAAAACAAAGTCCCCTACCGCGTCTGTTTGTTCGCGATAAACTCAAAAACTATGGAACGGATTTTCATGCGGTTTTCACCAGTCAATAAAGTGATTTATGAGGAACGTTTTAGTATATAATTTGTCAAGGAATTTTTCATAATCAGGGCGGGACAACGTCCGCCGGGCCCGCTAGTATAAGTAAAAAAGTAAGTTTTACAATGTAAACATAAAGATATCAATCTTGTAAATATGAGGCTCCAATTGCACAGACGTTAAAAAAGTAGGTTTTTAATATGTCATTTCTAATATTATAAATGCGAATTTTAGTTTGTTTCTTACACCTTCATGCATTAACTACTGAACCGATCATCATAGAATTTTCGGAGGAAATTTAATATTGTCGGGGATACCCAATGATATAACTAAAGAAACATTACCTACATGATATTTTGTCAAAAGAAATGGCACGATAACTCCACCCATACGTAAAGTAATATTGTAACGCCACACTATCTTATATAAAATATAGAAGTAAGATGGCATATTCTCATTATCTGTGGTGAAAGAGCAGTTGCTATGTTGCTTAGATACGGGCGTATTGACGGGGCAGTCGTCAAAAATAAGCTAACTAGCCAAGTTTTAACAAGGTGCTGTCGAAGCGTTAATGACTGTATCTATACGGTCATTGGGGATACAGAATAGCACAGAGTACCCTTCATCCGTAAAAAAAGTACTGCTCCCGAGGTTAGGTCAAATCTTCATTAAGACTAGCGAAGCCGCGAGCAAAAACTAGTTATAAATGACCAATAATTTGCTGCTCTATATGTTTTTTGTTTTTTTTTTTAACACCAGTGGCGGCAAACGAGTATGGGGGTCACCTGATGGTAAGTGATCACCGCCGCCCATGGACATCTGCGACACGAGAATCACAGATGCGGTGAGAAAAAAAGCCCTTGAGAAAAAACCACAAATATGAATAAAAAGTACCATAAATATTAGTTATATTGTAATATTTTCCATAATTTATAAACACTCTACTCTGGTAGCTCTCTTACTGGGAAGCTCTGAAGCGTCATATGGTACTCAATAAAGTCTCCATGCTATTGCTTCTTTATTCATTGATTCGGGAGAGGCCAGATTGTCGTAATTTCCCTAAGTTTAAACAAATTAACAAAAAATAATAAACTGTCACATATAAATTGACCAAGTTTCGCAGAAATATAATACAACAGTGCAAAATGATTTTTAGGTGGGTTCTACACTTGCATCACCGGTGTTTGGTTATGTTGATCACCCAGCACTCCAAGCCCTGTGTGGACTAACTGCTGTATCGACTGTTATATCAGCAATCAGTTATTTAGTTAGTAAGGACACATACAAATTTTTGAAAAAAAAATCTTAAGTTATTTTAATGAAATCAATGTTTATTTTTTATGTATATATTTTATACACTAGTTTCCAAGTCACTTTATATCATTGTTAATGATCTAGATGAAGTTATATTTTACTTTAAAATGACTGTAAATAAAACATTGATGAAAATATGTTCTTTTTCTTCGAGACCTGAACACTTGATTATAAATAAAGAGAAAAATAATGCTCTGTTGTCTACAAATGGAAATAATTTATTTTTCATTTTATTAGATGAATAAATTGAGGAATATTAAACAATATTATAGAACATAAAATTGTAAAAAAAATATGCACAAATATTATTCTTAATCTATAGCCAATACATTGGTATTAAGACACTACTGTTATCAGATATCACTATTGCAGTACAATTTAATCTTTTTTTTATTATTTTTAGTCTTGATAAAATATGTATAAGCTTGGGTCAGAATTATAATATAGACACAGAGATGAATAATAAAAGAACTACAAAAATAATGTTGCGGAATGTTTGAATTTAGTATTAGGTTGTTAAGTAATTCACATTGTTAAGTATTCCACAAACAAAAGAATAGTAAATATAATAAGAGAAATACTATAATTGTTAAACATGACAGCATTTTATGAATCTCTTTATAGTTTGAACAGTTTTGGATGGTAAGGACGAGATCCGAAAAGGCACATACAAATATGCTAGTCTCTATGTTCCCATATGAATTAATCTACAACCAATTGAGAGTGATATAAAAGTTCAACAAAATTTTTGGTATATGCTTTGTTTTTTCTTCACAGATCTCATAAAATCAGTGTTAGTACTAAGACTGGAAATGTCTATCCCTATCTATAATAACATATATTAGTAACCTTAATTTAAAGTTAGCCAATTAATACATATCTATAGATATTACTAATATTATTGCCAAATAATATGCTAACAATGTAACTGTAATACAAGTAAAAAGCATCATCTACACATGGGATTCGGTTAAAAGACTAGAGGAGAAACTACAAGCACTATATTTTTTGTTAAATAACTATAACAACATACTTGTCATTGAACCAACAAGTTGTTGGCCTAGACATCCTTTACAGAGCAACCAAATGAGAAATAACTTGTTGAGAAAGTACATTTTGGACTGTATTGTGAAGGTGCAATACAACTTTTAAATACCTAAATGTTAAATTATATATAAAAAAGGATTTCAAAAATTAAATATATGGCAGCTAGTATTCCATAGAGAATAATTACATGGAACTATGACATGTGAGTACATAGTCTGAGAGAGCAGTCCGCAGCATTCTATATGAATAAGAATTTATGTAAACATAATATAGACTCTCCACTCTGACATTATCTTTGGATGAGTAATAAAACTATGAGTACATTTTAAAATACACCCAGAAATATCCAATTGCTCGTGGTTAACATGGTCCAGTGCCTACAAGCAGATGCATTTGCAACTAGAGTATATTAAATAAAGCATATATATTTACAAAACTAAATGTTATCAGGCAGGCACCAAGTAATATACAATTACTAAGTTACAGTGTTTCCTCAAACCAATCAGTCGAATGTCATAAAAATAGTCTTAACATAACAATAATTGTACAAAAGTAAAAATTGACACAAGATGATTGCACATAATATTAAAAAATATATATACATATTATTATTTTATAAAAAATAATTGATATTCATATGTTTTCAAATAACCATATTTATTTGTCTGGTTGGATGGAAAAGATTGACTTTTTGTTGCTCAATATTTGATTGGACTATTCCAATTACCACATACATACCACTAGGGTATGCATACAACTTGCATAATTACCTATTATTAATTTTGCAACAGTACTGTCATATTAATGAGGAGTGTTAGAGATAATGTTCTGTGTAATAACTATATTACACTAATACAATATTTATCTGCATAAAAGTACAAAAGGTATGTTAGCATAAACGAAAAGTAAGTGATTATAATTATTATAATAATTTAACCGACTTTGTTGATTAACTCATCACAAATAGCAGTGAGTTCCTCATTATCTTTAATTTTCTGAGCCAGCGATTCTTGTAATGAAGATGCGTGTACTTCACTCTTCTTAAGCATAGCATTCAGTTTAAGAATTTCAGCCTGATGAGTTTTCTTGACAACATCTAATTCAGCATTCGCTTTGTTGAGCTGTTGCATGGCATGCTGTCTTAAAGTTTCATACCTTGCTTCTAATTTTTGTATAGCATCATTATTTTCTTCCACTGTCCGTTTCAAAGTTTCTTCATTACTTTTATATCCTTGTATTATCACTTTACATCTTTCATATTTTGTGTGGACATCATTGAAAGCATGTTCCATGGATGCCAGATGAGCTGCGGCTTCATCACGCTCCCTTATTAATGTACCTCTTTCTTCATTCCACCTTTTAGCTTCAGTTTCTCTTTCACCAATGAGAGAGGAAATTGTACGTTCATATTCTTCCATTACAACACTCATTTGTTTATTATTTCTAACTTTTTCAGCCACCCTTTGTGAGAGAGCTTTTTCTTTATCGGCATATTCATTATTTTGTTCTGTCAGTTTCAAAATTTTTGACTCACATTCTTCTAATCTCTCACGTAACTCCTGATTAAGGTCTCTGAGGTTCTGCGCCTCTTCTTCTTGAGCAGTAAGTAGCTCTTTAACTGCTCTTAACTGTTCAACAGTGTGGGGATCCATGTCAGAAGTACGGGTAATCACTGGTGGTGGTAAAGGTATGTTAGCACTGTAACTGAGGAGTCGGTCAATTGTCGCTATAGCGGGAGATACAGCACTGGCTCTGACTAGTGAAACTTTACTTATTGGAGAAGCCTGACTCCTATTAACAGCAGGCGTGACCACCTGAGTAGGTTTCTCACTAACGCTTGGTTGCACTGATAACTGTTGCAGTGAATTCACAATGTTCTGCTCTGTACCTGACATGGTACTGCACACAGATCACACTGTCTCAAGAATTAGCAGCTTCTTCAGAAAGTGTCTTCACATGGTCCTTTCTAAAACCAAAACTTTAATCAGCAAAATACCTATAACTCCGAAACACAATGATATCATGCAATATTATTAAACTGTTTATTAGACGCTTAATGCTTGATTATGTAAAAATTTATTGCTACTCACATTGATAAGCTTGTAATGTATACAATCTAAAGTTATAAAAGATATCAATGGGATTGAAAGACATCCCACGCAAAGCGGAATACGATGTATAAAAATTACAGCATCTGTTAAAATTATAACCTACCGAAATGTCATTGAACCACTACGAACATAACAGCTGCAAATTCCAAAACAGTTCTTATTTTGTGATTTATGAAACACTATAAATAATTCTTCACTTTATTTTAACACCCAATAAGCAACAGAAAAAATAACTTGATGATGATGACATCAGTCAATTTTGCAACCAGTGTGGCCATATGGAATTATCAAAAAGCAGTAGATTATATATGTCATAAGAAGACTTAGAAATATTATTTAAACGCAGATAAAAATTAAAAATTCAAATCTTTAAGTTAAAAAAAATAAATACTGGAAAATAAAAAAATACTAAATTAAAATTCTGTCTTAATAGGTTTTGGAGTTAGAATGTCATTACATATTTCTATTGACCGATTAAATCTAGTTAATAATTTTAATGTGAATCAGCGAATAAAGTTTCTATACTTATTCTACTTTGAAAAACTAGGATTTTTCAAATACTTATTATATAATTTGATCACAGACATATATAATATAGTCACAAAGATTATCCGCTGTTATAAACGCCAATTTATGCATCTTTGCATCGCACCTACGGCATTATTATAATATTCTTATCTATAGTATATAATTTTTGTAACACCTTATGACTTCAATTTTGGAGAAGTGTGCTGTATTTTTTGTAATCTAGCTACAATAAAATATTTTCTTTTTGTTTTAATATAAAAGTAGGACGCATAGATTAGAGCCGTTAAGCTGATATAAGGAATGTTATGCTTTCTGCAGGTGGATTATATGACTATAGCCCTCTGTGGGTCCAAAGAAATGTATTGAACGCGTTTAAAGTTTTCGAAACATCAACAAACGATGACGGCACTTCAGCCCGATAAACGACCTCTTCCATAGGAGTCGGCACTTTCACTGTCACAACCGCAGTGGAGTGTCTTTTGCGTTATCAAAACTGTTTTGCTACGAAATCTGGCGTCATGTCCATTATATGGCTAATGAGATTGTTTGCAATTGTTCTTTTAAAGAGTATTTAAACTTTATACAGCAGCATAATAAAGTGACATTCAGATATTAAACCCGTTGCGTGTGTCTCTTGAATACTTTAATCAGCAGGTTTTTTATCGTAATAAATTCCGCCACTACTTCCGACACAATTTGAGGAGCACAATAGTCACATCTCGGTGGCATTTTGAATGTGGAGCGCGACTACATAGGTTGTCAGCTCCCGTGACGGAGTTTTTGTCTATAGGCATTTCTCCGCCATTCTAATTTTTTCCTGGATCGCAATGATTACATTGATGCCGACCACGTCAGTTTCAACCATTTATGTAGAACTAAGTTCTACCTTGCAAAAAACAGAAAGCTTAGAACTTTCTATCGCAATTATAGCTAAAAAAGCGTCTTATAACAGGGCTAACTAATGAAACGCTCACTAAGAAATGTTTGGAAACGTGTTTACGGAACCGTTATTAAGGGTAAGTATAGGTCTAATGTTTTGGTCCATTCTACTTGTACGTCAGCCCTTGCGTCTCTTATTGAAGAATGCCCAATCTATAAAATTGGAGAAAGTTACCAACCTGTAGAACTATTAATTAGCACTATTTACCAAAAAATCATATGGCTATGATTATAATAATAATATTTCCCTCCCTCTTGAATGTAATGTATAGCAAATAATGATAAAAAATAATAGAAACTGTTTTTTTAATAACGCATCGGAAATTTAACCGTGTCTCACAGATTGTGTATATTTTTGACAGTCAACGCGTCGTTTGCTTAGTCCAGTCATATTGGGAGTTTCACTTCAGAATGTGTATGGCTGCGGGCTGCGGGCTCTCTGCCCTCTAGCTCGAAAACAGTTGGGTGTATGAAACATTATTATTTTATTTGTCGCAAATTTTATGCTTTACAATTCTTATACTAACAATAAACACGATTGCAGCTATAAAAACCGAGATAATTATGAAAAACTGATTTTGTAACTTTTACCTTGAATAACTTACGGAGCAGACACGAGATTTTTCAGACAACTTTTAGCTTAACTTTTTATTATCTGTAATTCAGAGATTGACCCCTTTTTTGCTTAAATAACTGGACTAGCTATCAGCTTTAAATACGCGGAGTCTTGTCTGATGTTACTCCTCAATGTATTAATTTCTATGGCTCAGAGACTATGAAGACATAGCTGGTATTGAAATTAATAATAACTATTACTTTTAAATCGTTGGTTATTAATTGTCGAAATTCCAACATTTAAAAATTTGATAGCCGTCCAAATGTATAATCATTTGATTTTACGATAAAAATGTGTACTTAACAAAACATTGTTTTACTGAGTTGTGGGTAAAAACGTTTTAATTTCTACATATTTATGTTTTGAAAGCCAAATTATAAAAATAAAATGAGTGCGTGTAACCGTCACATACGATTGAAGTAAAACGTTTTAAATATCTTTGATTTTGTCAATAAATAGTTTATAAACAAATCAATAAAAAATATATATATATATTTAACTGATTAATAATAAAAATCATACAATGGAATAATTATGTATATATGGGCGTGCGACTGTGCTGCCATCTGGTTTCAATGTAAGTAACAAATTAAATCAAAGCTTCATTATCTGTAGTGCCATCTATCAGCTAATTCAGAACTTAAATAATACAGGAAATATTATGAGCAACTCTTTGTTATAAAGTAAATAAAATATAGAAAAGTATGAACAGATTACTATGATAAGTAACGAATGAAATTAATTATGATTTAATAGAAGTTTTGGTTATGTTTAATTATTATCTAACAGGATGGTACAGAAACGTGCCGCCATATTGCCGTAACGGGCTTCCGTTGCATTGTGTCCAATTACCTCCTAGTCGCGCGTAAATAAGTTTCACTTCAAAAACAATACTACATGAACGTCTGAACAACATAACTATGGTCTATATTAGATATTTAAATAATGAAAATGCGTCATCCGTAGAAATCTGTATATTTTACAATAAATTATAACATTTCAGAAAATTAGCTAACACACACGACTTTGTCTGTGTTGATTATTATCTGAACAATAATAGTTTATGTACAGAGTTATGCCATCGCAACACATCTGCTGCAACAACTGCTGAGCAAGAGTGGATGGCACCCGGGTTCCCAGTCCCACGGTGCGGCAGTTGGACGAGACATCAAGTCTGCGATTTCAGTGGAAACGTTTGGCAGACCGATTCCTCCGTTCCCACATTGTTCTTGTATAAATTATTGGACGAGATGATCATTCGATTGTGTTAGCCTAGCATCGACTGTATTCACGTATTATTTGTTTTAGGTGAGCGTTAGCCTAGCATCGACTGCATTCACGTATTATTTGTTTTAGGAGAGTGTTAGCCCAGCATCAGCTGCATTCACGTATTGTTAGTTTTAGGTGAGTGTTAGCCTAGCATCGGTTGCATTCACGTATTATTAGTTTTAGGTGAGTGTTAGCCTAGCATCGGCTGCATTCACGTATTATTAGTTTTAGGTGAGTGTTAGCCTAGCATCGGCTGCATTCACGTATTATCAGTTTTACGTGAGTGTAGCCTAGCATCGCCTACATACACGTATTAGTTTTAGGTGAGTGTTAGCCTTTTTTTTTTTTTTTTTAACGTGGGGAAATCCCTTATGGATACCCACCCTCCCGGGGGAGAGAGTGGGTTATGTCCGACTCGCACGGACTAAAACCCCACGGTGTACCGTCAGACCGTTGTGTGGGGGCGGCAAGGGATCGTTCAAGCTAATCAACCTTGTAGAGCCGCCCCCACGGTCCGCCCGGCGGAAGGTGACCGCCGGGCTCCTACCTATAGAGGGACAGACCGGGTACACACCGGCTGTCCCCCCTCGTCCGCCGGACCTGTGCAATGAGGAGATGGGCCCCCCGGCCCACCCCCTCAGGTCCGGCTACGGTGGCGGGAGGAGTTGGGCGAATCGCCGCCTCCTCCCGCCTGTCCTCCTTTGGCGGAGAGGGCCACTTTGAGGATCTGCCTCGCGGGCCCTCTCCGCCTCCTCCTTCTGCGAGATGACGTCCTCGCAGAAGGAGGACATCGCTCGCCACGCCGGTTCGCTGCCGAGCATGGCCGAGACCACGCTCGGCAGCGACAAGTCAGGTCCTACCGCCGCCGCCAGAGTGCGGCGCTGCTCCCCCCACGCAGCACACTCAGACAGAGTGTGCTGCGCGGTATCTTCGTCAGCGCCGCACTCGTGACAGGCGGCGGTCGGCTCCCTGCGTGCGATCCGGTACAGGTACCACCCGAAACAACCGTGTCCGGTGAGTACCTGCACCAGCCGAAACGTCAGGGAGCCCCACTCCCTATCTAACCACGCCCGCAGGACCGGGCGGACGGCGTCTACGGTATACCGCCCGAAACGCTCGTCCGCCAGGTCCTGCTGCCATCTTTCGACGGCGTCTCCTCGGAGACGCCGTCTCTCCGCCTCAATTTCCCTGGGAGCCGGAGGCTCCCCCCTTCGTTTTCTCGCCGCCGTGAATTGGTACACGGCGGCGAGAACTCCTGCCTCCAGCTCCCAGGGTAGGGAGCCGGCGAGCGTGAAGGCCGCTGCCGAGGACACCGTCCGGTACCCCCGGATCGCCCTCAGTGCCACCGTGCGCTGCGCATTACGCAGCGCGCGCACGTTGGCGGCACCGAGGGCGTCGGCCCAGACTGGTGCCCCGTAGGCGGCCATCGCCCGCACGACTCCCATGTAGAGTCGGCGGCACCCGGCACCCGGCCCCCCTATGTTGGGGAGCAACCGGCCGAGTGCCGCCGCCGCCCCAGCAATTCGCGGTCCGAGCCCCGCGAAATGGGGCTCGAACCGCCAGCGCCCGTCCAGGGTGAGGCCCAGATATTTCATCTGGGTCCCCACCCTGATCCGGGCGCCCTCCACCACAATGTGGGCTCCAGGTGGTGGCCCCCGCCGAGGCCCATGGAAAAGTAGGGCCTCGGTCTTCTTGAGGGCCACTCTGAGGCCCAACCTCCTTATGCGCCTGACCACGAGGGTTGTGGAAGGTGAGTGTTAGCCTAGCGTCAGTGGCATTCTCATATTATTAGTCTTAGACTCTTTTCTAATTAAAAAAATTAATTAAGTTCGAAGTAATTTGCTTTTTTTGATTCTCCGACTCTGACTTTCGTAATTAGAGGAAAAACAAAGCGATACTTTGCTTATAAAATTTCTTTGTAAACATGTTTTCTATTTAATTACCATCTCCTGTTTAAGAAAATTATTTTATTTGTTGTTTTAACATAAAAACACATCATCATATGATCAAGTGAAACCAACTTTAAAATGTGTAAAAGACTTTTTTCAAGCATAAAACAGAATGAAATCAAAATCAAAAATTAAATTGAAATCAAATATTAAAATCAAAATCATTATAAAGCGCTTCTTATAGTTAAAGCTGCCACCGGTTTGGAAACAACTCAGTTAATCGAGAAGAACTGGCAAGAAACTCGATCTGGTTTATCTTTATCTTTTCGTGACATATATTTTCACCAGATATACATAAAATAATAAATATTTTATAATAATAAACCACGACAAACAAATTAAATTATAATATTTTACTTAGCTTTGTTATTTCTTCCATTATACCAGAGCTCCGCTCGTACCGCTAGTTGAAAACGAACAGAATCCCTTCGAACTGACTATGCTATTGACCTGGCAAGGTCTTTACAGCTTCACCGGACTACTAAGGCGAGCGCTTAAGGCACTCAGCCGATTTGGTTTTTAGGTAACATACACAAGGGTGCACGGCACACCTCGGCTTGGGCTGTTACCTGAGAAAGTCGCGTCTGACCTAGCTAAACTATTCTAAGCTATTCATACATATATTCATTTGTGAATCATACAATCGAAATTGCATGATTCACAAATGCGTACGTGTATATCGGAATGAAACGAGCTAAACTATTCGATTCAGCTCGAAAAAGGGAAAAAAAACAAACCCGTCCACCATGTGTATGTATGTGCACGTGTGATGAGAGTTGATCTCATGTGTGAGTACAAGTGATGTAGGTGAGTCACTGTATCGCGAAAGTGCTATCTCGGGGGCTCCATCCGGGGACGACTTCGGCTCGAGATATCACTGAGAACCACGATGTGTGCGGGATCTAACGAGGAATCCTTCTCTCACGGCGGCGTCAGAGAAGGTTACGTGTGCGTGGGCGCAAACACGCATATTAAAAGATCGAATTTAAAATTGACTGAACGGCGTCGGCGCCGGAATCTAAAAATAGAAATAGTAAAAATTATTATTATTACTCGGTCGTTTTAGGGGAAGTTAGACGTAAATACACGGATTTACTCTAACTTATACGAGTTATTTATTTATTAACGGCGGCGCGCGCGAGCCGTTGTAGGGTAGCCGCGATGGCTGGAAACCGATGGATCGCGGTTACGGAACCTAGAGCCGGATTTCGGACTGTTTCTTCGTAGGCAGAGATCTCCGAGATCTCATGGAAAATGAGTAATTGACCTACGTAGTCAATACTCGATAGGGAGAAGGAAAAGGCGGGGTCGGCCTGTGAAGGCTTAGCCGCCTGGGATCTGGGAATCGGCTGGGACGCGGGCTTAGGAGCCCACGGGGCCTGAGGGGCCCGGTAGGGGCGGGGGGGCGCGCTAGTCGCGGGTACGGACGCTGCCGGTGCACGAGATGTGCTCGGCAGGCTCGGGAAGGCCTCTCGGGACATGAGAGGCGGAGGTCGGGGGCGGGCGGGGGCGGCGGCCGCCCTAGACGGCGACGCCGCCTGCCTGGGGTAGCGAGGGAGTTTTCTGCGCGGGGACATCCGCGATAATTCGCGGTATGACCCACGCCTCGGCACAGAACACAGCTCGGAGGGTCGGAGGAGTCTTTTTGGCGGGAACACTCCTTAGTGGAGTGGTCGCCGAGGCACTTAACGCACCTGGGTTTCAGGCGACAGTTACGTGCGGAGTGTCCGTACACCTGACAGTTGTGACACTGCGAGGGTACAGACGTTTTGCGCGACGGCTCGACGATAACGCCGGAGAGGCCGCAGAGGGTCGTGAGGTTGAAAATCGCTTTCCCTTCGTGGGTGCGATCGAGAACTACGAGAACCATATCGTATGGTGTTCTGGTGCGCGGAGAGCGCATGCGATGCACCTCTCGAACAGGAAACTTCTGTTCTTCGAGGTCATCGGAAATGTCACATGTCGGGGAGTTCTGACGGGACTCTGCGGATAACTACCCGTAGTTTACGCTCCTCCTCGAGGGAGTACGTGAAGTAACACCACTGGTTGTCCCGAAGGAAACGAGTGAGGTCGCGATGGGCGGTGGGAGTCGCTACCGTCACCTGTATACCTGTAGCGGTATTGGTGGCGGAGGTGTAAGGGATGTTTGCCGTTTCCAGCAAACTAGAAATCTCAACCCAGGACGCCTTGTCCTGGATCGTGACGGGTGGAGGTGGGCGGGGCTTCTTGCCCGAGGCTGCGGAACCCGCAGCGTCCGGTGAAGCCGGACTGTCGGGGAGGGGGGCCTTAGGGGCCTTTTTAGGCGCACTAGCGCCACCTATCGTGGGACGTTTTTTGCTCGAAGGCAGATGGCCTTCGCTATCGGATGAGTTGGTGGGAGGGTGCTCCCGCTTATGGCGGCGCACGACTGGGATGAAGTCATCCTGCTCCATACGGGAGCCTTCCTCGTCTGAGGCGGGGATGGCTGCTTCACGAGCAGCGGTCAGACTCTCCTGCGGGAGCAGAGAGAAGGAGTTCTTCATAGTGAAGACGGGGTTAATCGGGACTTTCGGCGGGGGACCGCCGTTGGCGTAGATGCGGACACCACGACAGAACCGGTCATACTCGGTGAGTAGATCCGGACTCATGTCGGATACGAATCCGCGGAAGGCAGAGAGCTCTTGCTCTGGGGGAAGTGACTCAGCCATACCGGGGCCTGAGGTGGGGAGCGGGGCGGGGGAAGACATACAAAACCTCCCTGCCAGAGGGGCAGGGGGCGCGCCTTAATGAATTTAACGGACTATCCCGAGTCCGGATCAAAGGGAGCTGTGGGCGATGTGCAATGCCTCACAGGGGACCTACAGTGCCTAGGGGGAAGCCCTAACACTTCTTGCTTCTACGCGACGCGACGACACGCAGCGCGAACCACGGAGGACGACGACACGCAGAGCACGGCGAACGCACTGAAAAGTGCGGTTTGAGCGTACTGACAAGTACGGTTTCCTGCGTTCTGAAAAGAACGCGGCGATTGACTACGTTCTGAAAAGAACGTTACGATCGACAACGATTGACACGATTGACCCAGAAACGAGTAAACCGCGAAAACCCGAGACTCTCGAAACGAAACGAACACGTAATAACACAAGTCGCGTACTGGTACAGATGACGTCACTAACACGAGTATAATGACGAATCGAGAGATCACTAGAGCGCACGCGTCCGGTCAGCACGACAGCCCGATCGGAACTCCGACAGAATCCCAGATACCCGAGCCGCAGCGCTTTTATAGTGGCAAGTGACTAACATCACTCACTACATTTTTTTGTAAAATGAAAACTATTGCTCTTCAAATAGCGTCTATGTTAATATATTTGTTGAAAGCCTTAGTGATCATTTCTACATAACAATTTATACATATTATTCGTTATTTACCAAGTTATTTGCAATTTTAAAGACAGTGTAACTGACGTCGCTCGTCACGTGTTTTGTGAACATGAAAAGTAATGCTTTTTGAATGGTGGTTTTTGCTAATATATTTGTTAAAAGCCTCACTGTTCATTTCTACAAAATAATTTATACATTTTTGCTTTTTATTTGCCTTTGTCAAAGATAGTGTAACGATCTGATTATAATGTTAGGACATTTTAACAGAAATATTTCAAGTTTAATCAAAACATACCTCATTGGGTCTTAGACACATATTTATTTACTAATTATTATTTTTATTGCTTCTTTTTTTTAATAATCTATCAAATGCGTACTACACTACTTACCATTCTCCACGCCAAGAAAACATACTTATAAATATTGTAGTTTCATAAATCTTTAATAACTTTATATAAAACAAAGATATCATTATAATTATAAATATTAAAAAAATATATCGTCATGTATCCTGTAGTTTTTGCGCGATGTGCGCATCTCCATAGACCACTATCACTTTATTTAACTATATAGAAGAAATTTAAAATAGATTAATATTGTACATGTGGCAACACTGAAACAGAATTTGATAATCCTAGATATTTGTTTCTCTGTTTATGTTACCAAGGAAAAATGTATGCTGCACTCTTAGACGAAAAAAAAAACCAACAGTAATTCATACACCAACTATGTATTTTTCAGTTTTGTACATCTCATAAGCGAATTCTTCATCATGCGTAGGATCGAATTCTAAACCTGAAACACACAGGACAATTGTTTATTTTAGGTTAGGCGATTTGAGATCAATTAATCGATTTTTAGACCTAGAAAAATCGATTAATTTTACCGATTTTAAACATCCAATCAATTTAGTGAATCGATCTCTGACACTATAGCATAGTGTTTCGATTTATTTCTATGTAAATAAAAATAAAACCAGATACAATAAGTTATAATACAAAAAAAATATCTAAAAAAAGCTCATCAAAAAAAGAAAAAACTAAGAGATTGATATTTTTGGATAATCGATTTTTTTATGAATCGATTCCACACACCACGATTCGGATGGATTTAAAAATCGAATATTTTGCAAAGAATCGCCATTCCTAGTTTATTTTGAATACATTTATTTCGATTGTTTTAATTTATTGTTCTATAACCACATTTATATTTATTGAAGTGTTCATGTGATTAAAGTTGGTATTTACATATGCTAAGACGGAACTTAAACATAGGGGAATTATAATGGTGCATTGAAAGCTATGGACTTATTAACTTACTACAGCAGCTATTACAACAAAATATAGTACGTAACTTACGAATGGATATTGTAAGTTGTCGTAGGTAATAATGTACGCGCGCAGATATGACATACTGTTTATTTCGCTACTCAGTTCTTTGCACTTCCAGGGAATAGATGAAAATAGTACCTATGCATTTAAATTGGAACATGATATATATATTTTTTTAATAAGACTACTGAGACTTTGTCTGCGTTGTCTTGCGCAAGCGCTCCACATAGCTTGCCCCATTTTTACTCAGCAAGGTAATACATAGTGCTAAACGCGTAGTACTTATTAAAATAGTAGTTCCTTAAAACTTTAATAATTTTAGAAGATATCGTGATGTTTTTTTGAAGTTATACTTCTTTAGGCGCGTTATGAAAAAATGATGAGAGTGAAATTTTAAGATGTGCGCGCATCTGTGACACAAAATTAACAGTATGAAGCTGTCTGCTTAACCGCTCACCTGAAATTAGCTATAGTCAACATTTTGTTTCTTTGTATTTGTTGTTCGTATTTCTTTGTATTAAAACTTTCAATGTATTAAATACCTTTTTTTCTATTGTTAGTGTCGTTTTTTTCTACAAACGTAGATTAAGGCGAAAGATAAAATTTTTGAACAGATTGTTATCTTGTTACGCCAAAGAAGTATAACTTCTAACGCGTGTACATAAGTACACACACACTTTTTTTTTAGATAAGGACCAAACATTTTCAAAATAAAACTAAAAAAAAATATGGATATTCGTCCAGTTGTTTCTGGGTGATGTGCGCATGATGGCACACATCTATCATTTTATTTATACCTATAGTATTTTCTGCTGTTTGTTATAAAGTAAGGTTATCATATCAATTAATACGACACAACATTAAAAGAAAACAAATTATGCATGCTCCTTACCTACATACTCTACTTCTAAATTAAATTTGCCATTTATTTTGTCGCCGCATGTTATGCCGAAATGGGTTACTTTATCGAACCGCATCCTATTTTGCTTGTCCTGTAAACGACCTTTTGATCCTAGAACGAATTTGGAGAATGGAATCTGGAAATATTAAAATAATTTAAAATACATATGATGTCACGATCTATGTACAAAATCTAGTAATAACTTATTAATCACAAGCTTTTGGCCGCGGCTTCGCTTGTGGTAATATAGATTTGATTATTGCTCGGAAATAAAAAAAAACGGTATGAAAGGTATGCTACGTCATTTTTTGTACTCATGACAGCGTTTTTACAAATTTTCACGATGACCGTTCCAATAGTTAGACGTGAAAATGTAACAAACAAATAAAAACATATTCGGATTTATCATATTAGTTAGGATTAATACATAATATAGATAACTAGCGGGCCCGGTGGACGTTATCCCGTCCTGATAATAAAAAAAACCTTGACAAATTATATACCTAAATCTTCCTCATGAATCACTTTACGTACTGGTGAAAACCGCATTAATATCCGTCCAGTGGTTTTTGAGTTTAACGCAAGCAGACAGACAGACGTGACAGAGGACTTTGTTTTATAATATTTAATGATGATAGATACGTTATTGAATTATTGTTTATATTGTATGCTCATTAAATTATATGTACTAAATTGGCACTAGGCCAAGGGTAGACAAAAGCTTTGATGTCAACAAGATAAATGTTCCGAACCCCTTCCTTTATTTTTACACATCTTATACATGCTGAATCTAATAAATAGAATTATTCTGTCTATCCTTACACGCATTCATATTTACGCTCATACCTACATATGTCAAATAAAAACAACATACCTTAGCCACTTGCCAATACGGGCCGCCTCTAGTGTAAAGCACGTAGTGATAAATATCGTTCCATGTGATATCGTAATAACCTTCAGTAGAAATATTTAATAAATAGGACCTTCCATCGCCTCGCACCTTTAATACAAGAGTGTTGTACAAGTGCCAGTTATAAGTCGACGCCCTTTTGAATGATTTCTAAAAAACAAATATTTCTTATTACCATTTTATATGCAGATAGAATTAAACTTATGACATTGTTCATTTTGAATGGTTCAGGACTGATAAGGCCATTTATTGCGGGACCTTAAAAAATGTATAATGTTACTTAAAAATAAGCGAAAAAAACAACATTATATTATAGTCCAAGTCAAACTTTTTGGCCGCTCTGAAGTAGGTGCGCAGAATACAAATTATGGTATCAGAGAGACGCAGAAGAAGTGAAGGTGGAGCATACCCGCCCAAACTCGTAACTCTTCCCTAACGCTGACACGCGTGTCAGTGTCAGTGCTAGCTGCAGTACATTCGTATTCAGAATAGTTTTGTTGTTGTTAATTACATATTATATCTATTTTCGTTCTTTTCTCTCTTTATTGTTACTTGTTATTATTAGAAGAACCATCCACTTCGAAAATCAGTCTTTGATTGATTGATTGATTTGATCTCAATTTCTTAGTTACTACATCCATGCGAAACTGGGGCGACGAGCTGTTATAAAATAAAATAAAAAATCTATTTAAAAATAACGAATAAGTACAAAAGTTTCACGTACCCTAACCATTTTCGATCTCATACCACAATAACCAGCCTTCTTTATGCGTCCATCTTTAGGAACTCTGGTGTCTAAGCAGCCGTGAAATTGAGCTCGACCTGCCGGACTCATTTCAAGGCTACATTTGCTGAAACCTTCATTATGATCACTGTCGCTTGTAGTCACGAATTTGTCAATAACACTTGGTTCATTGAAACACCAGACGACGTCTGTTTCACCTGGAAGATAGATTTTTTTTTATATTACTAGTTGATACCCGCCCACTTATCTATACCTCTTTTGTTTTTATTGGCGGTAAAAAATGTCTACAAAGTACATTCATCGTCACACTTTTTTACCGCTCTGAACATAGTTGCGCAGAACACAAATTTAGGTATAAATATACATTATAAACATACATTATAAAACAACTAATAAAGTGAAATCTAATGATTTTCTAAATATAACAGCTTTGTCTAACACAATTAATTGATTTTCAATTTTGATATCATTGTACAATTGTAAATCGAATTTTATAGGTTTTATTTCATTTGTGTAAATAATATGGCTATCCTAATATACCAAATATGAAATGTGATTTTTAATTTATTTTAAGCAGGGAACCTATTGAACGTTATTGGTAATTTTCTTTTAACTAGATATCGTAGCATATAATATAAATGCAAACGTAAGTTAGGTCATTTGTTTGTAATTCTTTTAGGGCTTAATTACCCGACCAATAATCATACAATTTTGCGTGTACACATTGCACATAGAAAAGAACATAAAAGTAATTTCATTATGAAAAAATATATGTTATGTTCCCAAGATATAGATCAAAACTCTATTAATGCAAGCGAAGCTATAAGCAAAAGCCATTGTAAACGAAAGCCGTTTTCATTCATTTATACTTTTAAATATATTAATAAAAAAAAAAACTCTAATTATGTATACCACCTTGAATCTTATTTCTAGCTTCATTGGTTTGGCTGTACATTCATTTATTCATTAGCCAATCAGGACTTTTTCTATATGTATAAATGTAAATATAGTCTACTAATATAACTATTTGTAAAATAACTTGATTTGGTTTTAATAGTTCATGTTTAGAATAAAATACAATTAAGTTCTTCAATGGACACTTTATTATATAATAAATCTGTACAATCTATAGCAAATGTTTTAAACTGAGAAACACAATAAGTCCTGATTAATCACAATTACATGTTAATATAAAACAATAAAAAAAAGATATTAAACATACTTTATAATTGAACATTTAGATACAAACAATACAGACAAAACTTATGAATTTGTAATGGTAGCTGCCATTATTAGACTGTTTAATGCAATGTATTTCCCTCATAGTAATTGTTTAAACCAATAACCCTGTAGTTTTGTTATAAAATACGTCTGAATGAAAGTAATCTACATTGATTACTACAATATAAAAAAGAAGTTAAAATATATTCTGTTCAAATTATCACTATCTATACTAAAGCATATGATTATATTATATCTAAAGCCTTAACCTGATGTAACTAGCATTTGAGATACCAAGTAAGTGTTCAATATAATATGGATGTAAGAATAATCAATAAAAAAAGAATTGTTATTTTTTACATTTTGGAATGCTTAGGTATGATAAAAAAAAAACGAAATAATATTTTAATCATGTGCATTAGCTTCCCAGGAAACGTGACCTATTTATAAACTCTATTTATAAAAACCAATATGGTATTTAAAAACAGATAAAGAAATAACACATGTTTATTATCATTCATAATTAATAAATTAGTAAATAAAATATCAGTCAAACATCAAGAAGAGACAATCATAAATATTTACCAAATAAATGTCACAATACAATGAGATACCTAGATTTTATAACATAGCAGCACTAATTTATAAAAAAAAACCATAACTTTCATCTAAGACATATTATTATTTGTTATATTTTCACCAAAAAGCACCAAAATGTTTATAATGTAGCTTAATTAAAAATACTGGTTATCTGAATCCACAGTCAATTTACTTTATTAATCAGTTCATCACATATTTTAGTCAATTCTTCATTGTCTCTGGTTTTTTGAGTCAACGATTCCTGTAATGAAGCAATTGTAATTTCATATTTCTTGATTGTTGCATTCAACTTTGTCACTTCCACATTATGATTCTTTCTGATGTTATCCAATGTCTCGTTTGCCTTTGACAAACTGTCTGAAGTGATCTGTTTTAAGTTTCCATACACAACATCATATTTTTTTATGGATTCTTTATATTCATTAATTTTGTCTTCATATATTTTCTCTCTGTCTTTATATTCCAAAATGATACTTTTACACTTCTCATATTTAGCAAGGAGGTCGTTAAATGTACTTTCCATACTCGTAAGGTGTTTGAAAGCTTCATCTCTCTCAGAAGTTAATTTATTTATTGTTTCCCTAGATGCTATCATTTCTTTTTGTTGTTCTCCAATTAATGTTGATATTGTTTTCTCATATTCTTCCATGACAATACTCATTTGTTTATTTGACATAATTTTGCCATTTATCTGTTGAAGTAATTTATTTTCTCTCTCCAGGAAATGTTCTTTTTCTCCTGTTAACTTTTTAACCTTAGACTGAAGTTCTTCAACCATTTTAGAATTTCTAAGCTCCGTATCTTGAAGCAAAGATTTGAGTTCCTTATTGTCTTCTTTCAGTTGTAGTAACTCTTGATCTTTATTCTGAAGAATTATTCTGAGAGACTGAAGACGATCACTTTGATGAGAGTAACTATTAACTCTTGGACTACGTGGAGCAGCTGTCGGAGGGGTGTTACCAGATATACTGATCAGTGTATCAGTTGTTACTTGTGTAGGTGTCAGTATAGCTGAAACACTACGAACAAGAGCTGGCATGGATCGAGCCTGGCTTGCGTTTGATTTAGAACCATCACAACTAACCACTGGTGGTACCACCTGTGTTGGTTTGTCTTTGCCAAGTATTGATTGTACTGAACCAGTAGAAAAGGAGTGTTTTGGTGAAGCAACATTGGGTGAACTATCAGTGACCATGGATGCAATACTACCAGTTTCATATCCTCCATCATACTCTGTGGAATCTGATACAGACTCTGTCTGTACAGATTCAGATTGATCTTGGAATCGCTTGGAATAAAGGGGATCAAACTTGACAAAAAGACTTTCCTTGCCTCGATCAATGTAATTATTATTACTATTAGATTCAGCACACTTAATAAGATAATCTAAGCTGGTCGCGTCTATGAACACGTTATCGTCGTGAATATGCAATTCTTGCATTGTAACATCGCATATACTAGGGAAGTCCGTGCCTGTTAGTAAATCACTGGTTTCGTCCTGATTTTCAGGAGCGTCCGTCTTCTTCGGTGACATCGCCATTAAATCGCACATTGAAGTTGCGGGAGTTACGAAGCAATCATCAGCAGTGTTTATGTTTTTTGTAGATAACATAATATTCTTCTCTATAACAACTAAGTTCTGTTTTACTTCTTAGACCTTGAACTTTCTTGTAAAAGTGCCTCAGATTGTCTTTGCAAAGAAAAAATTGTATGTAACAATCACGTCCGAAAACATTCGTCTGTAGTTGTTCAAACATAAAGATATATAAATAAATGACACAGTTAAAAGTAACAGCTCCTCTTTCGCAGTATTTTTGGAACACCGTGTGTAAATAGAAGAAAAGTTTATGCACGTAAAACCCCAATAGCAAGGATTCTCAACGGTCTATTTTTGAACGATTTCAAGTGACAAAAGGTAAAGCAGTGTTGCTACTTCATCTATTCAGTGTATTACTAAGTTATCCCAAAAAAGGTACTACACAACTCTGCACTGCATAAATTAATCGTAGTAGCTAGTGAACAAAGAATATATTTTTCAATGTGAATTCGTATAAAAATTAAAAAAAATCGAAAAATTGAATACATTTAAACAAAAAATAATTTTATAGTCGTTTATTCTAAAACATTCTCAATGACAGTCTTTTTTAATTTCTTTGTAATTAGCTTCATACTATGGAAGATAGAAGTAAGGAGAACTATTTCATCCGGGGAACATGTTGAAAAACTGTCCATCTATAAGCACTGAATAATAGTTCCAAAATCCTCCAAAATGGCGCTAACATAGGCAAAGGTTATGGAGAGTCCGAAATAATCTTGTAAATATAACCTCAAATAACTGCTGAAAGAACACGTGGAGTGCGATAGAATTTTTATGAACATTAAATAAGATGTTTATTGAATTTTGTGTGTTTACCTTTATAAAACTTTTTGAAATAATAGAACAATTAATAACCCTGTTTCTACTATAGCGGCATCTTAATTTAACGCATTTTGACGGGTACTCCTTATCTCTACACTCCATACTTCATATTAAACATTGAATCAATCTTAATATTTTGTACATTTATTTCTTCATTAATTGTATATTTTATTTTTTTTAAATGCATAAATCGAAATTATTAAGAAACTTTAGCTATTAACGGTTTTTGGATTTTACGATAAAGAAATCCATAAAAATTCTCTTAACACATGGACTTTTCAAGTATTGCAATTCAAATTTGTAAGTATTCATTTTGTAACTTTTATATTTCGTTACTTGTAACACCGACACTTGAACAAGTTGCCTATTATTTGATCCACGATAATAAAATCTATGCAAAATCTTTATGTTACTTTGTATTGCATAACATGAAAATAGAACATAATATTAGTGTATGAAACTGAATTTGGTCCTGTCTCTTCAAGAAAAAGTTTTTGTTATGTTAATGTTCTTTTATTAAAATATAAATTAATACAAAGTGTATTAGTAAATTTTGGGAAATATAACTATATTTTTATGATTATGATTCCATTAGTTATAAATTATTACTGTAAGAGTATAATTTAATGTAAACCAGTTTATTAAATATTATATATTCACTTATGTGATTGCTATACTGTTATTACTTTCCGCTAGTATAACATTGCTAATATAGGGAATAATATTTATCATTTTCCTCTGAATAAATGTATGAACAACTTGCTACAAAGATGTACTAGAGCAGAGAAAATGGTTTAAGATTCAAGCAAAATTATGTTCACACTATTTGTATTTGTACACAATAGCGTAGTTAGTTCGAAAAAAAAAGCATATGCTATACTCAAAACTTCAACTGTTTTTGTGCACAAAAAATTTTTATAAAAAAAAAACCCACCTTCGATGTGAAAAACTAATAAGGCACTAAAAAGCGATAAATAACTGAATTATTAAATTAACCAAATTAAATAAAAAATATTGATATTTGTGCTACCTTATAATATATTTGAAGTTGATGCCAACCTACATTTCAAATTTGTTGCAGGTAATAAAATATGTACGAGATGGGACACGAGAGTGGACCAAAACTTTGTATATATAGATGATATGAATTTACCTACATTTCAAATTTGTTGCAGGTAATAAAATATATATGAGATGGGACAAGAGAGTGGACCAAAACTTTGTATATAGATGATATGAATTTACCTACATTTCAAATTTGTTGCAGGTAATAAAATATATATGAGATGGGACATGAGAGTGGACCAAAACTTTGTATATAGATGATATGAATTTACCTACATTTCAAATTTGTTGCAGGTAATAAAATATGTACGAGATGGGACACGAGAGTGGCCCAAACCTTTGTATATAGATGATATGAATTTAGGTTGGCATCGACTTCAAATATATTATTAGGTAGTGCAAATATCAATATTTTTTATTTAATTTGGTTAATTTAATAATTCAGTTATTTTTCGCTTTTTAGTGCCTCATTAGTTTTTTTTTTTAACCGACTTCAAAAAAAGGAGGAGGTTATCAATTTGTCTGTATTTTTTTTTTTCACATGGAAGGTAGTTTATTTTATTTGTAAAAATTTTTTTTGCACAAACACAGTTGAAGTTGTGAGTATAGCATATGCTTTATTTTTCGAACTAACTACGCTATTGACCTAGCAAGGTCTTAACAGCTTCACCGGACTACAAATAGTATATGTTTTACTTTTCCTTTTCTATTTTTAAATTATACATCTGTTTTCTTTTTCATGTTCGACAATAACCATGTAGTCTTGGGACATTAGTACCAGTACTCTCTACAACACAATCATTAATCTGTAATAAATAGTAATAAAATTTCTCTTGCTGTTACATGAAAAAGATATCATATTAAAACTTCAATAAAACAGTAGTTGGTTTTACTGCAATAACTTGTATGCATATTTGTGAATCAAGTTGGTTTTGATTAACATTTTTTGCTTACGATATATCAACTATTAATAGATGAAGCAAAGACATGGAGGTATAGCAGGAAACTAGTAAATAGTTTAAATAACAATCTAATTTAGGTATGCACTCACAAGCTGTAATAAGTATTATAGGATCAGTATTAAGTTATATGTTAGTAAGATACAAAAAGAAATTATATGATACAGGCACCATAATCTCTCAAAAGATGCTTGTTCAATTTTCATGTCCAAAGTAATATAATATTGAAAAGATTGTAGAGCGAGAGAGAGATTGTAAACAGATAACAGCTCTAATAAGTAATATAAAAAATATATTAAAATAAGTTTTAATACTTCTCAATAATTTATTTCGAATTCATCACTTCTTTGGTCTTTATAAACTTACGTTGATAAATCGATAAATGACAACAAAATATTCTTACCTGGTCTAGCAATAAGTAAAGGGTCAGTTGCAAACAACTCTTTAATTTCTTCTGAAAATAATTTCAGTTCATGTTTAAGTTCTTTAGTACCATTTTTCAAATGCTGCCAATTTGATAACTTTATCTCAGTATCATAGCCACCCTTTCTATCTTTCTCCCAGAATAACCATCGTTGGGCATTGACGATTATTGGGGAATAATTTTTAGTTATTAAATTAAAGTTATTATTCTTACATAAAACTGAAAATTGACGATAATTTGTAATTAAATGTAACGCTGAAATCGTTCTAAACAGTGTCATTTTAAGATGTAGATTTTAACTATTTTTCATTATATAATTAAATTTTCAATTATAAATTATAATAGGTATATTTTCAACCTCATTTCTCTTATAATAACATAAAAACTATAGAGTAAAAATATGTAGATTATATTAGATCAACTCAGGCCATACAATCTTCGAATAATAATACTGCACTAAATTCCACAATCCACGATATAACTCCCAGATAAAAACTCAGAGGTCGCTTTCTTATAACACTAGGATATTAAAAAGTTGATGAAACAAAAGGATATATCAGTATGCCTAAGTACTCCTAAATTTTTTAATATAATAATGTGATCTTTTACATCAGCAAAGTTGCCGGTTTATAAATTTTATGGAAATAAAGGCATAAAACTGTAGGATAGTGTTAGTAATATTTAACTTTATATAGATTATAAATTTCAAAATTTATATTAGTTTTTTGATTTAATGTTATTTAGTAACTTTTCTAAACTCTGACATACAAAATACTGAAATCACAAACAAAGTCGTTGAAAAGCGTCTCGCTCTTTCCTTAAAATAAACAAAATAGGCAATTTACTAAAACAGAAACTGGCAACTTTGTCATTATTTGTCAAATTGTCGTCGCTTTCGTGATTTTTTGTAATTTGTTGCTTTATTTATCGTTTTTTCCATTAGTTTTTAACTAGTGAAAATAGTGTAACTTAATATTATCATATACTTAATCAAATATATTACTTTATTTTGGTTTATATCCCAGAAATATGTAAAATAAATGTTTGTATAAACATTACATGGTTTTACTAACGAAATTAAATGATGTTAACTTAAATTTAAGAAAACAATTTTCACTGCCGCTGTAGAGGAAAGAAATTCAAATATTGTTAATAGTATTTTGAACTTAATTTTTATTTTGTGTAGTAAAAATAAGATATTGACGTAGCTTATGCTAGTAGCCAAAATGTTAATATCTAATTTGAAAGTTCAATGCTATTAACAATTTTTGAACTTGTCTTCTGAGGTGTTTTAGGCCGGCGATGCATTTACACACAAAATTAGTTCCATGATTAAAATACAGATAGCGCTTTAGAAAGTGCCCGGCAGCCACCGAAAGATAGGTCTCTATTTCCTTTTTACGGATAGTACTCTTTGGATCAACTAAAATGATTTCACAGATTATTTAATTTAAATTTTCCACCACAGATACATAACACATTTTGCTAAATAGGTTGACGATACATATGCAAGTATTATTTTTGTAGTAGTGCAGGCTGGTGTCGCCGCCCCCGCCCGCCCTCGACCTCCGCCTCTCTTGTCCCGAGAGGCCTTCCCGAGCCTGCCGAGCACATCCCGTGCACCGGCAGCACCCGTACCCGCGACTAGCGCGCCCCCCCGCCCCTCAGGCTCCGTGGGCTCCTAAGCCCGCGTCCCAGCCGATTCCCAGACCCCAGGCGGCTAAGCCTTCACAGGATCCCACCGCCTTTTCCTTTTCCCTGTCGAGTATTGACTACGCAGGTCAACTACTCATTTTTCACGAGATCTCGGAGATCTCGGCTTACGAAGTAACCACCAGAAATCCGTTTCTAGGTACCGTAACGGTGATACATAGATTTCCAGCCATCGTGGCTACTCTAGAACGGCTCGCGCGCGCCGCCGTTCAAAAATAAAAAACTCATATAAGATAGAGTAAATTGCGTATTTACGTCGATCTTCCCCTAAAACGTCCGAATATAAATAATAATTTTTCTTATGTCTATTTTTAGATTCCGGCGCCGACGCCGTTCATTTAATTTTAAATTCGATCTTTTTAACATGCGTGTTTGCGCTCACGCACGCGTAACCTTCCCTGACGCCGTCGTGAGGGAAGGAATCCTCTTTCGTTCCCGCACACATCGTGGTTCTCAGTGATATATCGAACCGAGGTCGTCCCCGGATGGAGCCCCCGAGATATTACTTTTGCGATACAATGACTCACCTACATCACTTGTACTCACACATGAGATCACCTCTCACACACGTGCACATATATACACATGGTAGAAGGGTTTTGTTTTTTTCCCTTATCGAACTGAATCGAATAGTTTAGTTCGTTTCATTCCGATATCCACGTATGCATTTGTGAATCATGCAATTTCGATTGTATGACTCACAAATGAATATATCTATGAATAGCTTAGAATAGTTAGCTAGGTCAGACGCGACTTCTCAGGTAACTGCCCAAGCCGAGGTGTGCCGTGCGCCCTTTTGTATGTTACCTAAAAACCAAATCGGCTGAGTGCCTTAAGCGCTCGCCTTAGTAGTCCGGTGAAGCTGTAAAGACCTTGCCAGGTCAATAGCGTAGTCAGTTCGAAAAAAAAAAATTGTAGTAGTGCAAGTCTTATATTTGTATTTAAATGTTTTTGATATCATCGGAAAATTACGAACACTTTTTTACATGCCATAGTTATCTTTTAGTATGGTTTTGTATTTTTTTGATCTACTAAATATTTACAAATTTTAAGGACTGCTGAAATTTTGGTTTTATTTAGCATATTTTAATATTATAATGGGTAATTAACGACTCTAACACAATTATCGTGTTATTTCGCATATAAACTTTTTGTTCATTTTCGGTGCTTTGTCAAGTCCAATTCCCAATAATATTTCGGGCTCGCGACGGCACGGCGCGGCGTTTTCGGATATTTTTCTGCTGGTAGTATTAGTACCTACTGTTGGTGCGCAGTGTATCCAACTTAATAGATTTTTCACTAAAACTGGTGTTGTCGTTACCTGGTTTAGAGAAGAATTATTTATTACCGGGGCTGATGGCTTTTTCTAGTGTTTCAGTCGATGTTATTTTTATTTTGTGAAAAGTCCTTTACTAAACTACTTACGTATCCAAACGTATTTCTACTTCATTTTGCGAGTACTTCCAATGAAACTGAGTTTTCCGAACAGCGACATATGGAATCAGAACGGACTAATTTGATTAATTACATTTAAAAATGTACTGGATATCCCCGTAAATAGTGTAGCGAGGGAAATGTCACGTCACGTCATGATGTCACGTCATATCTACTGAGTTTCGCCAGACAAACCATTTGAGATAAAGAATAACATGTAATTAATTAATTATTTACTGTTTATTTATATATAAATGTAATATTTTACTGGATAATATACGGATGGATACTAATGGACTGGGTAATAATACAGGTAACTATTTTACAAATACATATGTAAATTACAGTAATGAAACATATTCCTTAGAGGTTCAGAGATTAACGCCACTTTTTCTTAGTGGGTTTACATGTTGAATCTGGTAGAGAGTTACTTTCTCTGTGGTTACATTAACAGCTGGTAACACTGATAATATATAGGACTTAGGAGACTTGTTATAGACGTGTAATGTGTGTAGTATATATCGGATAGTTTGTGAGTTTATCTCAGCCACGTATAAAAGTTAGGTATTGGATCTACGCGGTTTAAAAAAATAATAATTTGTGTGGAAAATGTTTCTATAGTTTAACTTTACAATATGGGTATGGAAAAAAATAATCTCGGCGTGGTAAGTCTACAAATGGTTTAGTAAAACTATAATTTATTGGTTTAAAGTAATAGAAGAAATATTTAATTAATTATGAAGGTAGAAGGGAAAAAATGTCTGTAAAATATCCTAGTGTTTCGAAAAAGATCTCAACTTTATGCTTAGAAGAAAGTTGATTTTATAATTGTATATATGTCATGTCATTTTATAAATGAAGTAAAGGTAATAATTAAATTTTAGCTGAAGCTTTTATTATGGACTTGTAAATATGGGACTCTTTTTTGTATTCACTATTATATGTGCATGGATTTGAGTAAATTTGTCATGTTCGAACACCGTAGATGCTGATAAAGAAAGAAAAAAAAACAAGTCAATTCATATCAATACTTTTTTCAAAGTATTATATCATTTTCATATCTATTCAACTGTGATAGACATAAGTATAATGGGGTACATAATCCCTTAATCTTATGCCAGTTATTATAATAATTAAAAACTATAGAATAATATATATTAAAATATATTTAACATATGTGCTAATAACTTTATAGTATAAATGTTAGGTATTTCAAATATAATTTTAGTATCATAATTATTATATCTTTGAAATCAAAGTACTTTGATAAAATAACAAGTTCTCTTTATCTATGTAGTAGATTTTAATGGTTTTATTATTTCTAAATATAGTATTAATTTAGGTATGTAATTATCTCATTATCAATGTAAAGGTTTTAAAAAATATATTTTATCCATTTATTAATTAATCCATACTATGATAAGATCTCTATCTGATCTAATAGCCTGCTATTAGACTCAAAAAATGTTGGATCAAATTAATTCTTTTACCAAACAGTTTTTATTAAGACCTTTGACATTTAAACTCCTTGGAATTAGTTTTGTTAGTTGAGTTTGGTTACTTTGTTTATAGAATAAGAGGTAAATATTTGTAGGACTAGTTGGTGTTTGTGACTTTGTCTGCTTCGTTTGTAATCTTAACAATGTATTTTATTATGATGTAGGAAAAAACAGAAGCACCACTCCACTTGCCCCATAAGAAACACCATCACTGAATATGTAGTGCTTATAAAAATCTCAGTTTCTTAAATGTTCAATAAGCTGATATTAAATTAACGTTATTGTATTTTTTTTTTGTATGGGTCTCTAGTGTTTATAAATTAAAACTAAAAAAAAAACTATCAAATTTTATTTAGTTTTTTTTGCTTAATGTACTATTGACTACTCTATCATTTTATTTATATAGATATATAATGAGAATTAATATCTATCTCATTGATTTTAAGTGGAGAATGTCTTATAGACACCAAGCTTTAAGAAAATATATAAATAATTGATTTACCAGTACAATCACCTTAACTACTTAAATAATAATATTATTGAGTAGAACTTATTCATATTGGAAAAAAATAACATAATCAGTGAAACAATGAAGGGAAGTTTTGTAGGTGGTAGAGCCACGCTGAAGCTATTACTGGTTTCAGCATGAATGGGTCGGCTCGCTCGGTGTAGTACCATTGTCTCACAGAAAACAGTAGTTGCATTGTTGCGTTTCGTTCGGTCAGTGAGAGTGCCGGAAGCCCACCTCCCCTCCCCCCCCCCAACACTGGCTGGCAACGCACTTGTGACTCCCCTGTTGTTGCAAGTGTCTACGGACGGTGGTGATTACTTAACATCAGGTGACCCACCTGTTTGTTTACCTCCTACGATATAAAAAAAGAAGTAACTTACCTGTGATCTTTTTAAGTTCATTAATTATTGCTTTTACCTTATCCCATAAAAAAATTTATCATTTGCTTTAGAATAAAACAGAGTAACGTATAACAAGTTGCCATACAAGTTACCATGTCCGCATGGCCTCGAATGGCTATTGAGTTGTTAATAATACATTGAGGGTGAACACCGTTTTCTAATCAATATTTGTTTATATATATTCTATAGGTACCTAGAAGCTAGGTACTGATATACGAGTGTTGAAGGAATTATGTTTAAAAAAATACAAAATTATTGATTCTTATGTATATATTACAAAACATGATATAAAACGTTAGTTCTTGTTACGCTAATTATAATAGCGGCACGCTATGATTGCCGTTTTGACACATTACAATAATGACATGTATATCGATTCATTTTCGAAAAAAAGTATAATCAAATACTACTTTATTATACACTAGCCGACCCGTGCCCACTTCGTTAGGCGGTAATAGGCATTATCAAGCTACAACTTTTCTCTAGAAGTCAATAATATATATCTCATAATAAAGGCAGTGTTTGTAAGAAACTTTTTCGTTCGACCATTTTTCTCCGACTCCCCAGATATTACCCCCTACAATCTCACAAACTTTACGACTTTATAATATTAGTATAGATTATAGATAATATAATTAGTTAATAGCTTCTGTCCGCGACTTCGCATGCGTGGAATAGCTATTTTGGGCTAAGACGCAGCGGAAGCTCTCAAAAGGAAAAAAAGCCCCGATTTTAAAACATTTTTCATTGTAGCTTCGCTCATATTGCCCTTAGCGTGATGATATATAGCCTATGACACTCACAAATAACGTGGCTTTATATTGGTAAAAGAAATTGGTTCAGTAGTTCCTGAGATTACCCCCTACAACGTCACAAACTCACAAACTTTACCTCTTTATAATATTAGTATATAGATTATAGCCCCTGCCCGCGACTTCGTCCGCGTAGTAATAGTTCTCTGGGCTAATGCTGACACACAGCAGAAGCTCTAAAAAAAAAAAACATCTCGATTTTGAAACATTTTTCATCTGTGCTCCGCTCCTACTGGCCTTAGCGTGATGATATATAGCCTATAACCATTCTCGATGAATGAGCTATATGACACTGAAAGAATTATTTAAATCGGACCAGTAGTTCCTGAGATTATCCCTTACAACGCCACAACGTCACAAACTCCCAAACGCACAAACTCACAACGTCACAAACTTTACCTCTTTATAATATTAGTATAGATTAAGCATTGTCGCGAAACGGTGTAATTGTGCTGGTCAGCGACCTTACATATATAAGTTCGTATATAGGATATAAATATATAATTTCGAATTTTGAAAAATACAAGTACCGAGTTGTGTTGTAAATAAGCAAACTAATAATTATAATTCATTAAAGATTCTATCAAACTGTTTTTTGTTAGTAAAAACGTGAAAGATTTGTTCGTGGGTCACAGTCTATAGTTAAATGTAGTAGTTGCCTAGATATGTAACATATAGTTATATATGTATGTTCTAAAAATCAGTGTATTCAATTAATTTTGTTTCGTAAAATTATACATTCGATAGTTTTAGGATTGCACGTCACTATTGACAATATAGAACAATAATGTGCTCCTTCAAACATAGTTATTAATTTATACGAAAATTCATCAACATCAAAACGGCCATCATAGAGTAAGATAAGCGTAATAGTGATGAAACAATTATTTTCAGGGTGTTAATAAGTCCGAGTACCTCTACCCGCCCGAGATACTGAAAAGGCTCGACTTCAATAAAAGCCCTGCAACATTTAATCCTAAGATTAGTGCAGCTGAACCTGGTGAGACCTGGATGGTAGTGAGGCCTTTACAAAGGTCTGATTATGATAAGGGATTTTTACAGTTGCTTAGCCAATTGACGAGCGTAGGAAATGTATCGCGGAAGCAATTCGATGGTAAGTGGATATTGCATTTTTTCACAACTCACTCAATTATAAAGTTTATATCGACGAGTTAAAAAATAGTGCGTGGAGTCCCTCCGCGCGGAAGAAGTGAAACTTCGTAATGTGAAAATGAAAATAGGAAATGGTAGAAATTGATTTTTAGTGAAATCATATTGTTTCTTTAAGACAAACTTTATTAACATTGCTTACAATTTACAATTGATCGCATCTTTTAATTATTATTTTCGAGTGGAGAAATATCCAAATCTATAACATTTACAATGGGATTATGATACCTAAAGTAAGATACGAAATGTTTGATTATTTTTCTCACTCTGTCTCTTTCTATTCTCCCTCCCCAGGAGCGTTGAACGTTTAACGCAACAGTGCTTTCATACCCCCTCCATGGTAGCGTTAAACATTTAACGCAACCTTGTTGGAAGTCGCATTAGAAGTTTCACTTCAAAAAATCATATTCAAAAAGGTTAACATATTGTACACAGTATATGAAGTACTCCTCGTATTTGTAACGTCTTATTAAAGTACATTTAAAATTGTGACCTTATGCATAGTGACATTATCCGGGCTTCTGTAGTCTATGCCGTGCTATGATGTTCAATTGATGTATAAACGCCCGAGATGTCCACTCAAAATTGTTTTTTTATATGTGTATAAAATTTGGAGGTGTGTAAAAGTATGAAAATGCAAGAGATAGTTTAGTTACAGTAATTATAATATTTCATCGTAATATATCAAGACCAACATGCTTAGGAATTTAAATTTTTGGAAAAAAGAATCGATGTTCCTGTCGACTTTTTATTGCTTTACTAGCTTCTGCCCGCAACTTCGTTGGCGTAGATTATTTACATTGGCCTAACGCTAACACGCAGCGGAAGCTCTTAAATGGGAAAAAAACACCCCGATTTTGAAACATTCTTCATTGGTGCTCCGGTCCTATTGGTCTTAGCGTGATGATATATGGCCTATAGCATTCCTTGATAGATGACTTATTTAACACTGAAAGAATTTTTCAAATCGAACCTGAGATTAGCACGTTCAACCAAACAAACAAACCCTTCAGCTTTATAATATTAGTATAGATATCAAAATGGCGCGCCATTATGTCTATGTAAATACAATATAATCCTGTCCGGTCGCCAACGACATGTTGGCCGAATACAAGATGCATAACCTTTAAACTTTGTTTAAATGTCTTGGATCGTAGTATATAAAAGTGTCTGATTAAATAACAAATCGAATGACATACTATTGAATCAATAAAAACCATTTAAAAGTGATAATTAAAACAATGATTTCCCTACCACCATTTTTTATTACTTCTATTTTCGCTACTTGTATGCTTCGCTTGGAGTTTTTTTTGAAATCGGAACATGTAATATCATCTGTGGGACTTCTTACCTGTAAAACAATTTCCACATTACTTTCCCATTTTTGTTTATTTCGTGTACTTCATTATTGTGTCTGTATACACAGATATTCATTCAATATGTTGTGATTGAAATACTTTCATGGCATTTTATTTTAATAAATGATTTTATATACAGAACTTGTATACAACTTTTTTTATATTTATATTTCAACGAATATAATTAACTAGCGGGTCCGGCAGACGTTGTCCCGCCCTGATTACAAAAAAATCCTTGACAAATTATATACCAAAACCTTCCTCGTGAGTCACTTTATCCACTGGTGAAAACCGCATGAAAATCCGTTCAGTAGTTTTTTAGTTTATCGCGAACAGACAGACAGACATACGCATTAGAGGACTTTGTTTTATACTATGTAATGAAGACTACATACTTATTGGACGGGTTTTAATAAAAAAGTTTTTAATATTTCTCATGAATCCTGGGTTCTTATATTAGGAATTCAAGTTGCAAGTATAATGTCATGACATCAATAGAATAATATTTGCAAAATCTTATTTTATATTGTATTTCTTCAGTGAAATAAGTTATATAAATAATAACTCATTTCGTTCTTACGTAATATGCTCGTTTCTGCATAGTATTTTAAAAGATTTCTATATTATATTTCGTGACTTTGTAATATTTTATTACTAAGCCATGAAAGATAATTTGCAGTAATAGTAACTTATAGTTTATTAAGTCTTTTACGATTAACGGAAAATGAGATACAGCCGACTATGGTTCATATTCCGTTTTTTTAAAAAAGGTACGTTTCGGCCTCTTCCAAACCCTATTATTTTTTTAGCTTGTTTAATTTTTTATAACGAGTATAACTTGTAGATTGTAACTTTTGATTGTAACATTTGAAAATCGGCATACTTTAATATGTTTAGTATGCAAAACATATTTTAACCTTAAAATCTCTCGGAATCAATTAAAACTTGTCTGGGTATGAAAAGGGAAGGAATATAAAAGTATGAACCATACTGACATCATCGGTGTTATTACAAAAAAGTTAAATACCTATTGAACCCTGGCTTTAAAAAGTCTGGTATTAAATGCACCGCGGTCGCTGAATGTTCGCCATCTTGCTCTTTTGTCTCGCTTTGGTTACGTTAGGCTTGTGTAAAAGGATAACGTGAACTTGCCACGGGCGAGCGCGGTGCATTTATTACGAGACCTTTTTAAACCAAGTAATATGGTATATGTTTTGGCGTCGGTATTTTTTAAAGACAAGATAAAAAAAAATATGTTGTTATTCAGTGCATCTATTGATCGTTTTAGTTATTATATCATTTCTTTGTCTCAATTATTGATCAAGCTAGCATCTATCAGCTTGTTTCAACTTTCAGACGAAAATAACGAAATATTATCAACAAAATATACGATAGGTATATTGTAGGTGGTAGAGTCACGCCGAAGCTATTACATACTAGTTTCAGAATGAATGGGTTGGCTTGTCCGGGGTGGTACCACCTCTCACAGAAAAGCGACGTGAAGTAACAATGCTTGCATTGTTACGTATCGTTCGGTCAGTGAGAGCGCTGGAGGCCTACCTCCCCTTCCCCTCCCCCTCCCATTTCCCCAAACACAGGCTAGCAACGCACTTGTGAGTCCCCTGGTGTTGCTAGTGTCTATGGACGGCGGTGATCACTTTCAATCTGGTGAACCGCACGTTCGTTTGCCACCTATAATATACTCATATATTATAATATATAGTAAAAGATACATAATAACGACTTCATCAACCAAAACACTTATAAAAATCCTGATTAAATAAAAAAATCTAAGATAAAAATGTAGCTGTAAAGAATTAAATAAAGCTTAAAATGTAAGATTCCAAATAACAAGTGCGTGTACGAATTACCATCAAAGGTATGACCGGTGTCACGGAATGTTGGCCATTCAGCTAGACGACCTTCGCAAACCGGCGCGGCGCGACGGCGTATTGCGATAATGACCTTTTTATATATGTCGCGTTGAATTGTTCCTGATCTTTATTGGAACTATTCGTTTCATTGATTTTGTCACCGTTTTATATAATTTTTTATGAATTATTTCTGAGGTTCCTTATATAGACTTTTTTTCATTACACGATAGTAATCTCAATTGTGTCTTTGTACGCGGTATTTCTGTATTATTCAGCGAGAACGTAACTTTCTATAAGTGAAAGTATTTTCAAAAGCAGTAGTTCCAAAGATTACTTACTATAAACATATACCTACACGTTACCTACTTCATTGTATAAAGCAATATTCTACAATTCTAACTAATATTACAAATGCGAAAATGTGTTTGTTTGTTACGCTTTCACGCCTTAACTTCTCAAGCGGTCATCATTGTCAGGAGTACAGAAAAGGACATATGGTACCTTTCACCCGGAAAAATTGTAATGTTATGAGGAATCGATCAAATCTATATTAATGTCAGTAAAGCCACGGTTCGAATCTAGTAAAAAATATCAAGAAATGGGCTAAGACCCCACAAAAGACTTTTAGACTAACTTCTATCGGTTACATCTTCTTCTATTTTATTTTTGGCAACAAGTCTTCTAGTAGACTATTACTGCCGCTGTCAAGTGAGTAACGATATTACTTAAGTTTCTTGATATAATTGCAATGAATTAACAAGATGGTGGCCATCTTGTTAGTACTTTCCTGGGAGTTTTTGAGACAACTCAGAATCCATGCTCCGTGGTATTATTTCCAATCCACTTCATTTGTGTACAATAACCAAACTATATTATGTAAAGCACCACCAACATTACACAATATAGAGCCAAATAACACAAGATTATGGATAAAATGTAAATACCACTATATGGCATTCCAAGATCCCGCCAAAAACTCTGTCAGTTACATCTACTGCAAAAGTTATTCATGTAGAAAAAAAGGACTGTTCCCGAGGCATTCATCTACAGAAATCTACGCGAGCGAAGCCGCGAGCACAGCTAGTTCTTATATTTATATTTGTCTTTTTTTTTTATAAAAGCGATTTTTTTTTTAATTAGCACTACTCCAATTTATTTATAGATCGCTTCACGAAAATGAAGCAGTCTGGCGGTTACTATATCACAGTGATTGAGGACACACGCATATCGAAGTTAATAGGGGCCGCCACTCTCACTGTCGAACAGAAATTTATACACAACTGCTCTTTGGTAAGTATGCTAAACAAACGCTTTAGGCAATTTACGTAATTCTACCGGTTATTTGACGCGTGCTAAGTGTACGCTCTCTCGGAATTTTGTACTCCTAATAAGTCTATGTTTGTAAAAATTTTAACTCAAAATATTTTGAAAGCGAAAACGAATTTATGAGTTTTTATGAGATGATATGATGAGATACATAGAGATAATGAGATTTATGAGTTATTTATGGTTAAACTATAGTGTTCATTATAATGAAATATGATTATTTTATTTTGATTAGGTATTGAGATTCTGATGAGGATACAGCTTTCATTATTATTATTATTATTATTCATGGCGTTCTGATTCAACTATAATTAATTTAAAATTGCAGTCGATTCCTTCGCTTATTATGTAAAGTCATGAATTACGTAAACGTTAAATTACAATTATGGTTAAAAAAACGTTATTGAGAACAGATTTGTTACGTCATTTTGCGTTTTATTTTATTCGTCAAATGTAAATTATATTAGTGTACTAAAATTTAATGGCAAGTCAGTATAAATAAAGAATAAACTGTCAAAATGCGTCATACAGTCCTGTATTTATTTGAAATTATTTTTATTAGTATCTCAACCTTAATTATTAATAATTTCGAATTATACAATGTATTACCTTCATACACATGGGAATGTAAGAAACACATTTTTCGGTGTTTTTACGCGTTGCAGGCGCGTTCGTAGTGCGTCTTATATCAGGTTTGCGACTGAAAAATTACATTTAAGACACAAAACATAAGGGATGGAAGGACTCTTTAAAGCAACGATATATTAGTGTGAAAGATTCATACGACGAGTTTGCTTATCATTAACGTGTTGAACGTCTATTTCTTGAAAACTTCGTTCTGATTTTGAACAGATACAAATGTTTAACTAAATATATACATAAATATCAGGGGGCGTCTTATAATCGATATAATACGGTATATCCATCTTTCAAATTACTATTTATTCAATTTAGGCACTGAGAAGGCACTTATGAACGTCAAAACTACCACCGGTTCGGAAAAACAACCCAGTCATCGAGAAGAACCGGCAAGAAACTCGATCTGGTTTATCTTTTCATAATACATAACATATTTTTTTATTATTACAACATAATGACATATAAAGTTACCTTCGCTTTTGGTGGATGCACAGAGAGAGGCGTCACTTCCAGACGTCGCCATCGTTCACATATTGATCCACCCTGTAATAACTTTTATGTATTAAGACCCGCTTGACATAACACTTGAACTTACTATCTGGCAAATCGGTAATGTGTTTTGGGACTATGTTATAAAATCTAACACTATTACCTAAAAAATTGTCACTGGTCTTAGTGAGCCTGAAACATGGCGTGACTAGTTTGTTATTGTTTGTGGTATTTACATTATGTTGGTCTTTTACTAAATCCAGATTATCTGAGTATTTGCGGACATACATCAAATTCTCAAGAATATATTGGGAGGTCAAAGTTAAAATATCGAATTCCTGAAACTTAGTCTTTAATGATTCACGAGCCCCCTAATTATAGATTGCTGGAACTGCTTTATTTATTTAAGTCTATTTATCGCAACAAATTGGTAACTGATGATTTTTTATTATTTCAGCGTGGAAGATTAGAGGATGTCGTAGTAAATGACACATATCGAGGAAAACAATTAGGAAAACTGTAAGTTTACAGAAGTCTGTTTGTCACCGATAGGGCATACAATATTCGCCTGATTTTGATATTCGAGTTTTACGAACTTTGCAAGTTATTCGGATACCTTCTTCATTATTTAATAAATAAATTAAAATGTTTTAACTCTTGTTAATAATAATCACAAACAATTACACTAATAGTAACATGAATGAACGTGAAACTAGAATTAGTAACATGGGTATTAAAAAAAAAAATAATCTATAAATATTGTTGAAAGCATGTAGCAGCAGCAGAAGCATAGTGTACAACTAAATGAAATGAATGTATTTCACAGGATCGTTGTGACAGTTTCGTTATTGGCACAAGAGTTGGGATGCTACAAGATGTCACTCGATTGTAAGGATAAACTGATCAAGTTCTACGAGACACTGGGATACAAAATGGAGCCTGGAAACTCTAACGCTATGAATATGAGGTATCGTGTTAATAATTTTTATTTCGAAATACAGCACACTCTTTGCTTAAACTCATAACGGTTCATTGCGTTAAATACATATTAAATCCAGAAATTTGTTTAGGAGAGCATACTTTTTTGTAATAATCAATATTATCTGTATCTTACTCTAAAAATGCCAGAACTCTATATTGTCTCTGACTTCCTATTTCTTATTAGAATGGTCCGAATAAATGGTTTTATTTGTCCTTTTGTATTATAATCAGTTACTTCAATAAGATCTCGTAGAGAATTTGTTCTAAATTAAATTTTAGATAAAAGTTTCATTTGTTATAAATGTAAGGGGATCGAAGGGTTTAGACATTGGTCAGAATGTAGTACTTCATGTTGTGTCGGTGGGTGTGACCCACACCCGTGTCTGTCTTGATTAATTTTTTGGAAGTTATAATTAAACTACTGCTTTTTTATGTTGAGCTTAGTATTTATATTATTTTTAAATGATTGCATTTTTTCCGTTCCAATTGTCACACTTATGGCACTGACACGATATTAACTTTGGTGTTCGGTTGTTCTGGTAATTAACCACCCGCGACACAAAATTTGTTTCCTAGTGCGGGAATCTGGATATTATTTTTATACCTAGTAGAATCAATTTCTGTTAAATAAAGACTTTTTTTAATACCTTTTGCTCGCAGCTCCGTTCGCGTTAATGTAGATTTGATATATACCTACCTATACCTCGGGAACTGTATACTTTATCTGGATGAAATGTTATTAACCCTATGTCCTTTTCTGTTACCCCAAACAACGTGTATGCAAAATTTCATAATGAATGATTTAATAGTTAAAGTGTGAAAATTTAAGAAACTGACAGCCACTCGCATTTATAATATTACTAAGGATATCACCTGTTTAGTTACCATATTAAATATTCAGTAGTTAAGTCGTGAAAGTGTAACAATAAAAAACACTCACTTTTGCCTTTCACCACCTTATAATTGCCTAAATGACTTTTTTATCGGCATATTGTGTTGCAGTTAAGACTATAAAGAAATATTATTTAGTCATATTAATTGGCAGCTTTATCCAGTAGACTCTGAATTAATCTATAACTGGATCAGTAAATAGGTTCCTTATAAAACTTGGTCATGTCGATGCTAAATGTAATTACTGATATGATAATTATTGATCGATGAATATTATTCGTAGAACTTTTTCTTTCTCAAATATTTTTATTATATTACTAGCGGGTCCAGCGTCTTGCCCCAGTTGTCTCGCCCTGATAATAAAAAAAAAATCTTTACAAAATATATATCTAAAGCTTTCTCATTAATCACTTTATTTCCTGCGGCATGACATTCCAGACAGACTGACAGACGTGGCAGAGGACTTTGTTTTGTAATATGTAGTGATAGGTAAAATTAATTTCTCTCTCTTTACAGATTCGAAGATCCATCTTGACAATTAGCCGCTGGGACATCCGACCTGCGCTCCAAACTGTAAGTAAGCGCAATCAGCCAAGCAGCCTTCACAGCATCCTGCATTTGAGCACCGGTCATTGATCTTACGCACCTATTTTTTTTTTTAGATCTGATCTTAATTAAGCTTTTCATAAAATAGGAATAATTCAAATGTACTTACATTGTTTATGATACTTTTCGAAATATACTTGAATAGTAACCATGAATACATACAGGGCATATCGATTTGTGATTCGATTCAGACAATTTAAAATTAATATTTAATTTATTTGAATTATTTTCATTATCTGTTATTGGTGTATTTTGGCGTCATTATTGATTGGGAACTCTGTGAAATAATTGTAGATAAAAGCCAAACCTAATTTTTGGGTAGGTATCCCAATATCCTATGAGACCGTTGTGTAGTTCCATCTTTATATACACCAATGTTGCCTGCAAATTTGGAGAGGTTTTTTTTTCACTGAAAAATTAAAAATATATTTTTCATATGTTTTCTTAGTAGAATTCATTTTTTATTAAAAAATATTTTGTTGATAACAAATTAACTCCCAGCGTGATATATCTTTTAATTTTTTAAATTGTTATAATTGAATTTTAAATTAGTAAATGTTTAAAATCATCTTGAAGTCATCATATTAACTCATTAAATAGATTTTGAACATTATAGTTGTTGTGTTTCCTGCTTGGTTGTTGTGTGATTACGGTTGCAGGGTCAATTCTTCTATCTATCAAAAGTGAAAACGAATTTTTTTTTCGTTTTAACATTTGATAGGGTGATCAATTGATTTTCGGTGTCCTAGCATATAATGTTTTTAATTTTTGCTTAACTCATGTAGCCATCACTTGCATTAATGTGTTTGCACATTTTGCCAGATTCACGCATTTGGTAGCATGTTTTAGATAGTTGTTTGTTCGCCTAAGTTTTTTTTTATTGAGTAAAAAAAAACGATATTCCTTGTTGAATTAAAACATCAAACATGCCAGTTAATATTAGAATTTTTGATTAAAAATCTATCAAGTATACTATAATCGGCTAGAAATAGTATGCAGTTCACACATAGAAGTAATGATAGCGTATACACAAGGATGTCCTGAATGATGTTATATAAAAGGAATGACGGCGTAAGAAGGCGTCATGCCGTTTATCGTGACGGCATATGGGTCGATTTTACTACCAAGAGCCGCCAATAGATGTTTGACATGTTGATGCCTTTCCTTGAAAGTATTAACAAAGATTAATATATTCTTGCCATAACATAACTAATAAATCGTTGCTGTGTAAATTAACTAGTGAAATGTGCAATCATAAATTCATATATTTTTCTATGTTGTTAATACACATAACAATTACTGTAGTACTTGAACCACGCTTCCTGAGTAAACATTATTAATAATTTCTGTATTATTTACAAGTTTAGCTATAAATCCTTTTTTGTACATTATTTGGTACTATATTATTTTAATAAAAACAAATTTATTGTACGATAAATTTAGAGAAATTAAAAATGATGCATCTATGATGTAGTTTTAAATTTCTTCATAATTAACAAAGTCATTATTACTACTACAGTAACATATAGATTTAAACAACTATGTTATAGAACAATTCTAACATTTTCGTTGTTCAAAAAAATGTTAATAAATCTCTGAAAGCTTTTTTTAATTTTCCCTATATTACGTGTAGAGTTTACTGTTATTTGAATGGAACACTATTGTGTATAAATAAGCTCTCAATGTTAGTTTCTAATTTCTTAGTTATCAGATGTAACTTGTAATTAATAAAACTTGCCGAAAAATATTAAAGTACGTACGAAATCATTTCCATAACGTACTTATATACAGGTTTTCAGCAGTGTTTCTGAATGGTTCAGATAGTTTTGGGCAACGAATCTGTTAATAGTAAACGTATCATAACGCTTTGAATGTACTTAATTAGTTTTTAAATTACTCTATTTTGTAACTAACGTTCGCTATTTTTCGCATTAAAATCGTTCATGCTTTTAATATTGTTTCATTTAAATATGTTTTGACATCATGATAAATAGAATGATCCTACATTGGTATTAGTAATTAACTAAGAGATTTTAGTAATTATATCATTAGATAGTTGATAACGAGTGGTCGAAGCCTTTTAGCATGGCTTATACTAGAAGTCAGTGTAAAGAATGTTAACCCTTTAAACACATTTGACAAGTGAGACTCGTCATATCGATATGAATATCCAAACTTTCGACACTTTTCAAAATTATTAAAATTTAACTTATTTGTTTATCTTCTTTTCAACCTTGTTTTCATTTACTTTGCGACGTGTGAAATTGTTTTTCAACTTCAACTTCAACATTTTTATATTGGCGTCTCGCAGATACGAATTCTGCCAGTGTCAAGTTAGTCATGAGAGAGTCACTTTATAGGTAGTATTAAATATTAATTGTATAATTTTGCTCTTCCAGATTAGGCCAGTGTAATATATCCAAGGATAAATACAATATATATAATCATGCTTAAATAAATAAATATAAAGTTCGAGCTGTCACGAAATTGTGACATTTTGAATGTTGCCAGCTAGCAAAAATCTCTATGTGTCTCATACACCCGTAACAACATATATGCATAATTTCACGATGATCGGTTGAGTAATTATTGTTAAAAACAAAAAAAAAAATACTTTGGCATTTATACAATACACGATATCAGTAACAGGTTTTTTTATTATTCAGTTTGATATATAAATTTAAAGAGTTCACAGAAATAAATAAAACGAATCAAATAAGCCTCAATGATGTATTCGTAAAATATAAGAATGATAAACGACAGACGTACGTCCAGTAGGCAATTCAATAAAAATACATGAAAAATGTTGACAATTTCAAATAGACAATAATAATTTTAAATATACGATATAACATTTACAAGCATCACCCTCATTAACCGTTCCTTTATTACCAAGAATTAAAAAAAAAAAAACAGAATACAATATATATATTTTTAATTTACAAGCTTAGAGGAATATATAATTATAGTGTTATTATAGGAAAATATATTACATTGGTTTATTTTATATGTCAAATTAAGTATGGATAATGTCTTCATTGTATTTTATGATTCTATATAAATTCATATATATAAGTAATTATATTATTTAACATAATTATTTTTCTATGAGGCAATATGAAAGAAAAGATTCCGAATTAAAACTAACGTCGTCTCTAGCTGTTATTAAATCAAATTAATTGGCGCTCCAAACAAAGATAAATTATTGCACATTGGGTTACTGTAAAATCCCGTATATTAGTCAATATTAAGTTATACCAGTAAATATTAGGATTTACCGACAAGAGGTTGTAATTGTAAGTAATGTGAAATAACCGAAAACGTAAGTCTTTCATCAGGATAGAATTAATAATCAAGGTAAATCCTAAGATTTATTTACATAATGGTAAAAGTTAGAAATGAATGTTGATCACAGAACCGTCGGAATTTTCCCATTAAGAGTAAGTACATTTTAGATTTTACTGGAATATCATAGAATTTACCGTAGTTCATAGTAGCGGTGACATATATATTTAAAATAAATAATTAAAGCTATAAATTTCCATCAAAATGAATTTATTTAAATATGAACGAATGTTTATATTCCAATTTAATAATAAAACACTGGAGAATAGTAGAAAAGATCTTATTTAGGTACATATTGTTAACAATTCAATTTCTCAAGGCCTGACAGTTAAAATGCCACTGTCAAATTTTGGAACCCCGGACACCCCTAGACATGCTAATTATAACCAAAATAAAAGTTGTGAAATGGCAATGGCAATATAAACTCGAAATAAACTTACGCCATAACGGCATCTAGTCTCACTTGAGCCCATCTCTAATTGGCGTATATCATATATTATTTTTACAAATATTTGTTCCCTAAGTCATTTATCTGCCAAATAGGACATCTTTTAATATAACCTGATAATAATCAATACATAGATATTAAAATAACTCTATTAATGTTGAAAATAAATCATTATTATTTTTCATGAAGGAAGATTTTATTGTTGCGATGAAACTTGAATTATGTATAAAATCTTAAGCAAGGATCTACGATTACTGGATATCAATGTCCTATTGGATATTCCAAGACCAACACTGACCATTATATTATTAACTAATGGTAATTTTCTATGTAAATTATGTTTTACAAATTACGATCTGTAAAGACATTAAATAAAAATATATAAAATATTTCAAGGTTATTCAGTATATAAAAGAAAATATGCTGTTCTTTACGAATAAATATTGATAAGCCATCGGATAAAATTATTTTACTAAGATAAAATTTATTTTATTAGGCATTTTGTGTTTTAATGTTGGTAAAAACTGGACTTAAATCCCATAGACTTAGGAAACACATGACCTTCATTTGATATTACATAAAAATATAATATATATGCCGGCATGAGTTTCTAATACAACAGTATTGCATTTCAGACCTAACTAAGCCCTGATCCCAATATCCCAGCACATTTGTTTATGTTAAATGTGAAAACATTTGTTCCTGGTAGTATTTATATTAGGGTAGGCAAAAAATACTATTTATTTTTCTTTAGTTACTATGAAAATATTCTTAATGATAAAAAAAATCTAGCAAAGTTTGAGCTACATGAGAATGAAGTCGTTCGTACCAGTTACCAGATAAATTATGTACGATATCAAATCAAAGTCATGTGTATATTGGGAATTTATATTGCAAATGTGAAGTTAAGCAATGATATTATAGCTAAAAAGCTGAAGATACGTTACCTATATGATACTTTGACAAAACAAATGACACGATAACGCACACATACGTATAGTATTACTGTAACGCCACACTGTCTTAGATAAAACGTGGAAGTAAGATGGCATATTCTCAATATTGGTGGTGAAAAAGAAATAGTTATATGTTGCTTAGACACGGGCGTATTGACGGGGCAGCCGTCAAAAATAAACTAGATAGCCAAGTTTTAACAAGGCGTTGTCGAAGCGCTTATAACGTATCTACAACTTTTTAATTATAATATCATTGGCATTAAGAATTACTTTATCATATCCTAAACGTCAATACATTAATCACCAATGGATCTCGCGAGAATTATTTGAAATTTTAATCTCCGGATCATAGTGTAACATAGTACATTGTATAAACTTATAACGTACCGTGACATTGTCTGTAAGATTCGTTTGGCTCGATGTCGTCGAGTCGTTCCGTACACTAGAAGGGCGGAGGTGTCGTGGACACTTTGGTACCGAGTTTCATAGGACCCTGACCTCTCGCAGTGCGGCGCGCTTCCATCTCACGTTGCCGCTGTAATTTTCTCTCTTCCCGCTTCCTTCGCATCTCGTCCATTTTTGAAGAGTTATTCTCTGAAAAGTTAAATAGTTATTAGCAGTTCGTTTTTTGTCGCTTCTTTTTTGGGGGCACGCTAATTTTTTTTTATATCATATGAGGCAAACGATGCTGTCGTTCACTTGATGGTAAGTGATCACCGCCGTCCATATACACTAGCAACACCAGGGAAGTCGCAAGTGCGTTGCCAGCCTGTTTCTGGGATGATGGGGGATGGGAGGGGAGGTGGGTTTCTCGAGCGCTCTTACTGATCGAACGAAACGCAACAACGCAAGCACTCATAGCTAACGTGATCGGTGTTTCTGGGGGTACTACATCGGACGAGCCGACCCATTCATGCTGAAACCAGTAATAGCTTCAGTAACTCTACCATCTATTGTGCACGCATCAGCAAAAACTACTGCATAGATTTCAGTCAATTTTCTGTTACTTTTACTTATATTATAGTGACATACCGTCAGCGTTCTCCTCGATTGGCTCAAACTCTCCATCTTCCCATCCGCCGAGGGAGTCGTTGCTGTTCTGGTGTGCTGTGGGTCGATGGTCGAGGCGTGCTGCTGGGGTCAAGGTCGGGGCCGGTGCCGGGGTCAAGGTCGGGGCAGGTGTCGGGGTCAAGGTCGAGGTCGTGACGCCTCGCACATACGTCGCGTTCGCGTTATTCACACCGAAGTCACCCCAGTCTGAATCGTTCCACGTTTCGGACGGACTCGCTAGTTCCGCTTGGGCGTTCTGTTCAGTTACAAATACAATTTGATATAGGCAGGCCTACTTTTGTCACTTCGTTTTTGAGAGCATGCTAATTTTCAAAAGTCCTTAATTTTTTGTATTTCAAAAAGTGCATAAATGTACACCTTGTTATTTTGGGTATTTGCGGCTTATAATAGTAAGATACTATTCTCAAATTGTCAAAACGAAAACTAACTTTGTCAATTTTTCGGTATTTTCGAATTTCCCTTTAAGGGCACTGCATGCCCACAAGAAAAGCCCTGGATATAGGTCATTTTAAAGACCGATTGGAATAGTTAAGAAACCGTTAATAAGACCAATAACTACTAAGAATAATTTTAAATTTACTTTGTGTCATTTCAATAAGTCCTATTAAGCGTGTGGACTTTTTAATTGTCAGAATGACTCTTTTTTCTTATTGAAAACGAAACTAAAAACTCATATTGCGAATGCCCGCCTTGTGTGTCCCAGATTTGAAACCTGGGTTGTTTACTTTGGCAACATCTTCATTTTAAATCTTAATTATCAATTATTTAACTTGCATTAATTCTAGTAGAAACAAAAATGATATTCGTTATCTCATATATTCTTACAAAAATCACAAGGTCATACAGAACTATTGTTGATCGCAGTGATTATTAAAATAACTTATCATTTGTATATAGTTTTGCTGTTAATTAAATGTTAACACATAGAATATTTAAGGAAAGCTTTATATACCGGGTTTTCTTGCAGCGTTCCCCATTCTTCATTGTCCCAATCATCTTCACATAAAGCTGACAATACATTAGTCTGCTGCGCGCTGCCGCTACTAGGGGGAGACTTTACGCTCGCACCTGTGCCTAAACGTCGATAGAAATAATAAATCAAAACAATTAATTTGTTCCTAGACGTTACGACTGATATTTTTCGTGAAGGTCGAGAATTATAATAACTTTAACCCCTCGGCTGACTTTCTAAGACCCCGATCTCAAAATGGCGTATCATTTTTTTAAATATCTAGCTAATTTTTTAAAATTACAATTTTACATTCCATCATTTGTTGTGTAGAATGTCGCGATTTATTTATCACGTTATATAGAGAGTGATACTTCACGATGTGATACTTTGTGGTGATTAACAAAACGGTGGGTCGCCGTGATTATAAAAAGACTGCAAATGAAATAATTTCTCGAATTTACAAAATTATTTCAAGGATTTTTTATAACTTTAAGTAAATCAAATTACGAATATTGTTGATTGACTATAGGAGTTAATTTCATTCAAACATATTCTAGCTCGTATACCACGTATGCCATCGCGATGTTATAGTTTAACCTCTTTTCCGCTAATTAACATTACAATTAGCATTATAATTACGGATTATAATGAAATGAGTCGGCGATAATTTAAATAAGTTCAGTTCAAGTCACTTTTAATTTTAAAGTAAAACGTACGTAGCTAAATACTTTTATGTTTGTGTACTCGATAGTTTGTGTCAATCACAAATCTTAACATGAATTATTATCTTTTCAGATTGCCGCTGTAAGATCTACAAAAATCACAATTAATTTTGTCATCGCTTGTTTTACATAATTATAGTTCCTCTGATATAGTCAGCTTTCATTGATATAAGTGATTATTTGTTTGTGAAACACGAAAATATTATAAACTAAACATATGTATTAAATTTTTCATTATTTCTCACATTCCCACAAAAAGAAGCTATAAATGACATATAATATTTTATATTACCCACCGTATCCTATTATGGAATTTATACTTGCATGTGTTGTTTAGTTATAAAGTTAGCATTATTATTTGTGATAATAGTTGCAATTAAATTGTAGAGAAAAACACACTAAACCAAGAAAAAAAATCGAGGCAGTTATAAGGAATGCGGACAGAAGTGAAAATTCAAAATAATGGAATAACTATGTTCTATTTGAATTTTTAAATCAATAATTATAGTTTGAATTATTTTAATTTCATAATTTGTAAATGGAATTTACAAAAAAGCGGCACGGTCGTACCATCCTTTTCTCGAAGCAGTTCAGGCCATTTACGACCCCCTATAACTTCGTTGTGGATAAAAATAGAAGCCTGAAATGTCAGCCTGAAGACTGAAAGTTAGTCTAATTTATCTAAAATATAAATAAAAATTAATATTGATATGGTCGCTATAAGATGTTGTTAGGTTAGCTAACTACGTGATAACTTAAGACAGAAGGTCCCTTAAGTGGGGACTTAATAAAGTAACCAACTTGATATTACATGGATCTCACAACTTATTACGGTAGAAGAACTGAGTTGCGAGAGTTGGTTTTTTTTTACAAGTTTTGTTTTTGAGGACATATTTTTTACAGTTTATGAACTAATCAAAAATATGACAGGTTGCACAAGCTCAATACAAAATATCAATATTACATATACACAGGCCGTTTATACCAATTGCTAGTCTGATGCAAGCGCAATACGTCAGATAAGTGAAGCTTCACGAGCATGTCGAGGTCATCGGTGACGCTAACCCATAAGTTTTTCTCATACCAAAATTCGCTCAAGTGGCTAAAGAAGTTTACAGTTTAAAAAATATATAATTTGGTTAGTAAGATGAATGTTACCTGCACTCGTGTCTATCTCTCCCCAAGCGGACATGTCCCAATGCTCGGGGTCGTAGTCGGACATCGACTCACTATGCTCCAGTGACGTCATCGATGTCACTGATGACGTCGTTGTTGATAAACTGCTCGAAGATGGTTGCTCTGTTAATTAAAAATAAATTTAAATTAATAATTCCCAAAGTTTATTCGTAATATTTCAACTATACTAAGTGTAAGGTTAGTCGCTTACAATATTCTAAGAGACGTAGTTCATGATCACATTTAACATATAATATAATAATATCAAAACAAATATTAAAAAAGAACAAAGAGAACCTAAATTAATGTTTGTTCTAAGATTTTCAAAAGTATAAACATAAACGTAATAAACCTAGCTGCAATGACCGGTGCCGTAAACTGCAATAAAATGGAGAAAAAAACCTTTTGATTTATTCGTGCTGTTCCCACGTTCACTTTTACTTCACCCGGCAGTCATTGACACTGTGCTTTAACATAAACGCGTAGAGGATTGCGTATAAGTTTCGTATTTTTCTAGATAATTAGGTCAAATAATAGGTCTTTACCTATGAAATTGCCGTTCAACAGTACAAGCCATTTCAAATCAAAATAATTTTTGTTTGGTTAAGAATTCTAATTTCAAATTAATTTTATTTTAAAAACATGGAATTCTTTTTCCAAAAGTAGTCATTTGTTTATTGATTAGTGTTACATTTTCATCGCATTTCATTCTTTTTTGTCATCATGGATACGTTAAAAATTCGAGTAATTATGGAATATGAGAACCGTCGTGGCAGCAACGCGGCACAAGCGGCACGCAACATCAACGACGTTTACGGAGCTAACACTACAAACCAACGCACCACCTGTTATTGGTTTGCTCGCTTCCGTTCTGGGAATTTCGACCTGAAAAATGAACCTCGCGGTCGTCCGAAGACTGGTCGACAATGACGAATTAAAGGCGATTGTGGAAGCTGATGATACACAATCTACGGCTGAATTACCAGCAGCTTTCGACGTTAGCGTCAAAACAATATTGGTCCATTTGCGTCAAATTGGCAAGGTAAAAAAACTTGACAAATGGGTGCCCCACGAACTCAATGATCGCCAGCGCGAAGTACGCGTCGAGACGTGCCTTGCACTGCTCAACAGACACAGAAATGAAGGAATTTTGAACCGCATTGTTACCTGCGATGAAAAATGGATTCTGTTTGATAACCGCAAGCGCTCAGCAAGTTGGTTGGATCCTGATTCAGCACCTAAACAATCCCCTAAACGAAAACTTACCCCTAGAAAAGTGATGGTCACTGTTTGGTGGTCTAGCGCCGGTGTGATTCATCACAGCTTCTTACCAAACGGGGTGAGCATTACTGCAGATGTGTACTGTGAAGAACTGAACACAATGATGGAGAAGCTGGCACATCTCCAACCAGCATTGGTCAGTCGCTCGTCTCCGCTGCTCCTGCACGACAACGCGCGACCTCATACTGCACAGCAGACGGTCTCCAAGTTGCAAGAACTGGGGTTGGAAGTTCACCGGCATCCGCCCTACTCACCAGACCTTGCGCCTACAGACTACTACTTTTTCCAGAATTTGGATAACTCCTTGGCGGGAAAAAATTCAATACCCGAGAGGCAGTACAAAATGCCTTTGAAGAATTTGTTGCCTCCTGTCCAGCTGATTTCTTTAAGAAGGGCATCAATAAACTGCTACTGCGTTGGCAAAGATGCATTGATTGCATGGGTGATTACTTCGATTAATACAAATAAAAAATACATGAAAAAAATTCGTTTAAATTTTTTCATACAAAACGGCAATTTCATAGGTAAAGACCTAATATTAAGCACCTACTTTTTATTGATTTAGGAAGAGAATCGAATGCAGACTATCCTCCATAAATATTGCTTCTGTCTAAACTTTCAGCTTGTATACTACTACGTAGTCCACGTCAAGCTTTTTAACTGCTCCGAAGTAGATGTGCAGAACACAAATTTAAGTATCAGAGGGATGCAGATGAGGTGAAAGGGGAGCAGCGCCGCCCGCGCTCATACCTCTTCCCTTTTGCACCCACGTTGACACGTGTGTCAGTGTCAGTGCTAGTTGAAGTACAGTCGCATTCAGAATAGTGTTTTTGTTAATTATACGTTATTGTTATTTTCTTATTTATGTTTGTTATTATTAGAAGACCCATCCACATCGAAAAATGATATTTTTATGGAAGGCATTGTCTATTACAAATTATTTATTTATTATGAATGTATTTTATTTACAATAACGGTATTGTAACACGCATAATACCTGCACAATAATATCTCACAGATACTCATAAACAAATACTGCATAAGGAGGATCATTCACCTAAAGTACGCGATCACCTAAAACTCACCCATAGCTACAAATATTAATTTAAAAACAACTAACTTTTACTATTTTCGTCTGATAATAAATTTAAAGCTTATCAATGGCTATTAAATAAAAAGAAAATCGGTTGAAAAAAAGTTGTAGATTGAAATAGTATATTTGAATAACTACCTTGAATATAGTTATCAGTTCTCACGAAAACTTGACAAACAATTACCAACCAACTTCACGGTGTCGATTTTAGGTGTCGGTGTACGCGCACATTGTAAAAATTCACTCTCATCACTTCTCCCAAACGCTCCAAAATAAGTACAACTTCAAAAACACATTATGCAATATTAGTGAAAATTATTCATTGTCTTGGATTTAAGTACGTACCTAACGACCCGGGTTTGGATAGTGCGTTCTTCATGGTGTGCTGCTGCATGCGGGACGAGTCGGAGTGCGAACGGTAGAACTTAGCAGTGACCGCGGTGACCGCCCAGCCCGCCCACGTCGCGGCCGCGTTGCTCAACGACGGCGTCGCGGTATGCACGTCCGCCTCTGAACAAATACAATTGCATTGTTTTTTTAAGTGACAACTTCTAAAGGCATGTTGAGCGTTATTTTTGGCAGAAAATAAATTTATAATTTCGCGTCATGACATGTTATTGAAATGTTTGTGAATTGAATGCTGTTCAAATGTTATTGAATCATTAAAAACGAAGTGCCAAGAATTCGGTATCCTTTTTTTTTATAGTGGAGAAATCCTGCATTGGATACACCTTCCGCTGCCGGGAGACAACGAGAGGGTTATGCCAGACTCTTACTGGCTAAAACTCCACTGCTGCCTATCACATGTTTGTGGACCAGGGAACCGGGGTGACGGAAACAAACTCCAGCGCCCTGATCACGCGCTCAGATCGCCCACTGGTAGTGGTACGAGGATCATCTTCTCGTGGAGAGACAGAGCTCTCCTAGGCCTCATTTAGAAGCTGCAGCTATCCCGTGCTTCTTCGCCACGGGTTCTCCTTTCCTTGGCAATGGACGCCCTCGCATCCATCACCAGGTTGTTTTTCAGGGAGGCATTTGATGATACCTGCCACCGCCACGTAGGAATTCGGTATCCTAACTCTACCCTCCCAATACATTCTTGATAATTTAATGTATGTCCGTAAAAACTTTGAAAACCTGCATTCTGTAAAGGACCGGCATGATCTAAATACTAGAAACTGTAAGAAACTGGTCGTCACATGTTTCAGACTTAGCAAAACCAGTAATAGTTTCTTAGGTAATAGTGTTAGGTTTTACAATAAAGTCCCAAAACATATTACCGATTTGCCGGACTGTAAACTTAAGCGCCATGTCAAGCAGATTTTAGTGTCGAAACGCTATTATAGAGGGGATCAATATGTGAACGATGGTGATGTCAGGAATTGACTCCTCTCTGTGCATCCACTAAAAACGGTATTGTAACGTATAATGTATTCGAAATATATATATGTTAAAAAGATGTACCCGATCAAGTTTCTTGCCGGTTCTTCTCGATGACTGGGTTGTTTTCCGAACCGGTGGTAGTTTTTACGTTCATAAGCGCCTTATTAGGGCCTAAACTGAATAAAGTATTTTTGATTTGATTTGTTACGGGAGCATGAGCGGCAGTATTGCACTTGCGCGGCTTGCGTTAGACTAGTCACGCGTAATATAGGGGCCTGTGTACATGTAAAAATTATATCTTGCGGCTCATAATAATTTTGATTGATTAATAGTTTTTAAGAAAATGTATATAATTATTCCTCCGAGTGCCAATACATATGAACACCACACTAATGATAATAATTTCAATAAACAAATTCTGAAATTTAAATGTTGTCATTCACGCTATAATTACTATGAAGATTCAAATGAAAGCACATTTATTCATTTTTGTCGGCAGTCCTTTTGACTTCCTTGACTTTTTTTTCTGAAGACTCTTCTTATTATTGTATCCTTAAAATCAGTCGCAACACGAATCACGGTAAGTCAATAATAAATAAGAAAAGTAAGTGTGTAGATCTTTTGTGATTAACGTAATATTTAGTACTACAAATAAAATAAATGAAAAATACAATTAAATATTAAACAACATACCCATTCCTTCTTTTAAGCTCGGATCGTCAGATACTTTATCTAGTTTTCCAAGGAAGCCTCTTATAGTCCTAAATGTTGCATCGCGAACCTAAAAAGAAATTATTATTAATTAAAGACTAGTCTTTAGACATCGATAAAAAAAGTATAATTAAATATTGTGAAAGATACCTTAATACAAATATCCCTGTGAGAAATGAAAAGCAATAAAAATTGAATGCTAGACGCTAGGTATGTGTTTATTGGCGTACTGTCCACGGACAAGTTTGTTTCATAACAGTATTGGTGCTTAAATACAGCGGGGTGATTGATTTTTTAAATTTGTTTTTATAATTTGCACTAATCAGAAAATCACATAAACATATCGTTACGTATAACTAATAGATATACCCAGTGCCGGATTCAACCTTAACGTCGCCCCTGGGCACTCTAAAATGCCGCCCGCAAATGTGTATAAAGATTCGATATACAATTCTTAAAGAAATGTTTCGCGACTGAACTTTTGATTCGTAAATTGGTTAATTGAAAATTTTAAATCGAAGCGTTGAGGTAATTTTTCTTCTCACCCTCCAAATTTTGCCACTCATCGCGGTATCCCCGAGTCCCCTGAGTGTAAATCCAGCACAGGATATACTCAATCCATACACAATAAATCAGTATTTAGTAGATACTAACCTGCTTTTCTGGGTCAACAGTGAGTGGACAGAGTGCGGGTAACACTCTATTAGCAACTTCTGTTAATAAAAAATATTGCTGTGTGGCGGCGAGAGCCAACACACCGGCCTGCCTAGTTGGCGGGAACGGGTCTCGTGTCGCACGAACAAAAGCGGACAATAACACTTTCTGGCGAATTTGAGGGTGCAGATGCGGTGCGATTTTACCCAAGCACACAGTCGTGTTTGTTCTGCAAGTATTTAAATAACAATTTAAAAAAAAGCTGTAATGAGGTATGTAAGAAGTAATAAAGATTTGTTTCTTTTGAGAAAATGCATATTAAATCGGGTCATGACGTCGTCTTGTGGTATATTAAAGTAAATTAAAGCGTGTAGCTTTATGACTTTAGATTGCCATCTTTCGCAGACTGGCTGAAATGTGTTAGTAATAAACAAAAATTTTGTATCAACAAAAAGCAACTAGTAGTAGCACCGTGATATAGTTTATATTACTGATGATATACTGTTCTTTAGAATCCCATATCTTGAAAAATAAACATGATAGAGAAAAGAAATTGTGTATTTACATTCACACCTACTAGAAGTCCAATTAGGCTCAATATGAACGAATTTCAGAACACCGACTTTTTTCGTTGTCTATTTTAAGTGAAACGCCCAATATGTCAATCTATCAAATTACTATTTTGAATATAATAAATAAAATAAATAATAAAAAGCCTTTTTATTTCTTGAATTAACATGTTACAAATTTCTTTTATCTAGTGTTTAAAGTTAATAATTTTGCTTAATTTTTTCTAATATAATTTTGTGTTAGTTTCTTAAACCTTGTTTATAATTAATTATATCTAAGTAGTAAGTTTTTTTTTTGTAGTTTTTACTTATGAAAAGTTTTCTCTTATTCATAGCCTTCTGTTACTTCTACAAGAACCCCAGGTTGGGTAAAGGCCTCCTCCAATGATGCCCATTTGTCACGATCTTTTGCTGTTAGAGTCCAATTTGTACCGGCGGTTCTCTTTATTTCGTCGTCCCATCGTGTTATTGGTCTTCCTCTTCCTCTATTACCTAGTGGGCCTCTCCACGTCGTTACTTTTGCAGTCCATCTCTGGTCGGTAAGCCTTGCTATATGTCCTGCCCATTTCCATTTCAGCTTTAGTGCGGATCTCAAGGCATCTGTGGCTTTTGTTATGGATCGTATCTTCGTGTGTCTTATTTTGTCAAGCTTCCTTACCTTAAGCATGCTACGTTCTAGTCCTCGTTGGCATGTGACTATTTTGTGCTTTGCTTTAGCGGTGAACTTCCACGTCTGACATCCGTACGTCAAGCATGGCAAAAGACTAGAGTTCATAATCTTTGTTTTTAAGTTTATTTGCAAATTACTTTTGAGAATTTCCTTCAAACTCCAGTATTTATTCCACGTTTAACGTACTCTTCTTTCTATTTCAGTGTCGTTGTTTTTTCTATCAAAGCTGACTGTTTTTCCTAGATATATGTACTTGTCCGTATAGTTCAGAGGGTTTCCTTTAATTTTGATTGGTGTTTCGCTGCTGTTCGTCATAATCATTGTTTTGCTTAAATTTATTTCTAAACCTGCATTTGTGCTAGTTTCCTGTAAGGATGTCATCATAAATTGTAGCTCTGAACTTGTCTCTGATAGTAGCGCTATGTCGTCGGCAAATCTTAGATGGCTTAAGAAAGCAACCTGTATATATATTCCTGATCTGCTCCAATCTAGCTTGCTGATTTTGTTTTCCAGTACGGCTATAAATATTTTTGGGGATAACGGGTCTCCCTGTCTTACTCCTCTCATTATGGGAAAGGTTGGACCTAAGGTATCTAGTTTAATTCTGCCCACGTTGTTATTATATATACTACTATTATTATATATACTATATATATATATATATATATATATATATATTTTTTAATATAAAGCCATATATTTATTCAAATACATTACATACTTATTTACGCACTCCGAGTTTTATTATTACGCTTTCCGAATCAATCCAGGCTCATACAAGCTACTATTTTAATATAATTTCCGATAAAACAGAATATATATATTTTTAATTCCTAGGGACATTGAAGGGTCGGTGGCTTAGTGATTACCGTGTTCGGATAGTGCGTCGTTCGACATTGATTCGAATCTTTTCAACTAGGTTGGGAGCTTTCGGCAAAGGAAACCACATCGTAATGAACATGGTGGAACATAGTGGTAGGGCGTTTTCTAAGCTCGTCTGACTAATTCCCACCCTCAAGTATTCAAAATCAGCCGCCAATATCCTGTAGGTGTGATTCGATAGCTGCACTTGAGAGAGCCAGTCTCACTAGCTTTAGCGTATTTACCTTCTTAGACCTTAGACATGGTCATCTAACATCAGATGGTCAAATGGTAAAACGCAGATTTTAACATATAAAAGGAGAGGCTTAAAGGTCGCCAGCGAGAACTTTCGACAATTTGTATATTTTGCGTCTGGTGCTGTTATTTTTGGAACGTACTAAGCCTACTACCAATGCAGTAACTTTGTCATGTTACAATTTAAAAAAATGTATTTATATTTTACGCTAATTAAACTGTAGCACTAAGATTAATCGAGTCGTCAACCTATTTACATCAATTGGCCGTTGATTGAGTAATGCGGGGAAGGTCGGACAATGACCTTAATTGATAAAAAAAATACAGGCCTCTGTTATATGAATTATATCATCTCATTTTAACAAATTATGAGTAAATGTTGCCTTCTATATTCAAAAGCACGTTCAATAAATTAAGACGTAGACGTTTTACAAATAAGGCAAATTGTAACGATTGCCAAATTATAGTATATATCGGGGCAGCCACTATTCACCAGCGATACCGCGCTATTGACTATGTCGGGGGTGTTACTAATGACCTCAAACGCTGTTGGTTGATGTTAGAATCTGTTCATTATTTACCTCGATGTGAGACGCCATTGGTTGGAGGTATCGGGTGTTTATGTATCTTGATGCCTTAAAAAGCGACTGACCACTAGAGGCTGTATATACACGCTCAGACAGTTGGGCTAATCACACCTAAGGATATTTCGTCGTAACTATTGTCAGTGTTGTGTTTCTGTATCGATTAACGTTTTATTCGATTGTTCTTGGTGGATTGAGCGATCAAATCATAACCATGACGTCACTATGAATGACGTCATACTTCTACGTGGACGCCATTTTATCGCTGCCCCGACGTATACATTTTAAAACTTCTAATCATCTCATCCATAGACATGTTCATATTTGTGTTCCATGTAATACTCCACACCCATCAAAAATGTAGTAGAAAATAAATCTCGTCAACCGTTATGTTCGTTTCTGAAGTTGCAACGCGTATATTTTGGGCAGGTATAATCGAAAAGACGGTGTTTTCAAAAAAAGCTCTTTCAATATATTAAAATTTATCAGTTTAATTTTTTTGAAGTTGACATATGTTTTTATCACGCTTTTATTAGCTTCACCTGTATGTATGTATGTAACCGACCCCTTTGAGCTCGATTTTGTCCTACTTTGAACGATCAGATTTAATTCAAACTTTGCACACCTGTCAAAGGTCGATGACAATGCAATAATCTTTTGCAATAATCTTTTTTTACTTAACTAAAAAATAATAGTTTAAAAAAACTAAAAAAACACGCTTTCATATAAAATCCAACTAAAAAACAGAAAATAAAATTTAATAAATTTGGATTAAGAATAGTGTAAATTAGAAATAAATGTATATTTTTGTAAAAAGTGACAAAAAAATGATAAAAATACTGATATCTGGAGGTGCTAATATTAACAGTGACGCATCGCATGTTTTTTTAAACTATTATTTATTTTTTTATATTATTATTATTTATTTATATATTGTTTATTTCAGAGCGAATTAGAATTTTCACGATGGCTTTTAACGGAAGGATTTTTTGTATGGCCATCAAAGTAGAAATACATTTTGTAATCCAAAAATGTAGTTATTATTTTCCATTTGATGAAGTATTTTCTTTCAATAAGAAACATACTGTCAGACATAATGAAGAGTCGTGTTGGCCTAGTGATTTGACCGGTGGAATATCATTTCGACGTCCGCAGGTTCGAACCCCGGCATGTACCAACGAATTTTTCGGAATTCGCGTACATTTATTAATTGGTAACACTATCGCCTGACGATGAAGGAAAACATCGTGAGGAATCCTTATAACCTGAGAAATGTTCTTGTAGTACTACTGTATGTGGGGAAAATTTAGAACTGTGGATTTCTCGGAGTTTGAAATCGCTAATACGTCGTGGGCTGGCGGGGTGATTACGCCCATACCTTCGTTCGGGAAGAGGGCTGTTTGCCCTGCAGTGGGTACTTACAGGCTGGTGATGATAATTGAGTTCAATTCTTACATGACTACATATTATAAAACAAAGTCCTCAGCCACGTTTGTCTGCCTGTTCGCGATAAACTCAACAATTACTGTACGGATGTTAATGCGGCTTTCAACAGTAGATGCAGTGATTCATGAGGAAGATTTAGGTGTATAATTTGTCGAGACGTTTTTTATTGGCAAGGCGGTGTAACGTCTGCGAGGCCCGCCTTTAAATAATAATTACTTATGAGTTTATTACAAAAAACCAGTTTTATACTAACCGTATACAACCTTGATCATCTTTAGACTGTAATCTCGCAAAATGGCGCAGCACTTCAACATTTAAATTATTGTAGTTAAGTTTAGGCGCCAGGTGAACCATAGATTTGACCGTTAATTCTCTGATAAATGAGTTTGTATCTAGAAAACCGTTTATTATCTGTGGGAATATTTTCTCATTTACCTGTAATACATTTTAAACAAATAATTTATTATACATTTTGTAGGTGGTAGAGCCACGCTGAGGCTATTACTGGTTTCAGCATAAATGGGTCGGCTCGCCCGGGGTAGTACCATCCTCTCATAGAAAACCGACGTGAAGTAACAGTGCCTGCACTGTTGCGTTTCGTTCGGTCAGTGAGAGCGCCGGAGGCCCAATTCCCTTCCCCCTTTCCTGTCCCCTCTCCCCCCTCCCCCCAAACACAAGCTGGCAACGCACTTGCGACTCTCCTGATGTTGGAAGTGTCTATGGACGGTGGTGATCACTTAACATCAGGTGACCCGCCTGTTCGTTTGCATCCTATGATATAAAAATCCAACGAAATAAATATTCCAGTTTTATAAATCAGAATATTCTATTTAAACATAAAATAATTATAATTAATATAAATATGTGGTATATACTTGACTTATAATTGTAAACGCTAAAAATTATATTTTAATTATTTAACTCAATATTTCAATTCAGATAACTTTAAAGGATAAAATGGAAATAGTGTTTTATTTCGTGTTTTGAATTAAAAAGATTATTTTAGAAATACTAAAGACATTATCATACATAGTTAAAACAAAGACCTCCTACTGCGTCTGTCTGTTCGCGATACTCCTACTGCGTCTGTCTGTTCGCGATAAATTCAAAAACTACTGAACGGACCTTCATGCGGTTTTCACCAGTGGATAGAGTGATTCATGAGGAACATTTTAGTATATAATTTGTCAGAGATATTTTTATAATCAAGGCGGGAGAAAGTCTGACGGGCCCGCTAGTTAATAATACTTGTTAAATCTTCTTCTAGTGAAAAATAGACAGGCCGTTTAATTGTCTGTATTTGGTTGTAGGTGATGAAATGAGTCGTTACATTTCAAAATGAGAGAATATCCAGTTTTATTCGTTCCTCATTTTTTTGTAAGATACAATTACAAATGTATTTAGTTCATTTTGAAATATAACTACACAAATATTTGATGGACTATATTAAACTTACTGTAGTATTCTGTAGGGGCATGATAAATTGGTCGAGCTGCTGAAGGAGACGTGATCGCGTTGTTCTGTCATTTGAAGCGAACAGTTTCACTACACAAGGAACTATCTCCTTCTGATATTCCTCTTCATCTAATAATTTACCTAACTATGAAAAAAATACAGAGATAAAATAACATTATGCCAATTTATTATTACTAGTGGTTGTTTAGCGGTCGAAATTAGACCGTAGATCATTAGTTTTTGAAGTCTCAATATTATAGACGTTTTTATACTATACCTGGCGATTGGTTAGTCGCTTGCAACATTTAAAGACTTGATACTTCATGGTCATATTTACCATATAAAATAATAATATCTAAACAATTACTAATAAACAACAAAGAGATTCTTAGTTAAAGTTTGTTCAAAGACTTTCAAAAGTAGGAACATAAACCTAGGTGCAATGAACGGTGCCGAAAGCTGCAAGGGGTGCTCCGGAGTTAATAACCTTCGTTAATAATCTAGACAATAAACCCTTTTTGTTCATGCTTCGAAAAATTATTCTTTGTTATTTGGTCGTTGTTACCACGTTTTTTCACGCTTCACTAAATACGGCCCGACGGTCAATGACACCGTTTTGCCACGTGCTTTAACAAATCCGCGAATGAAATGAATATAATTTTTGTGTTTGTCTAGATATTTAGGTCAAATATTAAGCACCTTTTTATTTATTTAAAACGAGTATCAAGTACTGAGGGTCATGAAAAAATGTTACTAATGAGTAACCAATCACGTGGTATAAAAAATGACTTTGGCTCCTCTATGGTAAGCAGTAAACAAGTTATCGTCAATGGTATGGAAAAATTATTAATATTTTCTATTTTTAAATTGATAACACTTAACCCCATCAATAGCTACAAAAAAAAGGATATTGGTTGAGAAATAGAGCGGCAAAAAAAACTTAATTGTTTTATCTGTGCCTATTTATATATAGAAGATACTAGAATACAATCAATTTATTTAATTTGTGTGACTAATTTCAACTACAAATTAAAATAATAAATTGTATTAAATAATGATATTTGTTCATTACTCCATCACAATCTTCAAGTACAAACTTACTTGACACTTGTCATTATACTTTGGCCAATTTAAATAATATCTTCATAAGTTATAAACACATATTTTTATTTTACATTGTTTATAGGGGCTTTTATTCCACCAAACATATGAGCCCCGTTGTTCCCTAATTTTTCTAGCTCTATCATGAGAGTCACTGATGAGGTATAATTATTTAAATAATATCTTCATAAGTTATAACACATATTTTTATTTTACATTGTTTATAGGGGCTTTTATTCCACCAAACATATCATCCCCGTTGTTCCCTAATTTTTCTAGCTCTATCATGAGAGTCACTGATGAGGTATCATTACCAGGTCATACAGCATCTTAGCTTCACCCGAACAGGGTTCAGCCAAGATGCTGTGACAAATACCTATGTTCTGACAGCCACTTTTTATACTATTCATCAATGACTCCCTTTCGATGCAGTTCTTAGCACACTCCATCATCAAGTGATGCACATCCTTAATTTTTCGGCATACATCGCAGTTGGGAGATTCTGCTTTCCTCATTAGGTATGCAAAACGTCTCGGTGGATAGTGCCCCGAACGGAGTCTTAAAGCTACCTTAACATATTGTTGGTTTAGGTTACATTCATTAAACCATGGTATATGAAAAGACTGACACTGTATTGTTTTATATCAGATACCTTTTTCCTTAGGGAACGTACCCAAACCACGTAACCCTATTTGACAACTTTTTAACCCCCGCCCCCCCTCAGTGACCATCCGTGGTATATGAGGAGACCCCCACCCTCCTCCTCTAGTTTTCACGTGGTAATTTATAATATGATTTTAAATCGTTTTTACAAACGGAAAGTTAAAAATATTTGGCTTATATTTGTCTTTATTAAATGTAAAAATGTAATCTATCTTTCCGAATAGTCAGTCACCGCGTCATAGATAATACACTATATACAGAAACACCGCGTCGTCGCACGATAGTTTGTCTCTGTAGTAGAGGTCGGGCACTAAAATAAGAAATTCGTGATTTTACAAAAAAATTGTCTGTAATCTCGATTTACGGACGATAATTTTACGTGATGCCATCATAAGAAAACTGATGAAAAATTTATTTTATGAATTATATTACGCTTAGGCTGATCACGCCTCTACATCGCTTGTTCCGCACCTTTGCTTGTACGCTAGGCTCAGGCGGAACGTGACAATGAGTCATGCTTTTTCGTGCGTGCAGCCGGCGGTCATCGATTTATAACAAGTTATCACGTCGAAATTACACGCTATTCGATTAATCTAATGAAATACATAAATACACTTTTTAGATTGAAATTATAGTTTAAGAGTAGATTGAATAAAACTGTTTTCAATGTATGGGAATCAATCTAAATATCTATTGATTTTCATTGGTTTTCGTTCTGAAAATTTTACAACAGTATCTTAACACATTATGCCACAAGTACCCTAAATAAGATGTACACTTTTACACTTCTTCAAATACAAAAAATTATGGACTTACTTACAACTTTCGAAAATAAGCGTGCCCCCAAAAAAGAAGTGACCAAAAGCCTGCTTATAGTTAGTTAGCAGTGAAAATAATGTATTACATACCTAGGTCAGTAAAATAGTCTCAAACCACCACATTTAATTGTTAGCCGAGACGATGCCGAGGTTGACAAACATGTGATTTGTGACTTTTTTACTGGCTTGGTTGGGTATACTATTTTTCAGCTCGACGGAGCTAGACTGTGGCAACTTAATTTAGTAATGTAGCCCGAAAGTTGCCATTCCGGCCGGAGGACAGAAATAATATTACAGATAAGAAAAAAGTTATATAAAAACTTATCGTAACAATAACATAATTTACTAAACAAGTATTTTTCCTTTCTTTCTGTATTGTCTGCATTGACAAGGAATCCTTGAATACATTGTACATATCGGCATCTTATTGCCCATCGAAGCACATTATTAGAGAGGAGCAGTTAAATGATTTCTTCAAAACCTTAGGAGATCATTTCATTGCAGCAGGCGATTACAAAGCGAAAAAAAGACGGTTAAATCATATGATAAGTGAGCACATTCTTGAAAATGATCGAAATTCACATATACTGGCATATTTTGAAAGCTTTAATCCAACTATACAGCTACAGGGTTTGCCTTGTGGAAAGCAAAATGGAAAATTAAACGATCCATTTCCGCTCCGCTAAGAAAAACAGCCAAAAGTTGGGCATGCAGTAACCAGGAGCAAGCTAATTTGTTTACATAACATCTAGCTGATGTTTTTCAGCCCCATCTTTAGGAAGGTGTACAGGTATAAGAAGAAAAATTCATGAGATTCCTTAACTCCCCAAATCTGGATCAATATACACGGTAATTACTTAGTGTAGCGGCGGTTGTGTGGCACGCTACTTATTTATCGTGGACGTTAATAAAAGAATTTTCACCTTGTTACAATTTTTAATGGGTATAATAAATACTGTGAGTGCGCGAGAATCGAATGTCGTTCTGCGAGAGTCGCTTGCGAGTGTGAAGTTCGTGCGGGTGCAACTTCAGAAAATGAACATTCCGAAACATTTAGTTACTTTCAATTATTTATTAATTAATTATTTATTTAATATCAATTAATTATTTAGTTAATATCAATTATTTATTTATGTAATATCAAATAATTATTTATTTAATATCAATTATTTATTTAATAATTCAATTCCTACTCCAAGAAATCACCTGGCCTCATTATTAATAAAGTTCCGCAAGAATTACCTGAGTGTCGGTTAACCCAATGACAGCAATTTTAATGTAATAGCAGGACGTCAACTAATATCACCCCTAATATAAATTTTCACAAATAATTATGCTACTAAAACCAGAAGATCCAAAATCATATAAGCCAATTAGCAATATGCAGTAGGCAGTTGCCTATACCAGCAAAATTATATGAAGTCTTTATATCGTTATGGATGTTATCAGAAGATAATACCTGAACATAAATAGGGATTATGTTGCCAGCACGCTACCACCCATCAAATTTATTGACTGAGAAATCAGATAGACAGGCCTTTCGAAAGTAAGAAGTTCTGCACTACTTTCTACTTGAACATATCACAGGTTTTATACATCAAGGTGCAGTAACACTACTTTTTAGCATGACGGAGCTGGAAAGTGGCAACTTCGTTTAGCGCAGGAGCCAGAAATTTGCCACTTTCCGGCCGGAGAACAGAAAAAATATTATCAAGTAAGAAAAAGTTATTTAAAAACACATTGAACACATATACAGGGACATTATGTACAAAAAACAAGTCTTTTTGCTTTCTTTCTGTATTGCAAGTATTGACAAGGAATCCTTGTAATATTTAATGAACGCAATGAATGTCCAGTCGATCGTACGACATTGTTATATCGGCACAAACTCTCGTCGATTTGCTTGTCAACTGCACTGCCCTACAAACTGTAAGTTTTCAGTTACCTGACGTTTTAGTATAAGTACGTCAGTGTTACTGCCTGTGAGTTTTAAAAGCGCGAGATTTCTTTTAGAAGATGTTGATTACGTGACGAAAACCTAACCCCTTCCCTCCCCCCTGTGACCAAGCGTGGTACTTGAAGACACCCCCTCCCCCCCTAAACCGGTTACGTGGTTTGGGTATGTTCCCTTACTTCTCTCATCAAAATATTCTTTCCAATTATTATAAAACCTTTCTTTCAATTTTGGCAGCACTTCCCAATAATTAACTTTAACATCTTTTACTGTACTGTGCGTCGACCCTAATTTTGCAATACGGTCAGTGTCTTCATTCCGCGAAGGAATCCATTGAAAAACCATTGACTGATTGTGAAATTGTTGCTTAAAAATATGGTTCAAAATAATATATGCTACTGATACGCCTTTATAACCAGTGGCACATCGAATCATGTGCTGAAGTGCACTTCTGCTGCCTGTTAAAATCACAACCCTTCTAATTTTACTTTTAATAGCATATGCATATACCTCTGCTATTGCATAAAGTTCCAATGGCATAATTGACATATCTTCAGTTATTGTATAACCCGCGGCAATAATATTTTTATTAGCCTCATAGTAAGCCAACCCTAAGCTATTATTACTTTTAGAACCATCAGTATACAATTTATACTAACCATAGCATATATTGTTTTAGTATATAAGTCATATTATAGCAAAGTTTTTCACAATTCCTTCAGCACTAAAATTCTTATTTATGATATGAATATGATATAACGTAAAAACACTAACCTTAAACATTGGAATGACAACAGCAGATCCAGCATCACCATAATGGAAAGCAGCAAGTAACTGAGGCAAGATTTTATGAATACACACAGATTGAGGGAAATTGTCTAAATGTGGACTCAGCATGGTGAAGAATTTTCCCTTCTCAATTTTGTCCTTTATCTGTATCTCTTCCAGGAACAGCATTGTGTCTATTAGATCGTTTTTAAAATATCCACTTATTTTACGACACCTGTGTAATGTTTATTTAAATATTTTTTATAACAGTATTCTAAATTAACAAAATTATTATTTAAAAAATATTATATATTAATATTTAAAAAACACATATACTGCAATACAATAACATATATTGCAATAACTGTGTGAAATTTCTGAAGAAACATAATTATACAGAACTTTTGTATTCACGGCATAATTATTAGGCATATATTAAATACATTTCAACTTCAATCTTTTTTTTATAATGCCCTCTCGTAAATATGATTTCTGCCAGAGTCAAGTAAATCATAGTAGAATAACTTTATAGGTAATATTACATTTTTCATGTAATTTAGTTCTAGTTTATTAATTCATTTAATAATGTACACAGGTTAAGTACCTAGTTATAACATCAGCAGGGTTTGGTCTCGATGCAGGATTAGCACTAACAAGCTCACAATATAGTGTACAAAGTTGTTTTGGTATCTTATCCATAGCTTTAAGTGAAGGCTGATTCTTGAGTGGTCCATTAAATGTCTCCCAGATAAGGCACCCTAAGCCCCACATATCTGATGAACTGTTATGGAATTAATATAAATATTAAGATGGTATTTTGTATGACACATGTTTAATGTGATGTTTCAGTAGCAATAAAATCAAAATATGTTTTTTTTTTGTAATGTAAAAAAGATTAAGAAGCAAGTAAGAGCCTTTTTACATATATGTATGTTTATACCATAAAACTATATCGAATATATTGCAAAAGGTATTATTTTTAGATTAAAATATCATGTCAAAACAACTTCTGTCAAAAATACATTGACATCATACAAAAAGCCTAAGAAAATATTTTATAGTAGCTAATACCCGCAACTTCATCTGCGTCATTTATTACCTCAACTGTTTTGTTAAATCTTAAAGGGAGTAGGCAGTCTTTTCGTCAATAACTCGCATGTGGGTTGACTTTTTCCGACACCTCTAACAATTATCATTATATTTCAATCAATTTATAAAAAAATCTTGACAAATTATATACCTAAACCTTCCCCGTGAATCACTCTATCGATTAATTAAAACTGTAAGAAAATCCATTCAATATTTTTTGGGTTTATTGTGAACAGAAAGACAGACAGACAGATGCGGGGTAAGATGTTGTTTTATAATATGTAGTGATAAAAAATTTTATTATTCTCATAATTTATTATATTATTTATAAATTTTACTAACATTTATTATGATTATTAAAATAAGCTCACCACTTAGTAACAGCTTTTAATTTAATTGGGTCATTCTTCTCTGGAGGGTCATATATTTCGAGAGCCGGAAGTATCTTTAATGGTATTGGGTTAGCAGCGTCTTGACCGGTTAGAAACTCAAAACCACCCAATTTCCATTCTCCAGCAATTGTTACAAATACAGAATACAAGCAAACATTGTTATGCCTCATTTTTCCGTCATTATTTAAAAAAGATAATGCTCTCTGTAAACAACCTCATAATTTTACTATTAGGTATAACTGAAAGTATTATTAAGCAGTAACCAAGAATTATTATTGTACTAATGAATATCTTTGATAATTAAATTGGATCACCAACATTTTGAAGTTTTTAAATATTCACATTATTAGTTATGCTCGAGCCTTTTCATGTATTCTTTCTGTATGTTATCAAATGTGTAGATAAATAAATGTAATGCATTAAAATGTTCTGACACCGAGGCAAAATTTTGTGAATTAATTTCTGGAATTATCATTTTAAATTCTATACCAGACAAAACAACAGATAATATTATATTCTATTACTCACAGTAATTTGGAATAAGCCCCATGCTAGGAATAAGTCCTTTTGTTGGCCTTCAATTTTCATATCCTCTAAATAAACTGACAAAGGCTGTACATACTCTGTAGCTATGTATAAAGATTTTTCACTTTCACAGCTATCTAAATAATGTAAAAGATTAGGATGTCTCATAGTCTTTAGTTTCTTTAGAGAAGTCTTCGCTATATCAAAGAGAGTTTCCGAACTCTTCTGCACATCAAATATAAATATTGACACTTCATCTTGGGTTCCTCTCTTTTTGCCTTTGTGTAGCGTCCAAACACTCTTGTCCTCTAAGGTACTCACGGGCTCTCCGATGTCGTAGGGAAAATCCTTTGTAGGATCCCGAGAGAAAAACGACCACATTATGCACTATGTTTGATATTTTATTTACAAATTACAAGCATAACCCGTTAACAAATTTACACACAACAATGTACAAACTGTCATACTATAAAATTATTAGACTAGTTATAAACGGGCTTAATCTAAATACTATAATTTTATTGATGTAAAATTGTAAAAAGTATTTTCTATTCTCAATTGTTGAGTGTTAGTCTCTGTGGTGTTAGTATTGAGTGATGACAAAACAGCGTTTTAAGATTTGACAGATGTCTTTTTGTAAACTGACGATCAGAGATAAATAAAAATTACTAACGTATGTGTATATACACGTTTTTAAATAAAACTTAATAACTGTCTCTTTAAAAAAAAATCTAAGTGAAATATTTTCATTTTAGCGCAATGTGGCAGCAAGACTACAATAGTGGCAACATTAAATGACAATGTGATCTTGATGAAAATAATAATATAATGTACATTGTCGATAGTGGGATCCTTTTGTACCTTTTTTTATTTTTTTTAACGTGGAGAACCCTCTTCACAGACATTGCCAGGTCCCCGGGGAGGTCCTGAACTGAGTCGACCTTTAATCGACTAAAAAAGTCCACGATAACCTACGCCGCACTATGGGAGTGCCTCGGGGTAGCGTGAGCAAGCTCCGAGACGCCCCCGGCGGCAGGCGTTTCCCGCGCCGCACCCGCTGTGGCAGCCCGGTTACAAGACTGCCTCCCAGCCCGCCGAACCCGTGCAATGGGAAGTCAGGACCCCCGCCCCTTCCCCCCTGGGTTCGGCTGGCAGCGGAGAGGCTAGGCCGCTCCGCCGCCGTCACACGATTGATTTTTTATCGAGGTTTACTCCTCATCCGCCTCAGCCTTCCTTCCTTTTGTACCTGCGTTATCTGGAGTTAAGATGATATTTTTTCTATTAGTTTAGATAAATATGTAATTACAAACACGTTATAGTCCAAGAATATGTGACTCAATGATAAGACGCGAACATGAGATTTCATGAGACCTTTCAGACAACTTTTAGATTGGAAAAATAAAGGTTTAAACGGGTTTATACCTTATTACCACTCATGCCAAGGTGAAACCCCTTATATGATTGGACTATCACTAATTTTAAAGTTATGTACTCATTACATACCATACTTATAAAGCAAGTTACTGGCAAATGCGTCAGTTACGCCTTGCCAAAATCAAGAAAAAATCATTGCCAGCTGTCAAACATTATTTCGATGTAGTTTAGGTTATGTAAACATATTAAATTATTTCTTATGATTTCTTCGTACATTTTAGCAAATCTTTGCCACTTGAAATAAATTGTTGAAGTATATAATGTCTAAGTCAGTGGCTAGATTAAAGTCCATGAAAAAAGTAGCGGACAAAATTGATCATTCTTCAAAACTAAGAACCAATATACCCGCAGGGATGGCTGCTGCAGGCCCACCCTTGGGCCCGATGCTTGGTCAGGTAACAGAATAATTTTCTGTATACAAAAGTACAAAACACCTTTGTAAGGAAACAGACAGCTGCATTAATACTACATATAAATTTGTTTTTGTATATAATAATGCCCTATTTACATGTTTAGTTTTCTCTACTAATTTGTATTCTAATGTATGTATAAATTACAAGAATAATAACATTTTACTGTTGCTGTTACATTAATTTTATCTCCAAAAAATGTATTGTTTTTTCAGCGTAATATCAATATTGCAGCATTTTGTAAAGACTTTAATGAAAAAACTTCCAACATTAAACAAGGTGTACCATTACCCACTCGAGTTAAAGTGAATTCTGATAGATCCTATCAACTAACAATACATCAACCACCATCATCTTACTTCTTAAAACAAGCTGCTGGGATTAGTCGTGGTGCGATGGAACCTGGTGAGTATAATAGATTAGTTTATTTTGCATCATCAACATGGTATATGTCATCCATAATGAAAGAAGCCTTGGGTGCTGTATTTTGTTGCTACAAGCAATGCGTTGTCACAAATAACCTTCAGGATATAGTGTAGCACTTTCAAGCGTAACATGAAGAGACATTTACGCAGACTGGCATGACAGCGGCAACCGGCGAGGGATGGTGTGTCTCTCGGTGGTTGCCGTTTTTAGATTGTATTGTGTTTACCATCAGTAACAGTAAGAGCCTGTCCAGATGAAGCGATTTACGCGCGAGTCGACTCACGCGCTTTAAAATATATTGCGTTCAGATACCGCGTTTTACGCGCGTTTCTACTCTAGGAAACGTCGCATACGTCGTACGGATAGATGACTGACGACTATGTTGACTCGCCACTGATTCGCGCGTAGTACTGGACACAGCAATGGGGCCTGAGTATGAGTCGAGAGTCTCGCTCATTGCACGCGTTTTACGCGCGAGTTAGGAAACGCGCCGCACCATCTGGACAGGATATACGTAGCTCTAGTATCTCGAGTACGCGCGTGTCTACACGCGAGTTAGGAAACGCGCCGCACCATCTGGACGGGATATACGTAGCTCTAGTATCTCGAGTACGCGCGTGTCTACACGCGAGTTAGGAAACGCGCCGCACCATGTGGACGGGATATACGTAGCTCTAGTATCTCGAGTACGCGCGTGTCTACACGCGAGTTAGGAAACGCGCCGCACCATCTGGACGGGATATACGTAGCTCTAGTATCTCGAGTACGCGCGTGTCTACACGCGAGTCGACTCGTGCGCAAAACGCCTCATTTGGACAGGCTCTTACAGTAAAAAAGGGTACTTACGTATTAAGGCCACCTCAATGCACTCGCAAAAATAAATGCAACTGTAATTTCTCAAATCGTTTATTTTTGCATGATAGAAAGTAAAATCTTTGTTTATGGATATAATTATGTATGTTAAATTATGACGGATGGTTTCTTTTTTGTATAAATAATCAATGTATGTATGTGTTGTTATTAAACATATTTTTTCATATAAAGTAAGAGATCATGACCTTACAATATCTGTATTTTACAGTTAAAGAAACATCTGGTAAAATAACATTAAAACATTTGTATGAAATAGCAAAAATTAAACAACAAGATCCACCATTAGAATGGAAATCATTAAAAGAAATATGCACTATGCTGATAGCTACCGCTAGGACATGTGGCATTGAAGTCGTTAAGGAGTTAGATGCAAAGGTATGTTTTTTTAATTTGTACATCTTTTTATATTACTACTTTTTATTTACTTTTTATATTGTTGTCCTAGCCAATTGGTTGGTTGTGCTAGATAATGGTATATGACATATTACTAATGTGTACATATATTAATTGTAGTAATTAATAGCAAAAGTTAAGAATTGAAATATCCAAAAGCCATAAGGTGATATGCATGTTGCTGTACAAAAGTTCAAAATCAGTCTTTTCACCAGTTATGATATGTTTTCTTTTAAAATACAAAATTACAAGGTTCCATGAGTTCCTCAGTTTTTGATATTTCTGATAGCCAGAAATGTAATTTACACATCAGATTATAATAAACATCTGGGCTTATAATTAATGTTAAAATGAATTGTGTCTGATTTGAAATACTCTATTATACTTTTTAGGAATATGGTGAGTTTCTAGATGAAAGAAAAAAGACTGTAGAAGAACAGAAAAAGATGTTACAAGAAAAACGTGAAGCCAAGATGTTAAGAACTGCTTAATATGTGTATAGTAGATTAATTATTATTAGTGTGTATATGATGTGTAGTTATTTGTTAAATATAAAAAAATACCTTTATGCAGTATTTTCATTAGAAAAAAATACAACAGATGTTACCCAAAATAAATTTTATTTTCATTATATATTTTAGTCAATTGGCTGATTATTTACATATATATCGTAACACCAATGATCAATGTCAATATTTTTTTACAATTAAAAAAAATACAATTGTCAATTTCCACAAATAAAATGTGCATACAATATAATTTATACAACCATTTCATAGAATAAACAACCTACCAATGACAATTTTTTATCTACAAGTTACAACCATCAAATAAAAAATATCTAAGGATTAATAGAACTCATGGTATTTCTTAATCTAATAGCCAAATTCTCCAAACTCCACTCTCAATAATTTATATTCAATAAATGAAACAGAACAAATACTTATAATATGGCGTATATAGCTTCCTATAAGTACAGTATCACATATAAGACAGTCTCATGAGAAGATGCCATGACTTTTTTTTTTACTTTTTATAAACAAACCATTAAATAAACTTTCTTAAAAACACAACACTTTACAGTTTAAGCTTATACTTATTAGTATATACATGTCACTTATTAAACAACAATAAGATCATATTTTCAGAAGATTCTATATATTCTATAAGGATGTTACCATAACAGTTGGCACATCTATATTATCCCATTTTACTATATAACTCATCGCTATCGGGTGATATAGTATGATTGATGTTAAGTTTCATATTGTAATCCAATGTGGAGGAAGTTGTAGACGTTTACTAGTATATCATAAAACAAAACAAAGGTAACAAACACAGAAAACTAACATTTCAAATTACACACAAATGAAAAATAACATACATTTGTACTGCAAATAAAAGTTTTGTACTTAAAACGAAAGCTACTTAAAGAAGTAATTGTAAAGGAACAAATTTGAGTATAACCCTACTATATTTAGAGTCCAGTCATTAATTTTGATAGAAAGATGACTAAAAACATCAGCAACTATGTGTAGAACGTTTAAGTTTTGGAGAATTTGGCAACACTTCTGGCAGTTCAGTGACCTTGTCTATTGTAAAATCGGGCAAGTCTGATGAGCAATCTTCTTTCTGTAGTGGGATCCAGACAGTTCCACCTAATTCTGCTTCCTTGCCACCCTGAAATGATATGATAATTATCTAAACTAATCTCTGTGACCAGTTACAAGTTAGATTGCATATAAATTCACTGCAGTTCTTAAAAAGTGTATCAAGAAAATGTCATATTTTCAATAAAGTAAAACTATTCATATTGTGATAAGCATCGTTAACTCGTAATATAATAACGTAATAACATAGTTAACTCGAAGGAGTTTAGAATTAATAAACTAGCTCCGGTCGCGTTTATTTATTTATTTTAGTGAATACTTATAGCAAAATGCATATTTTTAAAATTTTTCTGGATGTTTTAAGTCCAATTTTCACGCATCAAATTTATGAGGACCAGTTGAACGGTAGAAAACAGTTCAAAGTCCAAAGATAAGTATTACATAATTATTGTACTCTTGTTAGTGTGATGATAGTGATAGTGATATGATCTATCTAACACATTAGTATTATGTGTTTATGTTAATGACAATTCAGTATAACATCTAAAAGAATTATAAGAATGGGAGTTAAGGAATAATTTTTTATTTACATTATTTAACCTAAGTAATCAAATAATTTAACATGTAAGTATCTAACATCCTATAACACTTCATAATGAATCTATACTAATATTAACGATTTCATATTAAATGAAATTATTATTATTAAATTAATATTAAATATTTCATAGTCTGTTGGTAATGGATAAATTCAAAAAATAATTAACCAAGATGAAAAAGTCTTTCTCTTATATACTGCTACATTATCAGTGAGTGCAATGGACCGAATTTTGGTTTCAAAATTTATATGAACGTGAGCGAAGATGCAAACAAAATATAATATGCGAAATAATAAAATTTTACAAATCATATAATATGGACATAATTAAAATTATTAGACGAATATAATACTGAGTAATAAATTCGTATGGAGCCACTGGCACCTTTATAATTAATTTATACACTTTTTATTACGTTATATGAATAATTTTATCATTAACAATCTAAAGTTTCGACACCGCGTTCATCGACGTAGGTTTTAATCTTTTAATGAGGCAGAAAGGAAGACATCCTGAATAAACCATATAGCGAGGTGGTATTTTACAGGTTAGGTCTGATGCCCCAGAGTGGAGGCCTCGAGCATTCTACTAGCGCGATACAGTGACACTGCACTATAGATGTACATATAATGGAAGGTTTTATATTATTTACCCTTACTTTTTAAATTTTTGTTGGCTAGTTCTAACTAAATTGCAAGATTCGAAATACATGTACGAGTTAGTGAGGCACACATGTTGGTACACATCAAAATTTAAAAAAAATGAGTATCACTTATTTCACACCACATTATTTTAAACTAATTTTATTTCATATAATTTTTACGATATCGTCAAAAATGAACCTTTAGTTAGTGGTTGTAATTTTAACGTCATACGGTATTCCTTTAGTGTTAATTATGTAAGTGGTCTAAATCAAAAATTTAAAATACTTCTATAATTATTTATTTATTTAAGGTCCACAAAACTGAGTTCTTAGCACAAAAATGGACACGAACCCTTTTATATGTGAACACAGCATGCATAATATAAGAAGACAAATTCATAGTATTAATACAAAGAAAAAATAAATTATATTAAACATTTAAATACATTTTTTTTTCTAGTTGAGGCCAAAGAAACACAAACAAATATATCCAATTTGAAACGTAAACTATTACAAAAAGAAAGCATGCGATACAAAGGGCAACGTTGGCCTGCGTTAGTTCTTGCTAATGGTAGATGAAAAGTTTCCCCTGTTAAGTAAACGACTGCCTATATGTGGGACACTCAAGGGTATTTTTTGAAGAAAATTGAAGATTCTAAGAAACCATTTATCAATTTCTATATAAACATTCCATCAGCCACCTTTCTACGAGTCTGTAATGGTAAACGAAACGTTCTATTATGAATTGATAGAAAAGTGTAGAAGAAGAAATACATTTTTCATTAGAAAACATAAAATTTACGTAAAAGAGGAAGACCAAAAATATACGTCAATATTACATTACTTCCATTATACCACCATCATCAGACAGAAAAACGTAAATATATTATGTGTTTACTACCATACATCTCCAGTTTTTCAGGAACATTTTAAGACTCTTAAAACATCGAAATAATAAAAATGGATTACTTTTTAAAAATAATTAATATATGTTCATGAATTATTACATTAAAGTTATTGTTTAAAAAAAAACTCATAATTCTTTATTGTTTTAAGTCATTTATAGGCCATTGAGTTAATTCTGAAAATGGTCTAAGTCAATACAAGTTTTAAAAACAACATTTTCGTATGAAATTCAGACAAAATTCCAATATTCATAATAGATTTCCATATATCAAGACTAAAAAAATTATAAATTAAAATGTCGTATAATGTAAAAATATTTTTTAATTCGTTCAAATGCAAATCATTAAATATGTCGACACAAGAAATATGTGACTATAATTATGGAAACATATGTTCACTTTAGTTTGTTTAGCTTAGACTCGCGATGTTGCAATCAACCAAACAGACTCAAACCGAGGTTGGCCACTTGGCACTCATGAGTTAGTTAGTTAGTCATACTGTTGAATGATAAAATATATTTATGTTTTTCAGCCATTATTTTGGGATAGAGTGTGAAAAATTGTAAAAATCATGATTGAACGAACATACATGAACTTTAACCTCGAATAACTTTTAAACGAGTCGACTAAGCATGAAATCAGACCTTTTTTGTAGATCGTCTAATTCCCTACAAGTACATGTTTTCAACTTCACTGGACGATAATTCGTTCGAGTGTAATAAAATTCGAAATAAAAACTAAAATTTTCCTGTATTATTTATATAAGAAAAATAAAAATCACGAGTCCTGCCTCTTAGTATTAATAGTAAAAGCTCAAACTTTACCAGAGTTTTTTTAAGGTAACCAAAGAAGAAAAAAAAAGGTTTTTTTTACCTACCCTACTATCTTAATCACTCGCCCAAAAAGCCCTGTAAAGCTGTGGAGGCCCGTTAGGCAAAAACAACTCTAAAAAAGAAAGAAAGTATTTTGTAGGGTTACCTTAATGTCAGTTTCCAATTTATCGCCAACCATGATGCAATTGCGAGGCTCGACACTGAGCAGCTTACAGGCCTCGAGGAATATGTGCTGGTCGGGTTTCTCCCACGGCAAGTCCCCGGAGACGAGCACGCAGTCGAAATACTGACGGATCTCGAGCCGTTCGATCTTCTGCCACTGGGCGCGTGACGGGCCGTTCGTGATCACACCGAGTAGGTAATCCTCCCTGTGCCACATTCATCGAGCAGCCTTTCATTATTTACTGCTCCCACTCATGCTGCAACTCAGCATATTATCAAACAACGGAGGCCACTTCGTTTTATACACGCAAATGGCTCAACCAGTCAATCAGTAAAATCACTCAAACAAACGTAAATACTGGTCATGGTAAAGTTATATAACACTTTATTATCATAAATGTAACAATTGATAGATCGTGCAAGAGTTCATCAACTTTTATGATATCTACATGACCAATAATTCACATACAATTTATATGAGCATATAAACTGTATTTAACTTAGAATTAGTTTAATGCTATGTTGAAAGTTATGACACGATGGCATTACGGTTTCTTTATGGATAATTTGTTTTCAATATAGCATTAGTCATTATGTCGGTTGAGTAGAACAATGGTGAAAGTAACAAAATAAATTAAAATATTGATAATTTTTATCATTTCTTTCACTTTAAATCGTTTTACATCTTTCACGATTGTCCTATTTATTCAAGGGTTTGAGGTAACGGTATTACCTTCTCCATGATGCACTTCCTCACATATTTTATAATAACAATTCAAACCTAAGTGTTGCGCACGCGGCGCCCCGAGTTTAGTCACTCGTTGAGCAACAACTGAACTGTTGAAAAACAAGTCATTAATTAGCAACATGCGCTGAAAGCCAGCCACGCAATTGTGAAGGCATTGCTTAGAAAATCGATTGTTTGAAGTGCAAGTTCAAAGCATCGTCGGGCGCGGTCAGTACTTGGATGGGTGACCGCCAGCCAACACCGCATGACGTTAGCTTTTTGTTGTATTTTTTAAATCAAAATATTTTTTCCATGTAATACAAAAGTTTCACTTCTATCGTGTATCTTTACGACACACCCTGTTTTTTTTAATAATTATAATGCCTTCACAATATCTCGGTGCTGGCTTCACCACAACAGATTTTTATCAAATATTACTGCATTTATTTATATCATAGTATTATGTGGCATGCATGATGAGTCTTACATAGCAAATCTATATAAGACTAATGTATCACTGTAACGCTAATGATGACGAATATGAGTCACAGACCGTAGTGAGCGAATGATCAATGGGTTATTTTGTTTTTCGAATGAAATATATGAATAAAACATTATACCACATAACACCATGCACAATTATAAATATTAGCAGACGAATTTTCAATTAAAACTTATAAATTCTTCAATTAAAACTTATAAATTCACGAATACAATAATTTCAATACCCTATTTTTTATGGTAAAAACTAAGTTATGGTATTTTCCATACTGTGGTCTAAAATTGATTTTTTGTTATTCCTTTAGGACAAATTATTCACGAAAATTGTTCCGCTATTTTAACACTTCCTTGTTTTAAACACTTTAAATTAACTTTTAATCCACACACATAATAATTCATCTGTGCGTTAAAACAAAGAAATTAATACATCAAATTGACCATTAAATGGTGTGATTATGGAGAAATATTTAGAAATTCTGTAAATGTACGAAATATTTCTTCATAACATAGCTCATCGTAATATAAGTAGAATTGTCTTACCTCAGCGATACTAATAGATGGATGACATCGATTGTTAGTCTTAAACATTGAAATCTCAATTTTACCCATTCAGCAGATATGTTTTCTGAAAAAAAAGCGTGTCCGTTTTATTTTTCAAAGTTCTGAAAAGTTTGACCGATCGTCACGAAATTTGGCACCCTCAATGTTCTTTCAAAGAGTAAGTTATATTTATAGTAACAACTCCTTATTCGCTTTTTCACTATTCGCGAATTGAAAAAATACGACCCATTTCCTATATTCACCGCTAAAGATTTCTTTATTCGCGGATCCAATCGGTACATCGGTACGTACGTATGTATCGTAAACATACAAGAATCGAAGGAAGGACTGAAGCCATATTGAAATCATTCTGGGAAAAACTGTGGCCTGTTCTGACGAATGCAACTGCGAACTGCAAACGAACTGAAATTGCGAATTGAATGAAACCGACTTGGAGAAAATGTTAAACTCACAGCCCATTGAAGAAGAGTTCAACAAGCACTGGAAACGTGACAATAAATTTGAAAAATCTTAGTGAAGGTATAAGAATGGCAAATGAGCTATGTGATTTTTTTATGAAAATTGATCCGTCTATAGAACGAAGGGTTATTTTTAAGAGGCGAATTGCTAACGCCACTGCTGAAACCAGTCCGAATTGCAGAAACTTTTAAAAACTGCTAAGCAAAAAAAATTACAATATTCTTGAAACCATTGCCTAAGCCTCAAGATAATAGTTAATCAATATGGTCAAAAACTACAATTAGATTGTTTTTTTATATTTTTTTATTTTTCACCTAGTTACGTTTCCCCTATAATCTATACCTTTATATATAAATTTCTTCTGTACATGTGTATGTCACTGAACTCCTAAACGGCTGGACCGATTTTGATAAAAATTTGTGTGCGTGTTCCAGTGGATCCCACAATGGTTTAGATTCACAATTGGACCCGGTAGGTGGCGCTGCGGTTGAATTTTTTTTATTATCAAGGCAGGGCTACCTACGTACAGCATATTCTATCTATCTACTAAAATAAATAATAAAGCCACGGGCACGGTTATAAGTATGAACATGATTTGGTAAAACAAAATCTATTTTCCTATATCCTTACTAATATTATAAATGCGATTGTGAGTTTGTTTGTTACGCTTTCTCAACCAATTAACATGAAATTTTGTCCACCTGATGTTAGGGGTACAAAAAGGACATAGGGTGCCTTCCATCCAGGGAAAAGAACAGTTCCCGAGGCACAGGTCAAATTTATACTCAAGCGAGGAAAGACGCATGCCCACCACGTCTGATATTCTGATAAATGATATTCATTCCGATAATAATGCTTGAATAGTTCTAATGTATTAACATTAATTATTGAAAAAGTTATGAATTTATCAAAGAGAGCACGTGCTTATTAAAATAAACGATATTAGTGGAATCAACCTCACGATAAATCCATGGCCAAGCGAACGAACTGTGTAAATTGAATCATAGTTTCATCGTCGACACTCGTATTATTGATGAAAAACAATACATATGATATGAGTAAACAATATTTGGAACACAGCCTCCGTTGGTAGGATTTCGTTGTTACCTAAACAACTAACCTAACCTATTTACAGTCTCTTTGAGAATGAGAGTGGTTACGTACATATTTGGCCGCATATATAAACAACACTTGGGACGGTACGTTACAAATACATTTCAAAGGCCTTCTCTCAGTTTATACATGATCTCATTTCACAGATCGTATCAGTTTTGTTCACGTGTACTTTTCTTAAGATTTATTATTATCTCGATCCTAGCGGCTGTTATAAATCTCTGACATGCCCACTCTCAGACCGGACGTTTAACTAAATACAAGAAGCAGAATCAGACTGTTGAAAACAGTATTTTATTTTGGACTAGCTGATACCCGCGTAATCGTTTATTACCTTAGCAATATAAAATAAAATACATGTATAGAAAAAAACATATCCACCACATCGCTTTCCCCACCTATCTCGTCCCTTCCTAAAACTTCAATACGCTTATATTAAACTAGCTTCTGCCCGCGAATTCGTCCGCGTGAAATAGTTACTTTGGACTAACGCTCAAACGCAGCAGAAGCTCTCAAAGGAAAAAAAAAACAATTTAGAAACATTCTTCGTTGTTTCTCCAGTCCTGTTGGTCATAGCGTGATGATATATAGCCTAATGCCAGCTCAATAAATGAGCTATCTAAAACTGAAAAAAAATCTCAAATTAGACCATTAGTTCCTGAGATTAGCGTGTTCAATCAAACAAACAAACCCTCCAGCTTTATAATATTAGTATAGATGAAGCTAACGTGATTTTGTTTTTTAGATAAGGACCAAGTGTGTAGGATGTAAAACTAAAAAATAATTAGCGAAATCTATCAAGTATGTTTTCGATTGAAGCACGCACGATATACCTTTATCATTTTATTTTTTCATTTTTATATAAGAACTAGCGGGCCCGGCTGACGTTGTCCCGCCCTGATTACCCCCCCGCAACCCCCCTTGTGGGTGGAATTTCGTAAAATCCGTTCTTAGCTGACCTCTACTCGGCGAAAGGAATATTCCTACCATATTTCAAGTCGCTACGCCTTATGGTTCCAGAGATATCATGATGAGTCAATATATAGGTGGGAATCTCTTATATGGATGAAGCTAACGTGATTTTGATTTTTAGATAAGGACCAAGTGTGTAGGATGTAAAACTAAAAAATAATTAGCGAAATCTATCAAGTATGTTTTCGATTGAAGCACGCACGACATACCTTTATCATTTTATTTTTTCATTGTTATATAAGAATAAGAAAATATATAGGTTACTGGATGACACCTATATCCTCTTTACTAATAACTTGTTAAATATCTAAGTATGTACCATTTTGCTAATCATTACTACGGTATACATAGCATCGCATGAGTACGTGGTCTGGGCATGTGCCAAGTTATAGTCATTCTTAGACGTAGCATGATTCGTTGTTTTGTATTTCACAAATATCCATTGCGAAGTTACACGCTATATTAACATTATTAAACATAACACCAACAAAAGTGAACATAAAAATATATATGAATAGTACTAACTAGCAATATGTTTATAGTTTTTGGGTAAGGAGTTGCGCCACAAATGCGTTGGCCATTCATCTAAAGCGTAGGATTCATCATCGGGACACGCTCTGAAGGCGCGCAGAAATGAACATCCGCTCTCCACGGCTTCTTCTTTTGATAGACCATACTGTTGCTGTAAGGTCTCCACAAGCTGTAGACATTTAAAAACCTATATGTATATATATATATATATATATGTATATACATATACATTCCGTTGTATATAATAAACGTTAAACACTAAATAAATATTTCACAATAGTACATTTCATTTGTAGGTACAATCCTCGCCAAACTTTTTGACCGCTCTGAACACAGTTGCGCACATCACAAATTTAGGTATAAATACATATCATTACATAGTATAAAACAAAATCTTCTGCCAAGTCTGTCTGTCTGTGTCTGTCGCGATAAACTCAAAAAGTACTGAACGGATTTTCACCAGTAGATAAAGTTATTCATGAGGAAGGTTTAAGTATATAATTTGTCAAGGTTTTTTTTTATTATCAAGTTGGGACATCGCCCGGCGGATCCGCTAGTGATATATAACATTGGAACAACTTAAGGATAAATATAAATGCCAATTTTGGATTTCTATAATAATATTTGGCTTTGTTTTGTATTAATTAAGCTCTTGATTATAGCGCAAGCTCGAACTTACGTCTATATTCAGAGCGGCCAAAAAGATTGACGAGGACTCTACATTTAACTTGTATATAGTGAAATATATTTTACATTAACATTGGTGAGACAGGAACAGAAAAGATAACTTTAAATCTATTGTAAATTTACGTGTTGCTGACAGTGACATATAAAAACTCAAGACGCACAGTCTAGAATAAAAGTAGCGCTCAAACCGGCTGCAAAAACTCCCCAATATACATACGTGGTTACACTTATGCGATAAATTTATGATTTTGCAAATACAACCTTAACTAAATGATTTAAAGTTGTTTTTACAAGGACGCAAGCGACGCGAGACTATTTGAAATGAGTGCATAATTTTATACCGAGAGTTCTGAGTCGTTGAGTGTGCATCTTGGGTTATTATATACATCAATGGTTGCTGAATATGTTTTACTTTATGAAAATGTCAATATATTCATGTAATTGTGAAGTAAATTATGTAAACGTGTACCTAACAAAATATCAAGTTACTGCACGGTATTTGTATAAGGAAATGTTCCTGTTCCGTAAATAACTTTATGGGATCAACGTCTCTCTATTGGTTCAGTTCACTCACCTGCAAGACGTCTTGGCACAGCTTCTCAGTTGAGAACTGACAGTTTATAATGTCTTGTTCTTTTAATTACGTACAGATTCAATAAAAACAACAAATTGCATTCACATTTATAAAAACTTTATTGATTATGTATCAAACATTGTTATGTGTATATGTTATATACGTGTACATAAAGATAACAATACTTTCGACACCCGTAATGCTTATTTACAGCAAATAAAATGAAAAAAAAAAAAAACAGTGAATTAAAAAAAGAACAACAAATTCTGAAAACAGTAATATATTCCTTAAATGGCAATGTAACATAACTCAGAAAGCTGAAATCTTTTAAAATGAATAAATAAGTCTTGTCATACTATATGTGAAAGGTATTTTTAGCGATAGTGTGTATTAATATAACTAAACTAAACATAAGGTTAACTAAAAATGGTATCAGAAAGACCAAGCTTCATGTCATTTCTTGCAAAAAAATACCTAATGAGACAATTTTGGAAAATAAAACATTCGCTAATTAGATCCATATCCATAGAACGGTAGGAGTGTTCATTTATTAGTCTTGGTTAATTATTCAACCCATTTTATGAGAAATAAACATTGTGCATTTTTGAGTTATGTTATTTTACTTTTTAAAGGATGAACTTGATAACTCATATTAAACAAAATTAGACTGCAATCAAAACTGACACATACCTACCAAGTTATTAAGAAAGATATAAAAAAAATTAATCTCCAAATAATTTCTTTCCTAATTCCATCAAGCGATGATTTCTGCACATCTTCAGTGCACCTGCTTTCTTAAGAACTGGGATGACACTTTGATTAGAGTCAACTAATCTACAGAGGAAATCTTCAAATGCTGATTTCACATTTGGTGGAAGAGTTCCTACTTTAACTTTAGCAAGCATTTCAACTATTCCCTCTGCCCATCCACTCTCTATAGCAAATTCTGATATCCACGGGACTATAGTAAGTACACCACTCATGGTTTGCATTCCTAGGAACCATAGGTCTGCTATCTCATTCCAATGCTCTTTATAACTCATCGATACAACTAGGGCACTGGGATCATTAGATTCATCTACAATGTATGCATCCCACAAGAACCTAATCGTAGACTGAATATATCTACATATTGAAAAGTCATTTTTTTTCACTTTACTGGCTTGCTGTTTAAGTAAGAGGAGTCCAAGTACTGCCAAATGTCCATGGAGTACAAGGTTTTCAGGTATATCTTTTAATTCTGGTAAATTGTTAAATATAAATTTAAGAAGAGTATTGAATAGTAAGCTGTTCTCAACAACTTTTGGAGCTAACACAGTAAGGTTCATGAATATATTGCATAAGCTAACCATAGCAGCTCTGGAATCTTTCATATCTTCTAACAATTTAGGATCTAACTCTGGTTCAGGTTGAGTTTTAACTTTACCTCTTTCTGATTTAGGCACAAGAGGTTTCTTATAATGTACAATGGACCAATGAAAGTTCATAGCTTCATAAATAATATCTTCTTGTTTTAAATTCAATACAATATCTCTAGCTTTGTCCTCAACAACCAAGTGGCAGAGTGCTGGCAACATTAAGCGAAGTAGATCTATTTGTCCCATTAGAGTGGTATCCCAATCCATAGGTTCTCCCTCTGACTTATTCTTTTCTGCCAATTTTCTGGATCTATAAGCATGGAAGGAATCATTGGCAAGGGTGAACATGAATGGAAGTAGAGCGTATATTTGTTCCCTCATAGCTGTAGTTTCTTGTGCAATCCAAGCAAATAACACTCTTACCATGGCACAAACAAACACTTTTTCAGAATCAGGAAGCTTGTCTTTATTCTTATCGTTTGATACTTTAGTTAATATAGATACTACTGCATTGAATGCACCTTTAAGGCTTGTGTAAACAGATTGTTTCTCTTTTTGTTCTAATTCTAGTTGATCAGTGGCCATATAATTAATTGATAATTCTAATACAATGAAGCAAGCAGTGACCAAATCCCCATTTGCAAATGCCTGTTTGAAACTTCTGTCTTCCAGTTGCATTCTTACTTCAATAGCGCAAAGTTGAAGCAGTAAAAGGAAGAATTTCTTTGGGTTCTCATCATCACTTAAAGACCATTCTACTCCGAGGAGATCTACAATATTTGCTGCTAGTTTCAACGCTGGATCTCTTTGGTTTTTGCCAATTTTACTTGTGAGTATATCATTTAGAGCTCTATAGATGCTTTGAGGCCATGTTTCATCAGATGATCCTGGTACCACTGTAGACTTGTTGCAACTGTATAGGAGAGCACTCAAGATAGTAGCTAATTCAAATTTCCTTTCAGATTGATCTGTTGCAAAATCTAAAGCTATTTTATTTACTAAGGCATGAAATGGTTTAGGATCATTACCCCAAGCCGCTGGACCATATCTACTGACCAGTTTCACAAGAATATTGAGAGCTTCATCTGTTTGAAAGCTTTGATGTGAATAAATCTCAGACATTTTTGTAATGGCTCCCACTTCTATAAGCGCCTTTTGACCGGCTTCATGTTCAGCTATACATTGTAAACATGTGTATGCTTCACTAATAATTATGAGATTATCATCATAGTCCTCATTGTCAGAGGTTTGTACTATATCTAAGAACACTGGTATATTGGCAAGCATTTCAGGGTGTGTTGATAGCTCAGGATCATTGCAGAAAGTTGTGAGTACGGAGAGTGCAACAGATTTGTATACAGATGGAGGACAGTCATCCTGTACGTTTTTGTTAGTCAATAACTTTTTTAGAAACTTGAATCCAATTGCTTCAAATAAAGCTTTCTTGGCTACTGAATTACAATCCTTGCTCTTTACGAGTTTGGTCACCATAAAGAGCGCAGCGAATTTTTCCGTATCGCTTTTCGCATTTTTCAATATAAGTATACATTTCTGTATTGGTTCTGAGATGTCACCCATTGTCACAACACTTGACACGATCTCGAAGCCAGTTAGCGATCCACTGAACGCGCGTAGCCGCTGTAGAATCGCACCAGCAGCTACTCGATCTACATCACGTTTATAATTAGCGTGACTTCTATTCCAAAATATCTAAATCTGGACGTCGGACTCACGTTCTCCAACTATGAAAATTCTATATTTAACACGCGCTGGAACACCGCGATACACTTGTGGTGCATGTAGCAACAACGGACGACGTACCAATATTGAACACCTCTTATTATGAATTTCAGGCACACATAACTACGTAAAAACAAAGAACGTATTATAGAAAAACTCGTGCAATGGCCGATGACAGCGCGCGCACTTCGTTCCGTAATACCATGACCGTGGCCAATGTCAAAATAGATAAAAAATACACACCTTATTGCAAGCTTTAGTGTCCCCTTTTCTCGTCTGTATTAATGTGTTATCTAAATCGAAAAATATAGCTGAGACATCACTCGTTTCACTGTAATATTCATTATTTGCCATAATTTGTTTTTCAATGGGATCTATCGAACGACACGGAAAACACTACAAAACACTTTTGCTTTGTGACGTTAGATTGACGTCATTCGGTACACTATCGAAATATGAGGTCAAAGTTATGAAATAAAAATATGTTTTCAAAATTTTAAAGAGACAGTTTTTGATTACTTTTTAATTATTTTATTTTCTAACTTTTGGCGTTTCTATGGTTTCTAAGCAATATCAATATTGCTGTTTTAGTGTAATAGTTTATAGAATATTAACGCCATCTTTTGTCCATTACCTTCACTGTTAACCGTTTCCATCTAAAATTATTCTTACGGTAATATTAAGAAAAGGCTTTTTAAGTTTCTACCTAGATGGCAGTTTATGAAATAAACTCGTAAATATTTTTGGTGAAATAGATCTATATTTTTTATTCTTATCTTGAGATATTGATCGTATATTGGAGTTATCTCGAGTAATACAGTTTTATTATTGTCCACGCGTGAAATTGATGCGAAATAAAACCATGGAGAACAAATCTTGATATTGAACAAAAACACCACCATCATTATATATTGAAATAATCATAACACACTTTGTAGTAATATTACCCACTTCATAATGGCAATAACAATCTTTAATGGGAAGGATTCTTCACCAAAGTGGGAACAAGAAGAAAATCAGCTTTCGCAACTTTTATTATTATTTATTCCATTCATTTAAAGAGGATTACTTACTGTAAATGAGATAGATTATCGCGTCAAGTTACAATTCAGCCCTAAAAAAACAAAAAATAAAATGTTAAAATATAATCGAAATTAAAAAAAACTCTATAAAACAGAAGTTTGTAAATATAAAAAGTAAAATGTTGTGATTACTTTTAAACGTCTTTCGTAAAGTTGATAATACTTTTTTTTTCGAACTGACTACGCTATTGACCTAGCAAGGTCTTAACAGCTTCACCGGACTACTAACGCAAGATCGTAAGGCACTCAGCCGATTTTATTTGGGCAACTAGCTCAAAGGTGCACGACACACCTCGGCTTGGGCTGTTGCCTGATACATGCAATTGGCGACCTATCTGAGCTAACCTAAGCTACGCTAACTATTCATACATATATGAGTTGTTGAAACATATATGTGTACTAAGCATACATACCTCAACAACTCTTATATATATTTCGTATCGGATAATTTTCTAAACTATTTTAGTTTTACAAGGGAAAAAAATAAAACCCTTCCACGTTCCACGCCGAGGGAACGGACCTAGGCTTGAGCCGCTGCCGAGAGTTGATAATACAATAAGCTTTCATTGCGTGACAATCACTATGTACCTGTATCAAGTATTATTAGCTGGTCTTGGCAATTTCATTCACGTGAAAATGGTTCTGTTTTAGCACCGGACCCACTTGCTTTATACGGAATAATTTTAATCTGTCCCTTATTTCTTTGATTGTAATATTGCTATCATTATTTTTGAAAAAGCGTAACCGTGTAGTCTGGACAAGAACCACAGTAAAAAGTAAATTTATTTTACGTAGAATACTTAAGAAGCCAGTATGTACAAAAATATATATCTTGGCGCAATAATTTGGCATATTTCTTATGTATTGGCACAGATTGACACAGTTAACTATTCGTAGTTTCCTATTAGGATTCCTTACATTACACGTTAACATATAATGGTACAAGAGGTTATGCGGCATAAAAGTTCTCGTAGAAATGACTTCGTAAATAGAAATATGACCCTGTTTTTTAATAAATTACCATGGCATTTGTTAATGTTATAAGAAAACTTGCAATAAACTTACTATTTATTATATTTAATATTGTATTTTACATGTTGTTTACAATGGGACGTGTTTAAGTCGCGTCTTTTTTAAATTATATACGTTATACAATTTATATGTAACTACAAGTAATAATTAGATCATGCATTTTCTAGATAAATACGCAATTTAATTTAATGTACCAACTTCATATTGAAAAGTATAATTTTGAGAATTGTCTGGAAACTAATTTAACTGTATATTAACGTTTTTTTAAAACATATCTTAATGTTCTATAATAAAATATAGTTTAATATAGTTAGTTCTTTATATCGCTCATATTTTCCAATATCAATACATATATTAAGAATGTAAATCAAACGTGTCTGTACTTTTTAGATTTTTGTGAAACAATTGTTGCAGATGTCTTGGAATAAACAGTAAAATACATTTTTGTGAATGTCTGTCTGTTTGTACTGCGTTTATGATATAACTTCAAGAAAATCATAAAGCATATCCTTGAATAATATTTAGTCTTGGTTTTATTATAATCGGTTCGCTCTATCAAAAGTTATTGTAATGTTAATGGCGATGCGACCTAAGTACGAGAGAAAAGTAGATAAGTAAATGGACTTAATACATTTCAGTTGATTTTATTAGTAACTGTTATTTTTCAATTACGTTCCACGCGAACGGAGTCGCGGGCACAGCTAATAAGTATTATGTTCGTAAATTAAACGTTAACCACTCCCTGTGATGTAAACTTTAGAACTTCATGAACAAAGGTGAATTATCTTTTCTGGTCTGTACGAAATGACCATCTATATTTCTAAGACGTTTTGAAGTGGGTCTTGGAAATAATAATAAATTTTATTATATAAAAATTTAGATAACATTTCCTAGAGCACCTCTGTCCGAGGCAATACACCCACGAAGTCTAAAAAGGGACAAGGCAGAGGCCATTGTGTAAGAAATTTATACGTGAAACTCGTTCAAGGGTTATTAGATTTCCTGTCACACGCAGGGCTCGCCGGCCGCAGGCCTTATTTGCCAAACATTGCCAAGCCAATGCCAATTTCTTACGTAAACATTTTGTACGGTCATTATCGTTTCTTGTTGGACATTTTGTGTTGGTTTGCAGGAAAAATTGTTAGTTTTATCGGACAAATGAAATGTTTTCGGATCATTTTTTTGTATCATTTTAGTGCCTCGAGATCGTTCTTACCGTAATCCTATATATCGGATCATTGTTTTCTTCGTGGATACACAATACACGTAATCGTAAAAATGTACTAATTACGAAGGTCAGAGCTTGAGCATAAAAAAACAAATTACTTTAACTTAATTTGTTTCAAAAATTACAAAAAGAATTTAAAACTAATACTGCCAGAGTGTCACCGATGTTAGACTAACTCTCACCTAAAACTAATAGCAAGTGAATGCTACCGATGCTAGGTTAACGCTGATTCAATGGTCATCTCGGCCAAGCATTTATACTTCGACAATGTGCGAACGGAGGAGTCGGACCACCGAACGTTTCCACTAGATTCGTGCATCTGTTGTACCGTGGAAATTGATATAGTGGAAAATATAACTTTTTATTGAAATATGAAGGATGGCACAGGCCACTTATGAGCGTTTCGACATAGGGATCATTATTGGCTACACTTATTTTCCGCGCAATAGATCTATTCACGCTGCTATATTCCGATGTGAAGGGTTTGATTTCAACATAGTCCTCACGGGTAGTCTTCACACTTGCACTCCATAAATCTTAGGCCTGCATTCAAAAGACCTCAGGTTTGCAATCCTTTTGAGATCCTATATAGATATAAATTGCAATGATTACTTAACAACAAATGAACTACATTCAGTTTTAGCAACTGCACAAAATAAAAAAGATGGCAATTAAAAATTCAAATCCTTCCATTTGATCATTACGAATCAGTCGCGTCGAAAGTGTATATACGTGACGTGACGTGTTATGTGTGTCTGTGTTATTTGTTTGTTTACTTTAGATTTTGTATTAACATTAATGTGACCGACTGAACGTCCGTTTATCATCATATAGGCTCCCATCGAAAATCAGCGCTGCAGTACTACTTACTGTATTGCAGATTTTTGCTGAATGGGTTCGCCAATTGTTGGACATCTATTTTTCATTTTCAAATGTTTTTTTTTTCTGTCTAATTGGTTTGTGTAATTTAATTTAATTGTATGGTTGTTCCAACAATAAAGTATTTCTTTCTATCTATTTACGTTTATATTAGCTTTATAAGTATTATACTTGATGTGGTGTTTAATTCATAGGATTGTACTCTTGTCAGTATTGCATTCGTGTTAAGATTTAAGCGAGTGGTATAAGACGGCGATGTATAACTTCATGACAATTAACTAGAAGATCCCATCTGTTCCCCATCACTATGCGGTGTCCGTAACCAGCACCGTTTCTGATAACATTCTTTAAAACACTTCTAGACTGTTTTCGTGCGCTAAAATGAGGTGTAAATGAAAACGCAGGATTTAATAATAAAAATACACTATATTCATTAATCATACAGTAATAGTATAATAGTAATTAATAAGCTAAGTACCTATGTAAATTAGAATGATTTTGTAATGTCATGACAACACTCTTTGAAATCCGAGGTTTTTTTTATGATATAGAACGTTAAAATATCATTTTCTTTTGGTTTGCTTTATTTGATATCTATCATAGAAACACTGACATCTAATTAATATCAAATTAATCATCATCATCAAGTATTGGACTGCTGCTGAATAAAGTTTTGTGGCAATGCAACAGAACATACCTCTTTTATTCAATTTCATTATTTAATTACCTATAAAAACATCAAGGAAATAGCTGTCACTGTATTCGCCCTATCAATGATACCAGTTACGGAGGAGAAAAATTACGAACGGTCGCACAATTTTATATATGGACCGTTTATTTTGAAAGTGGTGTAAGTCCATTTTTGAGAAAAATGAGCTATCACGTAATTCATGCTTAATTTAATATATTTTTTTTATATATAACTAGTCCATGTTTAATTTCTCAAAAAAATCCCATGTTTTGTACAACTTAAAATCGGTCGGTAAATGAAATTGCATAATCATTGATTATGAAAGTGGTGTAAGTCCAATTGACAGAGGTAGGTGGCATATCAGATGGATACCGATCAGTGTTTTGTTATTTTTCATTTATTTTATACTAGCTGTGTCTCGCGGTTTCACCCGCGGACGATTTGCATTGTTTCCACTACTCGTAAGTTAAAAGATAGATATTAAAAAATTAGAGAAATGTATTAGAAAATGTACAGCGCATAACATGTGAGAAGAAAATAAATACGACAAGGCTGTATGACTCCGTATTTTTGCCCGTATTTTGGCGAATTAAAAAAAAAGACGTGTGGCACTCGGAGACTGCCGCGGTAAAGCTATTGCATAGCATTTTTTTATCAACTTATGCAATTATAATTATTTATTTATTTTATTAATGCAGTATTTAAAAAAAAAAATTAAAAAAATTATTAATTTTTTTCTTTTTATTTCAAAAAATAATACTGCATTTGTGATAATAATAATAAAATGAATGTATATAGAGTACTAACTCATTTTCTTTCACTATTTTTTCGTGACTTTCTTCATTAATAAATGCACTTTGTTTATTCATATTTAAAACACTTTGTACACAAATTATACGAGTACAGATATTCACTGTTGTACATAGATGATAAATACAGCAGCAAAATACAAACAGCTGATTACGGTAGTTTTCCAATACAACCAATGCCACCTAAAGGCGGATTGCTGAACTAAAGAGACAAGCGTGATATTTCAAAAAGTCATTAAAAGTTCTGGTATTTATCGATAGATGGAAAAACTAAAAAGTATCACCGCTGTGCCGGTCGGAGTGGGGTGTGTTAGGTTTTTTTCGTTACGGAATTTCTGGATTCGGTCCCCACGCTCAAGGCCCGCGATAGAAGCTATGCAATAGCTTAAAAACAACAAAAACAACAGTAGTAAAATTATCAATTTATTACCTCTACGTCCTGGAAGACCGTTAAAATTTGAAAAAATCGCCCTGGAGCCTTTGTACCAAAATGCCAGACCTATTACGTACGAAAAATATAAAGACATGAAGCAGCTACTACCCTATATACCTCCGATGCATCATGCATATTTTGAAACACTACCACATGCAGAGAATAAGTAAATTCTTGTAATCAGTATCTTGTAATGACAATGTAATTGCCGTCTAAAATAAAATTTTATGTGTTGTTATGCGTATAAGTAAACAAAATTATATTAAAATGAAGTATATTTTAAGCGATATTTGATTTTTCAAAATTGAAATTAAACGATTTTTACAATTGTCTAATTTTGAAAGTGGTGTAAGTCCATTTACAGCACATAAATATGTGTTATCGTAGTCTAATTAGCCAAAAACAAATTTATATAAACAAATTAAATGTTGATAAAACAATAGAAACAATGCCAGACCTCATATGATTTGCCTGTATTTTTAAATCAACAAATATATTAACCTTTAATTTTCTCAAAACAAAAGAAAATGGACTTACACCACTTTCAAAATAAACGGTCCATATGACGAGATGAATTCAAAGTAGAATTCTCGTATTGACTGTAGACATAATTTATGGTAAGGATAGTCGATTCGGCAGCCAGGTTACCGTATGATTTATACGAGGTAAACATCGGCGTGTTATCATAGCCTTGCACCTGCCTTATCCGTTGGAGCGAAGCAGCTTGGGAGGATGCGCCACACTGTTCCGCGTAAGCCGATTTGTGGTGCATACAAACTAACAGGTTTCGGTTAATGACGTGTGTTTTATTTGTCTACGATATGTAAACAAGGTATATTATAATATTTCACAAACAAGTATATGTATTTTTTTATATTATAGGAGGCAAACGAACAGGCGGGTCATCTAGGGGTAAGTGATCACCGCCATCCATAGACACTAGCAACACCAGGGAGTCGCAAGTGCGTTGCCGGCCTTTTAAAGGAGGTGGGCCTTCGGCGCTCACACAGACCGAACGAGACGCAACAATGTGTACACTATTACTTCACTTCGGTTTTCTGTGAGAGGGTGGTACTACCCCGGGCGAGCCGATCCATTCATGCTGAAACCAAAGAGCTCCAGCGTGGCTGTACTACCTACATAAAATCTATCTATCTATACCTCTATATCTTAATTTATTCGAAAATGCTAAATTAACTGTGTTTTTTTATGCTTTCACGCTTTAACTCAACTGTTAATGATAAAATTTTGCACATACGTTTTCGTGGGTACAGAAAATTACATAGGGTACCTTTTATCCAGAAAACAAGTATTGTTCCTGTGGGATAGGTAGGTCAATTTAATATTAAAGATGCGAAGATGCGAGCAGGAGCTAGTAGTATTATAAAAAGAAAAAAGATATATTTTTTAAATCGATTTTAAAAATTCTTTCACCTATAGAAAGCTACATTATCAGTAAGTGATATGGACTGTATTTTGTCTTCAAAATCTACATTAACGCCAGCGAAGCTGCGAGCAAAAGCTACTATTCTGGAATAAGAATTATATATATTATTTTCTGTTAGTTATTCGTATGTTGCGTTATTTTCTTTTTTATATGTTGTTGAAGTGAATATTTCTTGGGCGCGTTGTGACTTTGTATGTGAGCAATTGGAAGTATTATCGTTTCACATCTATTGATTGTTGCATAATGCATGCTTGTTTGCATATTTGTTACGCTATCATACCACATAGTAACAGCCAAGTTGCGACATAATTCACCGTTTACTTGTAACCATTGCGACACATCGGCCACCTGCAGTATCAGGCGACATGAGGCGACAAGTACGGAGAGTTGGACCCTCGTCACCACCCTGGGATCGTGAGGCTCACCTCGTACATTGAATCGGAGTTGAAGACGCTATTCTTTAAGACTTCGAGCGGTAGTCACATCTCTTAGCTTAGGTTCTAGATTAGGTTGCACTCTCGGTTCAGACTTCGAACGGTAGTGACTTCTCTTAGGTTTAGTTACGGTGCTATTAGTTCATACCTCGAACAATAGTTACCTTTTAATGTTAAAGTTAATATAAGTAAAGTGTATTCTTTTGATATTAAATTATTTCTTATTATAAGTGCCTTTTTTTCAATCTCGTCGTCGTCAAAATTCGTTGTGATAATACTGACTACTGTCAATAATAAATAATCTATACTAGTCTATACTTCTATACTAATATTATAAAGCTAAAGAGTTTGTTTGTTTGAACGCGCTAATCTCAGGAGCTCATTTATCGAAGAAGGCTTTATAATATATATATCACGCGAAGACCAATAGGAGCGGAGCATCAATGATGAATGTTTCAAAATCGGGGTTTACGTACGTATTATTTAAAAATATCTTCTCCTTCTACGTAAAAGAAGTCGCGAGTTAAAGTTAGCGTTAGCCCAAAGTGACTATTCCACGCGGAAGAAGTCGAGGGCAGAAGCTAGTAATAAAGGATAATCTATAGCAGAATAATGATGTCTGCGTTAATTTGCTATCCATTGCGCACGCATTGCGTTATTTGCTACCATAATAATGACCACTTCTAATAAGAATTCTAATGAAAATCTATTTTATATAATTACAACATATACCAGTATAATGATCACAGGGTAGAGAGTTAATTTACTTTAAACGGAACCGAAATAAATTGCTAGTAGTCGTGCATAGATTGCAAAGTTGGCACTAAAACTCGGAACTAATTAAACTTCGGATTTATTTAATTTCCTTTCTAGGTACCGGGAATTAATATTTTCAGGGTTTTAATATGAATTCATACTTACATACCTGAGTGAATGTATAAAACTGATAAAGTCTATTTAAACGTTTTATGCTCGTTTCAACATTTAGCGAGCACAGACACAAAAACTTTCTAAATAAATAATAAGTATCTGAATAAAATACTTTGTGAATGTTTTAACAATTCATAAACTCATTGTGCAAGTTATCTCAATCTGAATGTATGTAATTATTCATAGGTTTATGAAAGTAATACATAAATATTTAAATTTGAATACATAGTTAAGTCTGTTGGACAGAGTTGTGACTCGATTCTTCGAAGCGTCTGATTTCTGTAAATGTTACAAGAGGAAATGTTAAGTTGCAAACGAAGAGGTGGGTCACCTGATGTTAAGTGATCACCGCCGTGACACTAACGAGACACTAACAACACCAGGGGAGTCGCAAGTGCGTTGCCACCCTCTGTTTTGGGGAGGGGAGAGAGGAAGAGGGAGAGGGGAGGTGGGCCTCCGGCGCTTTCAATCGCCGAACGAAACGCAACAATGCAAACACTGTTACTTCACGTCGGTTTTCTGCGAGAGGGTGGTACTACACCGTGCGAGGCGACTCATTCATTCTAAAAACCAGTAATAGCTTCAGCGTGGCTCTACCACCTCTTACAGCCAAATAACACCAGTTATTTATACAGGTATAATAACTAAGTAGTAGCATGTTCGGACTCACATTGATTGATGTAGGTTCCCATCCAACGCAGAGAAAGCATAATGCTAAAACCATAGTATGATGGTAGAGCTCTTTTAAAAAACTGTTCGCTAATTACGTATAGTTGCGTTCCGGCAGCTGCACTTGAGAGCCAGTCGTCTTCTAGGTCATATTTAGCATCTTGGGACATATCACATTTAAAATAGAATGTAGTCGAACTTAAAAATTCATAGAAAATAAAAATAAACAAGTTTAACAAAGTGATAAATTGATTTACAAATTCTGAGTTATATCGGTTGCGCGTTGTAAGCTTGCGTTGTCAGTGGTTACCAAACTGTGTACATAGCGTGACAGATGTCGGAAGTAAGTAGACTAACGGGAGTCTCCGACGTTCGTATTTATTACTTCCCGATCGGGTCCGAACTCATTCGGACCATTACAGATGAGCTACGTATATTTGATATGATATCGCTTACATATACGTCGTTCCCGTTATTGTTCCTAATAATGATATGAAGAAATGAACATTGAAATATTAAATATCGTGAAATTCCCAATTCATCTGTAACTTATTTTTTCGGTGTACATGAAAATTGGGTATGTAATTATTATAAACTAGCTTCTGCCCGCGACTTCGTCCGCGTGGAATAGTTACTTTGGGCTAACGCTAATACGCAGCGGAAGCTCTCAAAAGGAAAAGAAAACCGTATTTGAAACATTCTTCATTAATGCTCCGGTCCTATTGGTCTTAGCCTAGTGATATACAACCTATATACAGCTTTTGTCGACAAATAAACTATCTAACTGAAAGGATCTTTTAAATCGGACCAGTAGTTCCTCAGATTAGCGCGTTCAATCAAACAAATAAACAAAGAAGCTTTATAATATTAGTATACTCGTCGATTACTTACGTAGATTCTCTTCTCTTCTCTTCTCTCGTACTTACCTCGAGCCGTCATTCAAATTACAATAACTTTTGATAGAGTGGACCGATTTTAATGAAACAAAGACTACGTTACTCCCGAAGATATGCTTTATGATTTATGTTATAAGGTTTTATTGTGAACCCAGTACATTACCAGTGGTGCGTGTTCATACAAACAGACAGACTGACAGACAGAAATGTATTCTGTTACTTTTTCCTAGACACCTCAAACAATTTTTTTCACAAAATCTAAAAAGTACAGACACGTTAGATTTACATTCTTATTATATGTATAGATAGAAGATATATTAAAAAAAGTGTGTGTGTGTACTTATGTACACGCGTTAGAAGTTATACTTCTTTGGCGCAACAAGATAAAAATCTTTTCAAAAATTTTATCTTTCGCCTTATTCTGCGTTTGTAGAAAACATGACACTAACAATAGAAAAAAGGTATTTAATACATTGAAAGTTTTAATACAAAATAATACAAACAACAAATACAAAGAAACAAAATGTTGACTATAGCTAACTTCAGGGTGTCGGTTTTTCGTGACGGTGTGCGCGCGCATCGTAAAAAATTACTCTCATCATTTTTCCCTAACGCGCCAAAAGAAGTATAACTTCAATAATATGTATCGACTTATTATATTACTTATTATTTATAGGGATGGACGAGGTCCTTCGATGGACCATCGGACGAAGGTTCGAATCCTTGCAACTGCGTCGGAGGTTCCGGCCAAAGAAAACACTGTGATAAAACCATAATTAAGAAGGTGGTAGAGCCACGCTGTAGCTATTACTAGTTTCAGCATGAATGTGTCGGCTCGCCCGGGGTAGTACCACCCTCTCACAGAACACCGACGTGAAGTAACAGTGCTTGCATTGTTGCGTTTCGTTCGGTCAGTGAGAGCGCCGGAGGCCCACCTCCTTCACCTTTCTTCTTTCCCTATCCCTCCCCCATACACAGGCTGGCAACGCACTTGCGACTCCCCTGGTGTTGCTAGTGTCTATGGACGGTGGTGATCATTTAACATCAGGTGACCCACAAGTTCGTTTGCCTGCTTTTGACATAAAAAAAAATGGTGGTAGGATTTTTTTTCATTTCGCCTGGTTAGCTACCAACCTCGAGTTGAAAATCTGTCGCCAAGCAACTGTTAGTGTGTTCTGGTAACTGCACTTGAGAGCCAGTTCTCTCTAGGTTTGGCGTGTTTACCCATCTTAGACTCCGTTGTCATTTAAAACCAGATAAGATTATGGTCAAACGCTAAAACCTGTGAAGTATACATTTTTTTTTAATAAACACAGTTGCATCCGCGACTCCTGCCTGTTTATTACTTTCTGTATAAGTATATATATGTTAAGAGATAAAATACGAGAATGAGGCAGCCATAAAGCCTATAGTCTCAATTACAAATCCGACATACTAATATAGCTTTAAATTTTAATATAAAAGAAATATAATGTATTCGACAAACATACAATATTCATTTGAAAGCTCAGTCTTAAAATATAAAGATAATCATTTTGTTTCATTGCACTATCGTAATTATTAAAATAATACGCTATTTATTACTTAGAGTGTTACATTTTTAAATTATTCAAACATTAATTAAAATATATTTTCAAATCAAATACACGACTGAAGACAACGCAATAAAATAGTGCGGACACTGGGGTCGTATTTTTTCACGCAGCCATAAAGTCTGAGCAGTTTTCTAGTAGCTACGGCGAAGTAAAAAGTAGTCTGATATAATATATTATAGGCTTTACCGAGTTATCGATCAAACGTTTTAGTTTAGTAAATCTAAAATAATATAAAAAGAATTAAAAATTTATATATGCAAACATATTATTGGTACATAGGTAGTACTAATAACAATATACATATAGTTAAAATAAAAAATTGAGTCGTCACGGGACGCCTGACAGATGTGAAACACATGTGTAACGTAGTAAAGAACACTAATTTATGTTATTTCATCTCCATATAAAATATATTTGGTTGGTTCTTATAAATAAATTTAAGAACTGCCTTCCAGATAATTAGATGTGTTCATGGCCTACATCTCATTGATTGACTACGGAGTATGCAGACGCTTTCAAATAAACTATATGGCTGTCAATCGAAAATGAAGACATTTTGGCGGAATGGATTCTATCACATTACATTGTCTTCGCATGAAAAAATCATAACTCTTATCGTATCAAACTCTTATAAAGGCTTCCATAAGAGGGCGAAGGAACCCTATTCTTGATCACTCTTCTGTTTTCGTTTCGACATTCTCCGATAAGTCGAATTCTTCGAAAGTTCGAATCAATCATCCGCGCGCTTGACGTTCTAAAATAAGCCTACTTTCTTAATTAACTTCATTGAAGTAGTTGTAATTATTTAATTTATTTATAAAAATAGTTTTTCAAAAAGGCCTTCCGCCAAATTCATATTACAGTATCTCATATCATCTGCTCAAATTGATATATGTAAACAATACTAACAAGAGAATATAATCTTTGATAAACCCTAATTGTAGGTTAATCCACGCATTTTATTTTTAGTCTTTGTTATTTTGTTTATAGACAATGTTTCCTACTTCTCCACGCTCTCTGTCACGCCTCTGATCCTTATTGCTTTTAATTCTCATCGCACCCTCTTGGTGGGCCCAATTTGCACGGTCCCACCTTCTTCTTCTTCTACCTAGCATTATCCTGGCCAGGTGCCAGGGTCCGCTTTTCTACTAAGCTTCCTCCACTTTGCTCGGTCTTCGGCATCCTGTGAGGTGGTTCTCCTTTATGGCCGTCTTCACCACGTCCAGCCAGTGTTTTTTGGGCCTACCGCAAGACTATGAACCCTATTAGTATTGTTAAGATAATAAACAACGGAGACGAAGTCGCGGGTATCAGCTGGTATGTCAATACGTTTGAAGGGAAAATTACATAAACGGAAATTGCTTTGGGATAGTTTATAGTATGATGATTTCAGGATCAGCGACTGTAGTGTGTATGGCGTTTCATTAACTAACCGATTGTAGCCAAAGACGGCTACCGACGCGACCGCCCTATCCAATTTACTACCTAAAGCGGATGTTGTTTTAGCGCACAGACCGATACCTGTCTGCACTGTAATTAGAATTCCTAGTAATAGCCGATGTGACAAATACACTGAATACATAACTTATCGATGAGCTCGTTATGCGTCTAGATAAATTGACAAATTTGTGATCGGTTTATTACCATACCATAAATTGTGAATACTCAGTATATACGTACATTATATAGTGGTTTCAGAAAAACTGCTTGTTCATTACCGCTTTTACTTCATTTAATCGTAGGGTTACATAGAGTATCCATGTTTTATTATCGTCGATTGATTGATTACTTACTCTGTTTTTCGCTGCGAGGTTAATTTATTAGGTAATTTTTTTGAAATAGTACAGCGGTCAAAAATTTAATATTCTTTAGCACCACCCGGGGAGCACGTACAGGGGAAGGAGAGGTACACTTCCTACAGACGCGAGAACCATCAGCTTCGAACCTAAAAATGCGTTTATAAAAATAGCATATGAGAAGGCATACGTAATGAGAAGTGATTTAGATATTCTATTTTGAATGTATGTATGGTTAAAATGCAACGAATTGCATAGTGCCCTAAGCAGCAGTCTAATCACTGATGCCGGACTGAATATTGACGGTTCGAATCGCATCCAGGACAATCATTTGTATGGTCTATAAATATTTGTTCGAGTATGAGTGTACTTTGTTACCGTAAATGGTATGTTTGTGAAGTCCCCTGCGACGTATAGCTTGTATATTGTATATATGCGTTATAAATAAATAACTTAGTAACAAATTGATAGAAATATTTGTCAGTAAATTTCAAAATGAGTTAAATCCAATTTTAATAGTTTATATAACATGTTTAATTTCTTTAAGATGTATAAAGTTTTTAGTTTTTTTTTAATGATCATTATATTTTTTACATGTATATAATTTAAAGATCTTGAAAAATAGCGTAAAATATTAGGAACGGTTAAAATTAGATTTAGCTAATTACGAAATAGTTTACACATACAGACTAGAACACATACAGATAAGAGAATAGAACACATACAGATAAATAGTTTTTGCCCATGGGTTCGTTCGTATTAATGTAGATGTGAGCTATAACTCGGTAAGATTTTTTTCTGAATCAAAGTTACCCTGTTCTTTCCTATAGCGGTGACAACGTATATGCAAAATATCTTGATGGTCGGTTGAGTAGTTAAGGTATGGAAGCGTGACAAACACCTCATATTCATATTCGTAATACTAGTTACTAGATTTTTCTAAAATTTCATCAGCCTGTTTTCAGCATATTTAGGGTAACCTAACCTATGTCCTTCTACAACTTCCTGGATATCTCAATGTGACGAATTTAATTGTGACTGGTTTAAAATTTAGCCTTGAAATATAACAAACAGATAGTGAGAGCGACTTTACTAAGATATTTGATTGAAGAAGGCGTTACTTTTATGGAAATCCATTATCTACTTTGCACTTCTGCCTGGAATTAATTGACCACTACTTCGTCTAACTGCAACAAAAATCGAATCAGTATATTACAGTATATATACACAAGCGGTCACAGTGGACATTGTCCTGCCTTGATAATAAAAAAAAATTCTAAAATTCAACCGCAGCGCCACCTACCGGGTCCAATTGTGAATCTAAACCATTCTCGGATCCATTCGAACACGCACACAAAATTTCATCAAAATCGGTCCAACCGTTTAGAACGAGTTCAGTGACATACACACGTACAGAAGAAATTTATATATAAAGATATATATAAATATATTAATTATACAATATATAATCATTTTAATGTAATAATTAACAATAAATTAATTTAAAATATGCTGCAGATTGACGTGTTATCACAACATTCGATTATACGTGTTTCGCTCCGTCACGGAGCATCATCAGATCGATGTTGACGCTTCCGATGCGATCGCATCGTAGTAGTGGTTAATCAATTTCGTCCACTATAATATTTGACTGATTTTTCTATATAGAGTGCTAATTTAGATTTGTAGTTAGTAGTGCAGATTAATCTATATGAAACATGCGATATATTAATGAAGTATTTGTTTAAAAATTCAGAAGAATATGTGAGTAATGCTCGCATAGTAAAATTGAATTAACCGAAAGCTTGAAATATTTCGTACTCATTCGAAATATAAATTTGCCAGTTAGCCGAGCACGATGCTTGTGGAGTGTCATTAAATGGAACCAGTTCGCAGTGGCCCGGTGAGGAATGTAACGAATAAAATTCTCAGTACAAATAATGGCAAAAAGAGTGGGAACATTTGGCGCGTTTCCACGGTGTGGCTCGTGCATTCTTAATGCTCCAGTCTCGTGCTGGTCCGACCCTACGAACTAAACGCCTACCCACACAGTGAGGCCAAGTTTCAATTACTAATCGTTATAAGATCGCACTTTAATAACTTTTCAAGAGTGAGCTCCTTACCAGGTAAACTATTTTGAAGGGATTATGATTCAATGGTAAAGCGTTTGAACAACACGCTTATCAACGTGTGTTCCAGTTCTGTAATAGGTTTGAAAACAAAATTATCTGTATTAAAACTCTGATAACTTTATATCAAATGAAGATGTCGTTATAATTTTTCTAGGTATATGTATGTATCTATTAGTTTTTACGTGCGCGCACAACGACAAACTTATATCATTTTATTTATGCAGTAGGTATATAAGGAGAAGATATATATAACTATATATATATAACTATATATAGATATATATCTTCTCCTTATATACCCACTGTGTTATAATAACACAGGATTATTATATACCTAATTGGGTCATAACTTTTGTCACAAACTTATTATTTTTTATTTTCGAATACTGGCTAGATATACTTCGACTAAATTTTGAAAATAGAATGTTCCCGCTTTCCGAAAATAAAAAAGAAATTCTTTTTTATTTATTTTACAGCTGGAGTTGGGTTGCAAAAGGAAGATAAAGTCGCGATTATCGCGTTGCACCGCTGTGTTTAGCCATAACAGAGATTTTTAACATTATGCGAAAATTGAAAATAACACAACAGTTTGTTTATCAAACGGTTCGCTGTAGATTTTATAATATCGTAAGAGGAGTGGCCGTCCTCGTACCGTTGGGACATCAGCGAACATTAAAGCAGTGAAAGGAAAGTGCAGTATGTAAGAAAAAAAAAATCAGATGGAGCTATCGGATTGATATTCCACCACTAGACCACTACGATAGAACATATACCGGATTACTTTTACTAATCGGCAGTACGACTGGTAAACACAGGAAAGTCACCAACGATCGGAAGCCTGTGTCGTATCCGTCCGCCACACATGATTGATATCTATAGAAATTTGTTTTCTCTGGTACATACAATATTGTCTTTTTTCATATATATTATTGGAGGCAAACGAACAGGCGGGTTACCTGATGTTAAGTGATCACCGCCGTCCATAGACACTAGCAACATTAGGGGAGTTGCAAGTGCGTTGCCAGCCTGTGTTTGGGGGGAGGGGGAGGGGAGAGGAGGTAAGGTAAGGTGGGCCTCCGGCGCACTCACTGGCCGAACGAACCGCAATAATGCAAGCACTGTTACTTCACGTCGATTTTATGTGAGAGGGGTGGTAGTACCCCGGGCGAGCCGACGCATTCTTGCTGAAACCAGTAATAGCTTCAGCGTGGCTCTACCACCTACAAAACCTGTTTTATAGGTAAATAATTGTACTAATTTTTTTAAGTTGCTATTTTAAAACTATTACTAAAATATTACGGAAAAAGTATGTTTTTTTCAGTATAATAAATTAGTTTTTATTTTCCTTAATAAACTGGTGCCTGTTACTTCCATTTCTTCATAAACATCTTGTAAAAAGAGGTTTGCTGTTTCATGGAAACTACGCATTTATTTTATTAAAAATGAGCTATCTTTTACTGTTTTTATAGTATTTTTCTCATTACTTATCTCTTATGCTACAAAAGTTTCGTCATACTCAAAATCAGTTCAGTTTTAATCGGTAATGAACTTGGACAAACAATATGTACTTAATTTTTTTCTATGTGTGTAAATTAACCCTGTTATTGTGGATTTTTTTGGCGGGATCTTAATAAAATATAAAGTATAATATCATATAATATAATATCAAAGTATATAATCATGTAGTGGCTTATATGTTTTATTCATTGTAGTGTGTTATTTAGTACTGTATTTTGTATTATTGGTGGCATTTTACGTAATATAGTATAGTTATTGTGCATAAGTGAGTTAAAAATAAAACTACGGAGCATGAATTCTCAGATGCCACTAGAACTCCTTGGAAAGTTCTAACAAGGGAGCCACCATCTTGTAAGAACATTGAAATTATCGCAAAACACTTGTATTATTTACCCATTCAATAATGGTAGTAATAATGTGGAAGATTGGTTGCCAAATATAACATTAAGAAAACCCCTGTTATCTGGTTTTTAGACATAAAACAAGATTCTTTTGGTATTTCAAATATAATAACATGTAATAAAATTTATTAAGCAGGTCAAGGTCTGATATTTTATAGTTCTGAATAGCACATGAAAACATTTAGTATCCTGAAATAATATGAATATATTTCATGTAGGAAGGTAATGAATAACATGCAAATGGGGTCTCTAATGAAAACCGCTCGACGTGGTCCCACACCCCTCTCTCCGCCCCCTTCAGTACTCATAAGCCGACTCTCTCTGTCGCATTAATTTGTCGAACAGGGATCTCGGTTAGTCTTTAAATATAATTATAATTAATCATATTTATCATCCTTAAGAATAATATTTCTTCTTTTTTCCTCTTATCCGAGTACGTTACGGTAAATGTAAGTCTTATTAATAAGTAAAAAAATACTAAACAGTAAATATATTTATGGTTTTTGTCGGGATCTTAGTCTATTATGTAGTGGACTTTATATTTTACTAGCGGGCCCGGCAGACGTTGTTCCGCCCTGACTATAAAAAAATACTTGACAAATTATATACTAAAACCTTCCTCGTGAATCACTTTATCCACTGGTGAAAACCGCATGAAAATCCATTCAGTAGTTTTCGAGATTATCGCGAACAGACAGACAGACACGGTAGGGGACTTTATACTATGTAATGATTCATAATCTTGTGTTATTCGACTCTAAATATTGTAAAGTTGGTGGTGTTTTACGTAATATCGTTCGGTTATTGTGCATAAGTGAATGGAAAATAATTCCACGGAGCATGAATAATGAGAAGCCACAAAAATTCCCTGGAAAGTTCTAACAAGTGAGCCATCATCTTGTTGAAACATTGAAATAATCACACGACAGATGTGGTATTATTAACTACTTGACAGTGGCAGTATCAATCTGAAGGATTGGTTGTCAAAAATAAAAGCTAAATAAATAAAGGCTGAATGTTTAAACAGTAGCAATATTTACGGAGGATACTCTGCACTCGATTCTCGTTCTAAATCAACTAAAAAAATAGGTGCTTAATATATGACCTAATTATCTAGAAAAATAGAAAAATTATACACAATACTCTACGCGTCTATGCTAAAGCACAGTATCAGTGACCGTTGGGTGATTTCATTTTCACTTGAAAGGGAACGTGGGAACGTCAGGAACAAAACAAAAGGGTTTTTTGTCCGTTTTATTATCGAAATTTATTATTAATTCCGGGTCGCCTATTGTAGCTTTGCACTTCGGTCATTGCACCTAGGTTTATTATGATTGTGTTTAGTCTTAGAACAAACTTTAACTTAGGTTTTCTTGGTTGTTTATTAGTATTTGTTTTGATATTATTATTTCATATGTTAAATGTGACCATGAAGTGTCATATCCTAGAATACTGCGAACGTTTAACCTCTCACCTGGTATATATATATATATAAATATATATATATATATTCTGGACTATTACTGCTATTGTAGATTTGGAATATATTCCTGAATTATTTTTGTTTGCTTTCTTATAAAATAAAGGTTGATAAGTAAGTGCACGGGACGATTAACTGGAAATTGTGAAAAACAATAATCGTATTCATTGCATTTGAGAATAATTGAATATTTTGGTATTAAAAGTTATAAAAAAACATTTATCTCCCGATGATTTATTGTTAAATAACAATTATCTTGTAAAATAAGCCAAACCATATGATATTTATATTTGTACGTAATTGCACTATTCTGGTTGCATGAATTGATTGCGGATATTGGTTACGTTTTTCTCAGATAGAAAGGTGGTCTTGAGGTTGTGTCAAATCTATCTTCCATAATAGCATAATCATTAATGTAACGTTAGATTTTTAAAACATTTTTTGAATTAAAAATATGTCATTTATAATTTTCATTTACCAAACTTATTTCCATAATTCCATAATTATTGTTTCCACAAACTTTTGCGTCCAAAAACGAAATCAATACATTTTACGATGCCCATTTTGTAATTTTTTAATCTCAACAAGTGCGTGGATTTAATTCGGTTGTCGGAACTATATGCTTGTTTAATAACTCGAATCGAATCTGGGAAATGAGTACAGAATATGAAATGAAAACTATTCCCATAGTAATCCAATTATCGGGAACTTTACTAGTTGTAAACTGTAATTTTGTTTCGAGCCCGTAATGCTCGATTAAATTTTCGTCCATTGTAAAAATAATAAAAACAAAATGTTATTAGTTGTTTTGATGAGTAACAGATAATACGGTGTTAGTCATTTTTATTTACTTACCAAAGAGTTTGTACCTCGTTTTCACTTTTTATTGAACACCCCTCGTATTTATTTATGGTGAATAAAGCGACGTTTTATGGAATAACAATATCTTATCGTAACAAATAGAACTTTATACGTTTATGTTCTCGTCGTGTTTTGGGTATTAATGACATATAAAAAAAATCTGCTTTGGAATATTTTTATAAAAAAAAAAAACTATGACAGCGTTGCTCTTAAAAAATTCGCTCAAAAATGAGAATAAAGACATTTTAGGGTAAATGACGAATACATATTTAATTGTCTCGAGTATCGATGTATTTTATTTAAAAAATATTAACAAGTAGCTTTCTATAACATACTATAGTTTTATAGGCACGTTGTTTTAATAGTTACAAATGTTAAAGCATAAATTACAATAGTAATAGATTCCTGACACGTTTCTAATTTAGATCATTAACGGCGCGACGGTAATTCCACTATCTGTGATCATTCGAATTTAGACCGTAGATAACTCTTAACACTATGAAGATATGTATCTATAATTACTGAACTCGAAATTATACCGAACGACTTTCGAGAGTCCTAGTTAAGAACTTGCTCCAAGTGTCCTAGTTCGAAGTTAAACTATTTATGATTTGTGAATTTTATCAGTAAGAAGTCAGTTATTTTATGCGTATTAAAATGTTATCTATTGTTATGTTCATTATAGATGTTAGAAATTTGAAGAGAAAAGCATAACCATGGCATTTTTGGCGACAAATTAGAAGCGTAGCTTGGCAGTCTGTTTCTTAATGCGGTCGCTCTGGCCGAAAATACGAAGCGCTCTGGCAGTAGCGGGTCGTAAACAAAAGCTTCTCGGCGCACTTTTATAATTTACTTAGGTACCTACTTCCACTTTTTCTTTTGAATCTTGTTTTTTAACATTTTCCTTTTTTTTGAAGAGCCGTTATCTCGGACGCTCCGCCGCTGCCTTCATTTTGCGTTCTATTCAAATCTGTTTTGATGTGGGCTTTGGCTTCACATTTAAGACATAAATTTACCGGCTGTGGATATTATGGAACAGGCTACAAATTAATGTTCTATAACTTCCATCTGGGCTCGGTATGATTATAAGAATTATTATCGATAAAACCAGATAACGGTGCTTTAGTGGTAATTCTTGCACGGTTAACTTTATTTGAAATCACTTATCAAATCTGCTTCATAAAAATATTTTTCTTACATCATTTGGAAACGAAATATTTTTTAACGATACTTAATATTCAGTTCATATTTTATTTAATGTTATGTATATAGAAATTAAGTGTAGTTAAGATTAAAAATAAACTAAATTTGTGGTTAAAAGACTGTTTTCATAATAAACTCAGAGATACATTTATGACATTAATATAAAATTTACAATAAAAGTTTAGGACTTCTTGTAAATAAATTTCTTAATTCGTATGTAACAAATGTTGTAGACAGACATGTACCTGAGGCAATTAATATTTGTGGAACAAAAAAAGTCGAGGCCGCCATCGGGACTGCTGACAGAAGTGAAAATTCAAAACAATGGTATGATCGTGTTCTTTTTTGAATTTGAAATCAATTATAGTCTGAATAGCTGTACCTGCGACTTCATCGACGTGGAACCTGATGTACAAAACAGTGACTAATAAAGTCATCTGAACGTATTTCGTTCATTTGCCTATATACTTTTGTCTAATACTTAAGCCGCGGCGCCATTAAAATCACAATAACTTTTGATAGAGTGGACCGATTATAATGAAACAAAGACTAAGTTACTCCCGAGGATATGATTTATGATTTTATTATATGAGATTTTATTGTGAACCCAATACTTTAGCAGTGGTGCGTGTTCATACAAACAGTCAGACAGACAGACATTTCTAAAAATGATTGAAATGTATTCTATTACTTATTCCTAGACACCTGTAATAATTTTTTTCTTTTTTTTTTTTTTTTTTTTTTATGTTATAGGAGGCAAACGAACATGTGGGTCACCTGATGGTAAGTGATCACCACCGTCCATAGACACTTGCAACACCAAGGGAGTCGCAAGTGCGTTGCCAACCTGTGTTTGGGGGAGAGGGGAGTGGGGAAGTGGGAGATGGGGAGGGGAAGAACGGGGAAGGGGAGAGGAGGTGGGTATCCGGCGCTCTCACTGACCAAACGAAACGCAACAATGCAAGCACTGTTACTTCACGTCGGTTTTCTGTGAGAGGGTGGTACTACCCCGGACGAGCCGACCCATTCATGCTGAAACCAGTAATAGCTTCAACGTGGCTCTACCACCTACAAAATTTCACCTTTCACGAAAATCGAAAAAATACAGACACGTTAGATTTACATTCTTATTATATCTATAGATGAATTACATTTAATGATTTGTACATTGGAATTATTTACATTAATCTGATTTTCACTTCCTTTGCCACGTAATTATTATATACATTTTTATATAGTTTATAGATTAAACAAAAATATGATGGGTTGCACAATCTCTATACAAAATATAAATATTACATGTACATAGGCCGCTATACTACGTGTCGCTAGTCTCACGCAAGCGCAATACGTCACGAGCACGTAAATTTTTCCGCTATAAAATACAGTCAAAATCTGTTATAACGACATCGAAGGGACTTGTCATATTTAGCCGTAAAAACCGATAGTCGTAACAACCCGTGATGCTTCGAGATACGGCATTCAGCCGGGACCTTTGTTCTGGGTCAATTTAACCGGTATGTTGATCTAAAGGATGTAGCCATAAACGGTTTTGACTGTATATATTTTTAGCTCAACATCGCTAAAGACGCTTTCACTTTGAAATGTGTCAAACATTAATGATATTTTACTTTACATTACATTTTTAAATGAGGTATAAAGTTGAATAACACTATAGAAGCTCAAGATAACCTCAGCGTCTAAATGTATTACACCCAGCTCTGTGAACAGAGGAATAGATTGCGGTTTTCATACCCATAGTGTGATAACTATTGCGGTGATCTGTTCACCGTAACGTATTGAGATCAATTAAGGTATAATGAAATAATTACTATATTTCTGTTACAGGTTTACATTAGAGGCGTGACGTCAGCAACTATCGATAGATTACATCGTAACAAAGTGAACACATTTTGCTAAATGCGAATAAAAAGTATTACGAAATAAATTTAAGTGTAACTCGCCCCTGGTATTAATTAATCGTAGATTAAATTCTTCTCGGCCTATATAAACACGTCTGTCCAGAAGCAAATCATAAAAAGTCTTAAAGCATTCAGAAATTAATTATTTATTCGTGCCTTAATAATTCATTTTCAGGTATATACAGTGAATAACTTCGTCTGGAAATTAAATTATTCCCAGACCAATTCACTCTCCCAATTAACTTATTACCTATGCTAAAAGGTTTCGTTAGAGTCAGTGATTAGGTAATTTTAAGAAGCGAGTGAGTTTTAATAGCCATTTAGGGCAAGCAGCTGCCAGCCTGAAACTTTACAAGTGCAAACTCGGCGAGGACCGTCTGTTTCCGATCATATTATTAATAAGATAAGATAAGATGAATTGTCTACCTATAAAGAGATTTATTCATGGAATATGTCAGTTAAACGCTTGTTTCTGTAGTTTTATTTAGTTATCTATCTATCTATTACTATAATAAAACTGTAACAAAGCCAAATCTGTACATTAATATTTTTTTGTAATTTTCATCGGGATAGACTTTGTTATCGATATAGATGCCAAAAATAATCCTTTTAAAATTTTTGTCTATCTGTCTGTCCCTGTGAACACGTATCACTCTGAAAGGACTGAACCAATTTTGACGAAAATTGGTAAAGTGATAACTAATATTATAAGGTTACATCTAGGATATCATATAGTCTATAGCATTACATATAGTCCCATAAAACGCAAGGGATTCTCTAGGATAACGGACGAAAGTAAAATATTTGTAGTTAATGAAATTCTTGACTGGTTTTGGTAAATTTTCTTTGTGTTATATATAGCAGACAAATTAGCTAAACATTTAAGCAATATTTAATTTCCCTATGCTACTTAAAAAAAAATTACAAAAAAAATGATCGCTGGGTTTCAAACCGACTCCTCCGTCGGTCCATATAATATACAGTACCTACGTTGAAACTGAGCTGCGCTACATTACATTTCTATACGTAATTATCAACCACATATGAAAAATATGTGTAAACAAAACTGTCAATTATATATTGTTACATTTATTTTATTGTATAAAAAATGTTTGCTATGTAAAGGTGAGAAGATTTTCTCCTAAAACACAAACCTAGGTAATAGTCACGTTGCGTTGTAGAAGAGGAATCTCAATTATAGTTCTGTCAGTACGTGTGTTATTTCGATATTTGATAAAATTAGTTTTCTAAATATTGTGGAGTCTTGAAGTAGATGGGTTCAGGTTTATGAATCTACGATTAAAATAATTAGTTGAAGTGTTTGCAATTACGGTACTATGTTATATTTATACTAATATTATAAAGGAGGTAAAGTTTTGTTTTCAGGGAATCCTTGGTACTATTGATCCGATTTTGAAAATTCTTTCACTATTAGAAAGGTTAAATAGAGGAATAAACCCCGTAGCAAAATTCATTACTGTTAGCTTTACAAAAAAATACGAGACACCATATATCTAAGTTTAATATCCCAGCCAAAAAGATTGTATTTATGTGAAAAAGACAATAAATGTTACAATTACTAATTAAAAATTACTAAAGTTATTAGATATAGATTACATGTATACTTTACAAATTTTTATTAAAACAAATAGTTTAATACCAAATCGAAAATTTCATGTACATAAAGTTTACTTTTTACAGCATTTTAATTGATGAAGTTGATTAGAAGATAATAACAAAAAAACTATAAGCAGGTAAAATTATTGCGTTGTTGCGAGGATAGTAAATGGGGCGCAGATGTGAGGGCCACAGGAGCAACCCAGGGGATACCGGGAAGACATTTCTTGCCAATATATATAGGATAGTTTGGATTCAAAACTGGACCCGGGAAGGGACGTTACAATTGGGTTCTAGGTTTTTTAAGATTTTTCGCCTTTGAAATTAAATTGTAACCGGTAATAACCGATTTGGCGCAGACGAAGTTGCGCGGGTCAGCTAGTATTGTATAAATTCTATTCACTTATGCCGTTATCATTATTTAGCTTCTTGTCTATTTTAAATATTTCGGTGCTGAGTAGATGACTTATGAATATTTATTTTAATATAATTCAATAATACTGATGTAGTTATATACGAGACATTATTTTTATAACTACTTGGCTGCTGAAGCAAATATTTTATTTTACATTTATCATATACTAGCGGGCCCGGCGGACGTTGTCCTGCCCTGATAATAAAAGCAACCTTGACAAATTATATACCTAAACGTTCCTCATGAATCACTTTATCTCCTAGTAAAAACTGTATGAAAATCCGTTCAGTAGTTTTTGAGTTTATCGCGAACAGACAGACAGACGCGCCAGAGGACTTTGTTTTACAATATGTAATGATTATTCTGTAATGTAGAAGGCTATACATTTTTGCGAAATTCCAAAGTAATAATTATGAAAGTATCTATTTATTTTATTACACTTTATCAGCTTTAACACTGGATCACAATCTCAAGTATTATCAAAGGACGATGTTACTTAAGACGCTACATTTCTGAAGTTAGAGGAGTTGATCTCAAGTGCCGACACACACGTAGCTTTGCGATAGATTTTCAACTTTATGGCTCTCGACCGTGTGTTCTACCGAATTTCGGACTTATTGCAGGACACGTTGACACGAATCTACGTTGATTGAAGCGGTGACCAAACATACTGCGTCTGGCTCATCACTCAAATTGTATGTCTAGTTTATATCAAATTTTTTAATGAATTAAAAAAAACTAGTAAACATTCCATATATTCATGCATTTTGCTTTAATGGTGTAAACATAATGTACAGGTTAAATATGAAAAGCGATATTCTAAATATTAACCTTAAATTAAATAGTTTCTTCATCATCCTTACTAATATTATAAATGCAAAATGAGCATGTTTGTTGGTTTATTTCTTGCTTACGTTTTTACACTATAACTACCCAACTGCTCATCACGAAATTTTGCAAACACGTTGTCAGGAGTACAAAAACGGGCAGGATACTTTTTATCTACGAATGATAGGTCAGAACTATATTAACACGTGAGAAGCCGTGAGCAAAAGCTACTTTATTGTAAAAGTAAATTATGCAAAACCAAAAAACAAACCGAGCTTATTTTTAAAGTACAACACAAAACTGCGATCTACAAAGCAAATAGCTTTTACACAGAACAAGTAAAACTAATTTTTACACTTTAATGTTTCAGTTTCGAGATAACATGCGTCCATAGCGCGGATGTTACGTCATTGTTGGGAATAGATGAAATCTTTTGTTCTTTCCTCTACAACTGACAGGAGTAATATTCTTTTTTCAAAGAGATTCTCTTCCCTGCCGCTTCTCTATTCACTGTAATGTTTCTTCGCACCAATTACTTGTTTGTACACGGAAAGCGCTTATTGTTTTAGATTTTTTAAAACAATGTTTATTTTAAATGTATATATACCTATATTAATTTAGTTAAACTGACGAAGTTTCAAATAAATCTTTTAAAATATTAAGTTATAGTTATTTTGTTATATATTTTTCTTATCGTATTAAAATCGGGTTCTTTGGAAAAAACTTGCGAGTTTATACTAATATAACAATGTAAACACAAAAGGATCGAAAGAAAAACGATTTTATATAAAAAAAGTGTGTGTGTACACGTGTTGGAAGTTATACTTCTTTGGCGTAACAAGATAAAAATCTTTTCAAATTTTTTATCTTTCGCCTTATTCTACGTTTGTAGAAAAAACGATACTAACAATAGAAAAAAGATATTTAATACATGTAGTTTTAATACAAAGAAACAAAATGTTGACTATAGCTAACTTCAGGGTTCGTGACGGTGTGCGCGCGCATCCTAAAAATTTTCTCTCATCATTTTTCCCCAACGCGCCAAAAGAAGTATAACTTCAATAATAGCTGTTACCAGTGACTGCATTAAGTGAAACTTTCATGTTTTATGAGGATTACATGTTATTTCGATTAAAACAGGCCTTTTATTCTCTAACTGCGTTTTTATTACTACTTACTTCCAGTAGTATTTGTTTATGACAGTAATTGTAATGATCTACAGTCAAAATCTTTTCTTGGTATCAGTTTTAAAAACCACATGTAAAACTATATAATGAATTGTACTCATTTGTTGAAAGATCTGAGATGCGTGGTGTAAGGATAAATTATGCGATATTTTTTGGTTATAAAGTTCATACGCGTAAGAATGTTTTATTATAGAAGAGGACGAATAATATGTATTTTAGTGATGTATATTAATTAAATAAATAAAAAAAAAAAAAAAAAAATCATATGAAACAATTATGCTGATTAAAATTGTTTTGGAAAGTTGATCCATCGGTTGTGGAATAATGTTTGTCTTACAGGTTAAGCTGGTTTTCGAAGCTAATTAGATAGGTTTGTAAATCAAGGTTAAGTTATTAAATTCTTTATCGATCAATATCTTACATCAGTACCAATGCAATATGTTATCCTTTACTTATAATACACATAAGTAGTAAAGTATGATAATATAGGGAAGACTATCAAAGAAAGAGGGGCGCAGTTATGATTGCTCTGCTAGGTATCTAATCAGTCAATCTTGCGGAGAGCGTTATAGCCGAAGTGAATCTTCAAAATGACGCCGTCCGGGTGTAATTAATTATCCGGATTTCAATAGGTAAGGACAACAAAGGACGATTGTTTGCTTTCTACGCCGTTGAATCGATGTCGGCCCTAAAATCCGGATAATCTCGGCTTTTGTATCTGTTTTATGAAAGAAATAAAGTTTTTATTTCCTTTTAGAATTAGTTCCTTTTAGAGTTAAAGAGGCCTTATCTTTGTCTTTTTCTGTTGGGAGGAAAATAAACCGAGCTAGATAAAAAAAATTGGCCGTGGTTGGCATCGCATCATACTTATTTTTACATTTTTTATGTATTTCAATGTTATATTTCAAGTAGAAAGAATTTGATAACTAAAGGGGAATGATTTCATACGTTTGAAAATGATACGTTATTATCCAAGTTTTTAAACATATACTTATTATTTAATATCACTACATACCTCAAGTTCAACTAATTCATTTGAAAGTTTTTAGCATGTAACCTTGTGAATTAGACATATTGAAGAATACGAGGGCCGTAACTATTATTGTGAAGTTAGTTCTTTGAGATTCGTGTATTAACAATTGATATATCATTTTAGATTGTAACCAGTGATGGAATCTAAGCATTTGATTGTGTTATTTTTTAAACTTCACATGCAGGAATAAGTTATTTTTTTGTACTTCAATGGTTTTTGTGTTATATCAAAATGTCATTTGATATTCAGTAACAATGTGTCGTAAGATGGTAGACAAGGACTAAGTCTCAAGTACACACCTGCTGGGATATATATGGATTTGGTGTCATAATTTTAACTTAAGGATGGCAGCTAACCAGGTAGGCATACGAAAAATTCTATCATCGAAACGAGTGAATTATTTATAACAAGGTTATTTATGATTGTATTATATAAACTCAGGTATAAATCGTTTAACACTGAACCATGTCAATTATGTTGTTAGAGTAGTCAGATATTGAGAGTTCCCCTAGTCACTTATAATTATGTATTTCTGAAGTGAATCTCAAACATCGATGTAGTCGTCGAATTAAATACGCGTTCTATCTCACAATAGTTCAGTTACATATTACTAAGTTCTAAATTTAATATCTTCAAAATCACCTTAAATATCAATATTATGGACTTTAGGTTTTTCATCAAATACTTTTAATTTTTTTTATTACTACTAGCTATTATTAGACTACAATCTCACGATGTAAACTAAAATAGTAAAATTCTACACTTTCAGAGCACTGGTTGTCAAATGCATCCATCGCAACGCACTTATAGGTGTTGGTTACTCAGTTGAGCATTAGAAAAAACTTGCTATGGTTGTGTCACGATATTTTCGTTTGCCAAAAGCTCTGGTTCATTGTGGCGATTCTGAACACGCTAACACTGAGTCGTCATTCCTACTAATACTTTGTAGTTAGAAATTTATAGTTTTTAATTACTACGCTTATTATAGAACTAATGTAGGGTTAATGAAATGGCGAAAGATGTCTGAATTCGCTTGTGAACCATGAAGGCACCCTTAGAAGACCTCAAGGGAAGGAAGTATAAAACTATTATAAGATTTGTCGTCCTCTATGGGTCTGAGTGTTGAGCTATGAAAGGTTGCGTGTGCCACAGATGTAAATGCAAAGATGGATATGTAATCTACAAAAAGGAGGAATGAGTAGATCAGAGGAAATCTGAAAATAGTGTAGGGTAGGTAGGGAGTAACAGGTTAGCATGGTCCTATATGTGTATAATAGATGTGAATACTTAGATGACAGCTGACAAAGGAAAGTGAAAGAGGAAAAAATGTCGTGCCGACCCTAATTAGGCGGGAAGTAAATAATAATCAAAGTTCTTACTATCTTTCCATATTTTCAGAACATGTTTAGTTGCGCACATATCTAAACATGCGGGAGCACGCAGTGCCCTTAAAGAGAACTTCGAAAATATCGAAAAATTGGCATAAACACTGAAAAAAAAAACGGACTTGTATGGAACATACTCGTAACTGCCCCCAAAAAAGAAGTGGCAAAAAAGGCCTGACTATATGAATAGCGTAACAGAAGCTTACAATTTATTTGTTTGTGTTGTTACGGTTATCTCTACGTTATAATATTCAGGACAGCTTGTTAATTGATTTGTGTTTAATACGTCTCCAGCGACACCAAATGAAAATTCCCGTCAAATAAACAGTATCAGGCGAACCGCGGGTGGCAGTCACTTTGTTGTGCAAAGCTAAAAAGACTGGCCTGCAGATAACGAGCCGAGCACAATGGCCTCACTCCACCCACCACCAAATATGAACTCGCATTGTCTACTTAATTACAACGGGTGTCTTTGAGATATGGTCGGTACACGTTCCCCCACAAAGGCTGTCACATACAAATAATATTTTATCGCGTGAGCAATGTTCTCTCGTCTCGAAAGGCAATTATTGCGTCTAGTGACTACAAGCGTCAATCAAAAAATGTGTTCAGCTAACGATAACCTACTTTATTACATAGGAAAGCTTTGAAATCGCTTTTCTAAGAGAATGTCATGTTTTATTGTGCCTAGTAAATATTTGTGATTATTCTGATTTGCATGTTTCATTCTTAGTAGATCTGTAGAAATTTTCATAGGTTTCTCTTTATAGTGCTAACGGAAGGATGGATCTAAAAGTTTAAAGATATCAGGTTAGTATAAACATTTTTGGGGTCAAAACTGTAAAAAAATCTGGACTTTTAATTAAACAGCCGATATAAATTTATTATTTTATAGATTTGTTTTTCCCTGTAATATATATCAAGTAATCGAAAAAAAATTTTTTAGTTTTTCCAGATAAATAGAATATTTTTGACAGCTGCAGCAGTTTTCGATGCCTCCGAGCAGACGGTTGAAGAAATATTCTGCAGAGACGCCATTTTGTAAAAAAAAAATCACCTGTTTTTTTACACTTTAATAATGTAGCAAAAAGATGTCAAAATTAATAAATGTTCAATTATTTTATCACCTTGAGAATAATTCATTAACATTGACAGATTTCACCCGTTCTAAAGGTATCTCCCCCCTTAATAAAAGTAAAATTTGGCTATGAGTCTAAGATTTTTATGTATTGGGTGTCCTTAGATCCATTCTAGTTCTACGATTGACACACGTATAGTATTTAAGTGTGACGTTTGTAAATCGTTAAGAAAGGAGGACTGAGAATATCTTTTTTGTGTATCAATATTCAATAAATGAACACGTTGTTCTTTAAAATAACAAACAAAGTTTCGAAGTTAATGCAGTCGGATTATTTTTATTAGTTGATGATTTTGCATATAAATAGAATCGAATAAACTAAACAAAACGTGGAAAATAAACGTGATATTAAACAGGTTCAAAGTTATATCTGAGTATATAATTTTATATTCTTCTTCTTTAAAGAATAATAATTTCTAAAACAAATTAGATTAAAAACGTGCCGATTTCTGTGACACCGCGAGATTTTTCACAGACCCGCCAGATAAAATATTATGATCCTGTATAATAAAAATAAAAGGTTTGCGATAACAATAATTTTAAATTAGATCAATTTAGGACGATAACGGCTCCAGTTATTATTTCCATGGCGCCGATAAACCTTGTAAATGGTTTTCCAAACGTCCCGGCTGTGCGGCGAGCCTTTTTATTAGGGTATTTGTCAAGATATTCCGAGGCTAAAGGGACTATAATCGAAAATTTTACGTTTGCTTACCATAAGCCTCGTGTTCTGCCCAAACACCCAATGTATTGGAAATGAAGGATGCATCGGTCACATTTATTTTGGCACATTATCGAGAGTATAAATGCATGTCTGTTTTATATACCTATTATTATTACCCTTATAACTTATAGTATATGTTGTATGTCTATTATTTCTGTACTTTTTATATCACTCTTATATATAACGAGCTGCCCTTGCCCACTTAGTTGGGCGGTAAACATTCATAAAAAAACTACTTTTTGTGACTTAAATATAAAAGTTAGACATATACTGTCATTGGCTTTTTTGTACAACTTTTAGACTACGCTAGAACTCAAGCATATATCTCTCATAGTTAAAGCAGCGTTCGTTAGAAACGTTTTCGTTCTACAGTTTTTTCTCCGACTTACTTTGCAAAGAAATCTTTTATTTTTCGGGTTAATATATACCTTATGACATTCATAAATAACGTGGTTTTCTATTGGTAAAAGAATCTTCAAAATCGGCTTAGTAGTTCCTGAGATTTCCCTCTACAAACTCACAAAGTACCTATTTATAATATTAGTATACATCATTTGTAGTGGTCATTATTCAAGTGGATTCCACTGCATCCGTCCATCTGATACTGTGGATGCTATTGCACTCAATTATCTCACTGATATCATAAGAAAAACCTCTTTGCACTCAAGTAAATAAGTATCTATTTTAATTTCACAAACAATGTATTGTAAAATATATAATCCATACCAATTATATATTGATAGAAATACTATATTGGTTCGCTTAATCCCATTAAGATTGGATCAGTTACGGCATTCGTGGTTTTGGCGAAAAATAGTACTCGCAAACTCTGTTGTTTACGTTATAACTTAATCAAATTCCATCAAACTCAAAGAGAAAATAAAACCTAATAAAAGCCAATATGCCAATTAATAAATACGTGTATGTGAACATTATAATAGTTTATTGGGGACCGATCACGATTCTCTGCGTGAGTGTGTCAATGAGAATTTGCATATTTAATGAAAACATTGTGTACATCTGTGGCATGTTTATGATGAAATCATGATTTTGTCAAAATATGAAATGTCTTTTATCATTTGTGTATAATTCCAGAGTGGTGTTCTACGGTTATTGCAGTAGCACTGTCGTAGCACAATTGCTACGTTCGGCTTGCTCGTAGTATTCTGCCAAGTTACTTGTAAAGTTCGTTCTCTTTCGTAGTAAAAGTTTATTTATCTATGCCCTTTAACTCTGATACTTATTATAAGTGGATTAAAAAAGTTAAATATAAAGTTTTTATTCGATAAACAATTACAGGCACGTTTATGTACATGTTTCTACTTTATCTGTCTTCAATATATAATAGTTATTACAAGTACATTAATAAAAAAAGTTTGATGTAAAAAAAATATTTGGGAGAGAATGATAGCCAAGTTCATATACATGTTTTTATTCTATTTATTATTTAACAAAACACTGATCTTATCATTACTACACAGTATATATACCAGGTGAAATTTTAAACGCTCGCAGTATTGTAGGATATGACACTTCATTGTCACATTTAACATACAAAATAATAATATCAAAACAAACACTCATAAACAACCAAGAAAACCTAAGTTAAAGTTTGTCCTAAGACTTTCAAAAGTATAAACACAATCTAGGTGCAATGACAGGTGTCGAAAGCTACAATGGGCGACCCTTAGTTAATAAATTTCGATAATAAAATGGACAATAAACCTTATTGTTTTGTTCCCGACGTTCCCACGTTCCATTTCAAGTGAAAGTGAAATCACCCGACGGTCATTACTTTAATTACCAAATCAATTACACCAACAGTTATTACAAGTAGATGAATAAAAAAAGCTTCTTTGGGTTTTCATCGATAAACCATTATAGGCAAGTTCATGTCCATGTTTCTACTTTATCTATCATTTAATAAAACACTGATTTTATCATAACTGTAGAGTATATAGTTCATCTTAACTGAATTACTAAATCAGTTACATCAACATTTATTAATAAAAATACCGTGATGTAAATTTTTTATTCGATAAACAATTACACTTAAGTTATTGTACTCGGTTCTATTTTATTTATCTTTTAATTAACAAGATACAGATCTTGTCATAGGTGCAGATTATATCAATAATTGATCATCACTATATGAAGTATTAAATACAATCTTGAATGATTCGTATTGAGCGTTAATAGATACTGTAAGACTGTAGTGCACTACTCTAAAATTGACTGAATGAGACGTAGTGTTGGGTATTATTAAAACTAGTTTTAATATGAAATTAATTCCTTCTTACGTAAACGGCGTATGATTAACAATATTGCGTATTGGGCGTAACAATACATTAGTAAAAGTCCGCGTAACTTCATGCGATATTTTATTCACTAATTATTTCCAATTCCTTATTGCATTTTACTATTATTACTAATTTTAATAAGCCATCACTTTTACCGTGATAAAGACCTCTCCTGTACAAAGTTTCAGACCAACAGCCAACAATTTGTAATGTCGTATTTGTGGTTTTTTGTAATATTTAATAATGTAGATTTTAGTTAAATCCATAAGGAAATAAATTGTTAGAAATTATTTCTCGTATAAACTATTGCACTATTTGGTCACACGCTTTTGAATGTAACTACGTATGAACAGAAGGAATATAAAGAAGTATTTTGATATGTCCGTATAATTTTAAATAGTTTAAAGCCGCGAGCACTTTAGGTGTTCTACTTTCGTAAACTTCCATACCATATGTTAGGCATATGCAAAACTGTTTCCTTTTCCGTGTACCGAGATAACCATAGTATTCAACGGTGTATCGTAAACGGTGCGACGTACAACTGTATTTCCTGATAGTCTCGTGTCTGAGTTTACCTACCGGACCGGCGGAAATTGGCTGACCGATCCGATGGCTGACACACCCTTACACGATGCCTAGTTCTCACTAATGCCAGCATCACTAACTAAATATACTTGTAAGAATTATATAGATTATTATTATTTTGATACATAATAGTGTAACAAAAATATTTTTGTCGTAGTTAATTACATTGGATGCTTTCCTGAGTAAGTTATGAAAGTATTCATTCTTTCATTTAAAGTAAATTAAAAATGTAAATTGTATTTTCACGAAATAATGGCTCAGTGGTTAGCGTGTCTTGACACAAATACAGTAAAAAAAATAGCCAACTGATTTTTATTAATATAGATTAGTTATAGATAAGTAAACTTAATTGATTGAAGCTGATACATGGTGTAATTAAAAATCAACTCAACAACAAGAGTTCTTTCTACCTTTTTTTTACTTTTCTATCTTCAGAAAAATTCGATGATTGTGGTCGTGTTTACATTAATTATGTTTCTTGCCTATGTAACCTTAATGTTTGAACCAGTTTTATTATTATTTTCATTACTAATAAACTGCTGCTTGGGACTTGGTACTTATTAAAAAAATGCTGTTTTATGGTAATTGAAACTTTTCAATCAATAGTGGGTTCGTTTATTGTTTCTTTACCACATACACCTTGTACTAAAGTCCAAATAAAGAGGAGCATTTGCCGTTATTTACAATATTTATTTTTATATTTATGAAGAATTAGGAGAAAATGTGCATTTAATAAGAGAACAGAATCTCAAATTATACTCAATCAAAAAACTATTTATATTGATTTCGCTAAAGGCGAACTTTTATTATATTTCTCGACCTTTCTTCGATTTGTTTCTGTTAATTACGCCTCTTTTCCTTATGGCGATAATATAATTTATTAAGTTCATTTAAGTTTTACCACGAATGCTCAGATAATACTCTGGAAAATCCTCTATACGCGGGTACTAGTTTGGATGAAAAACAGACTCTTCAATTCCATTTGTATGTGTACTAACTTTTCTCGCGTCTTCGCTTGCGTTAATGGAGATTTGGGAAGAGTACTTCTTTTTTTTAATGAAAGGTACTTTAGATCCTTTTATGAAGCCGTGACAACGCGTATACAGAATTTCATGATGATCGGTTCAAGGCGTGAACGCGTAACAAACATACAAACTCACGTTGGCATTTATAATACCGGTAAGGATTTAGATTAAGCTTCTAATTCGTATTGGAGCTACTTTGGTATGCGAATTATATAAGGTGGGGTTAATGCACGTTTGATTATCAATTAAGACATCGATGTGCTAACGTCGATGCGGAAATTCAAATTGGCATTTCACGAGGTGTGCGCAAATATTTCCAATCTAGGTCAGCGAATCGCATAGTCCGCGACGCGGTGCGGTACAGAGAGACGCGGCGCGGTGCGCCATCGGTGGGTTCCGGGCGCAAAATGATTCATGGAAATTGGACGGTAATTGAAAAAAATACATTATTGCCGTTTGACGCATTGCCGGGATGTTCTGTTCGACGGTGAAATTATATCCGATGGAATCGTAATATGTTAGAGTTCGCGTAAATTGTTATTTCTCCACAACCTTGGGGCGTTTTTTTGTAATCTATAAAGTTTTACGAATGACCGAGTGAATTCCATTGTGATGTTATATGTAATGCGGATTTTCTTTCAACTGCTTCTCTTTGGAAGCAAAATTAATAAGGGACCTTATTCGTCAAGTTACACATATGCACCATAAAGCAGGATCCGATTAGTATGGCTATTTCATTATTACTCATAATTTTTCATAATTAAACTCATTTTTTTTTCAACTCATATTTCATAAACTCATAATTGTATAAAAAAATTACTTAAAATTACATTTATAACCGAATAATAAAATTAGTACAGTCGCTTACTTCGAAACCTCATAATCGGGACACTTACTTATCAGCTTGCATCTTCAGACCAACATTTTTCGATTTTTTTGTAAGGAATTTGTTTTAAAAGTAAATTAAAACTACTAATAATTAATATTTATAATATGTGTTAAATCATACGTTCTTCGCAAGGTTTGGATGTTTTATAAATATACATACTTATATATAATGTACTGTGGTGGGCTGAGTTGAACTGGAATTTCTAGGGTGGGTTGGATTGGACTACATACACAGTGTAATCATGTAGGTGGTAGAGCCACGCTGAAGCTATTACTGGTTTCAGCATTAATAGGTCGGCTGGTCCGCGGTAGTACCACTCTCTCACAGAAAATCGACGTGAAATAACAATGCTTACATTGCTGCGTTTCGTTCGGACAGTGAGAGCGCCGGAGGCCCACCTCCCTTCCCCTTCCGTTCCTGTACCACTCCAACACAGGCTGGCAGCGCACTTGCGACTCACTGGTGTTACAAGTGTCTATGGACAGTGGTGATAGCTTAACATTAGGTGATCCAGCGGTCCGTTTGCCTCCTATGACATAAAAAAAAGTTATTGTGAAGATTTTTACACCATTTCTTCTGCAAAAATGACAAAGGGATAAGAGCCACTTGCTTGAGGAAAAAGGACGGTTGCACGCCGATAGTTTAGATATTAATTAGCTAGAATAATTTCTAGCTTTAATACCTCATTAGCCCATTACGCAAGTCTTTGTACATGTTTCTATTTTATTTATTTTTCAAAAAGGACACTGGTCTTGTTATAACTGTACAGTATGTCAATAATTCATAGTCACTAAATTATTTATTACATTTTATTATTGCTACTAATTTTAATAAGCGATCACCTGTACCATGATAAAGACCTCATCTGTACAAAGTTTCATACCAACAATACAATTTGCAACGTCGTATTTGTGGTTTCTTTAATAAAGTAAATTTTAGTTCAATCCATAATCGAATAAACTATTGCACTACTTTGTCACACGTTTTTAAAAGTAACTACATATTAACAAACGTACACTCTTATCACACCTTGGACATGCCGTTTTTCGGATTACGCGTAATCAAACACATACATATTAATTATGAAGATATTTCTAAAATTTTATATTTTTTATATATCCTCAGTTCATTTTCACGCTTTAAACAAAGCACAGAGGGTGTAAGCAAATCATAAATAATTTATATAAAACACAATGTACAGAGGTAACGAAGAGGAGGGAGGACACAGTTATGAACTGAATAGGTACAACTCAGCGCTGTGAAAACTTGTTTCATTAAATTTAAATTTGGCGTCTGCTTATTAATTCAAAGAGACGTCTTCGCGAATTAAACTTCAAAAAAAACTTTACATTGATATATTCTTGTGCTCGATTTAGTTTGTGAACGCTTTGCAGAATTGTAATATGCGGCATATCAATATCTCTTCCAAGTTTCGATAAAATTTTGAAAATGAAGATAGGTACTAATTCACATGTTAAATATAACTTCTTAGCTATTAAACAAATGTAATAAAACTTAATAAATATTAGATGACGTGTACAATTAATAACAAAGAAAAACAAAACATTCGGATGCAAAAGTAATGAAATATATTTTTCTCAAACATGCATGGAAATATTGTTATTATTTTCGAAAAAAGAGCACGCGAAATATCGGATTTACCAACAAAGAAAAACAAATCCACTGCAAGAGCGATTTTTGAATTTGGAACATTACAACGCTCCAGCAATGTTGTATGAAACGGCGTACTGGGGTTATTAAATACTCTTTGATTGGATCTTTTTATCATTCTTGGCGTACCAAAGTAAGTCTCTTCACTTAGTACAAATTGCGTTCACGTGGCTGTATAGCCATAAATGCGCTTGCCTTTCGGCACAGATGATAAATAGAAAATTGGCGGCAAAGCTTAAAATTTGTCTTGATTTGTTATTTATATACTTAATAAATGTAAACTTAATAATTAAAATGAGTTCCAACGGTTCAGAGAGTGAAATGGATATTGATTGTAGATGAGATTGTACTCTAACAGATTTAAGATCAGAAGCCAAATTGGCAATGGAAAACCTGATTCCAACAAAGTCAAAAGAAAAATACTTGGAAGTATATGAAAATTATATGATTTGGTAAAACGAGAAAAAATTGAACATTTTCTCCAAAACAGTATTTTTGGTGTATTTTAATGAGTGCCCCAGTGTGACTAATGTAACTTTTAATATTAATTAAAGTAAATATATAATATAAAAAAGTATGTTTTATTTCCCTGTGTACTTTTGAGAAAATCACTATATTTACCTCCGCAAAAAAATGTATCCCGTAGTTTTTGAGTAACGAGCGCAATACGATAGATTTTTATTTTTTTATTATATATAAAACAAGATAGTTAACTTGACTTCTGTTATTAAAGTTATGAAGTTAAAATAAATTTTTCATAGACAAAATGAAAGGTTATTTTTTCTAATTAAAAGTTTTGAATACATACTCTAAAGCTCCGTTTTTATACACCTGTATTTCGCTTTTGATGTAAACAACGTCTCGTCTCTTAACAATGTTGTTTAGCTTTTCACTGCGCTATGAAAAAGTATCAAACAGAAATAGAATTAGTAATAGTACATGTATACTTATACAAATTTCATTGAAAATTTGATATCTTTTGCAGGAGTAATCAAAAGAATTTCTAAATTTATCAGGAAGGCTATTTTGAGGGGTACTAAAATATATTAAAAAAAATATTATATAAAAAAAAATCAAATCGTTTCATTTGGTGTAGTATAAAAAGAGAAAATTGAGTCAATGAATGGCACGGGTCAGTAGGCACGTTGAATTACATCTATACTTCACAATAATTTTCAATAGTTACTATAGAAATATGTAATAGTCTGTCTAGACAGTTATATTTTATTTAATAATAATGCCAGAATATTTTGTATTGTTGTTTGTAACGTAATAAAAGACTTTAAGTATGTGATATATTTTACGTAAAACAAGATTCGTTAGAGTTACTCCATTTTGTATAAATATTGTGAACGTTTCCCTTAGATTGGGGATTTTAAAAGTTTATAATTCAAAAATAATTACAATTTTGGTCAATATTCTGCACGATTACAATTAGGTACAAAGACTAATTATAAAAAGGTGATTAGAACTCTAATTTCTTGAAAAAAAAAAGAGATTCGAAAATAAGAAAACTGAACAAGAAACTATACCGTATTTGATGACAAAATTACTGAATTTTTTTATAGTACTTACTAACTGTTCCCGCGACTTCCCGTGGAATAGTTACTTTGGGCTAGCGCTGACACGCAGCGAAAGCTCACAAAAGGAAACAAAACGCAGATTTTGAAACATTATTCATTGGTGTTCCGCTCCTATTGGCCTTAGCGTGATTATATAGCCTTCTTTGATAAATTAGCTATATAACACCGTTATTTCAAATCCGACCAGTAGTTCCTGAGGTTAGCGCATTTAATCAAACAAACAAACTCTTCAGCTTTATAATATTAGTATAGATTTAATAAACTATATAAATATAAATATATATATATATATATATATATATATATATATATATAATATATAACTATATAAATATTTAATGTAAGCGAATTCCATGATTCCTTGATAAAACAGAATTAAACCTTTACCTACCTGTGATTTAATGTAATTTAAACCAGTAGAAAATAGTGCAGAAACGGGTTGCGTATTTACACTGTCAAGTTAGTGGAATACAGTTGAGTAAAAGAGGTTCTGTTTATACCAACACGGGTAACATGATTAAACTGTAAAGGGAGGAATTAGAGTCCAATCCCTATAAAACGAATATTTTGAAAGGCCGTGTTTTTACCTCACTGCCCCAGGAAAATGTATTTATTGCATTATAACATATGAGACTTCGTTTAAATTTGTCGTAATTTTAACATTGGTATAGGGTTACCTAACAGCCGCGAATTGAAATAAAGAGACATTAA